>JAYESA010000019.1:26512269-26878305 GCA_036927795.1 Iris macrosiphon
AACAAAAAAAACTGGAGCACGCTTGGAGTCCGGAGCTAGGAGATATCGTCTTTTTTAATTCGTCATAACTAGTAGAAAATGAGGCTGAATTTATGACGAATTTTGACTATTTTTGGACGAAAAAGAGAGGAATTTGGGGAAGAAAAATATGAAGGATGAGGTATTTAGAATGGTGGACACTACTTAATTAAATACGACTAGGATTGGTTAATTTGGATAGGATTATGATGAATTTAAATAAGGATAGGATATGCATGAAGTTGATTTCCTAGTAGGTTCAGGATTTGAATTAATTTAAAGTAGAGTTTGAATCTATCTCAATAATTTATAATCTTGAATATAATTAAATATAATACAAATAATTTATAAAATCTTATTAATATCTATTAACACTAAATTAGCATCTATCTAATATTAAGACTATATATATCCAAATAAATCCTAATTAATTTCAAAAATCTAAAATAACCTAAAAATGATTCTAAATAAATATTTATATAAGTAAATATATCGAGAAATTCATTTGCTAATTAAATAACAGAATACTCTAAAGAAATTCAATATCTATAATAATATAAAACATACACAAAATATCTATTTTGGGTGAGGGGGTTTACACTCTCCTCACCGTCACCCTCCCAGAGCCGCCTCCACCTTCTCCCCTCGCCTCCGCAGCCCTCGACGACCCGCTGCCCGACCTCGACGACCTTGCCTCTCCCCATCACCCGAACGCCGGCCGTCTGAGCACCAACCCCCTCCGCCTCCGGCTGAACACCCCGCCCCGAGCCGCCTTCCTCCGGCGAGTCTCCCCCAGCAGCACCAGAACCCTAACCCTAACCTTAGGTACAGTACACTGACACCGTATCGGTGTGTCGTGTCGACTCGCGAACACGGAGAAACCTCGTTCCACGGAGTCCTGTTCAGGTAACCCGTTCTCTCTCCTCGTTGCTCCATTTTTCGTTTTGTTAGTTGTGACGCGTAGGCTGTGTAACCCTCTCGATGCCCGTGTAACCCGCTCGGTGCGTCGCATCCTGTGGCGATCGCGAACCGCAATCCAAAAACAGAAAAATCAATGCCCCATTTTCCCCCGAAACTGAGTACGCCCCGCCAAACGGGACGACTTGGTCGCACACGGTCTTCATCGTAAGGTGTGCGCTATCGATAAGGACATACGAGATTTCGCAGAAGTTGATTTGGATGTGCGTGCACACCGGAATCAACACGTATCCGCCGACAACGCCCCGTATCCGCCTGTTCTGGAACATGCTGTAACTTTGTGTACACATGTCGGGTCAAAACGAAACTTGCGCCATCGGACTCGTAGCAATACGCTGGTCCTGTGACCCAAGTTTGGTTCGATTCTGAGAACGTTGACAAAATCGCGTATCGTGGGCCTCGCGGCTCCACTTGACGGACGATTTTGTGATCGGCTCATCGAAATCCAGTTATGGGAGTTCCGTTGGGTTCGTATCATCGTTTTGGATTTGTTGACACTAAGTTTGACGAATTTGGAGACCATTGGTTCTGACACATTTTTCGGTGCGAAGCGACCCACATGTGGACCCCGCTTTGACCAGAAACTGTCATTTTTGCCCTGTGTCCAAATTAGACTCAAGGACAGGCGTTTCTAGCTATTTGATATTTTCTGAATCTAATGGTGACGTTTATTTCAGCAACCGGAGGAGTACCTGCAAATCACACTGAGACTAGAGCTACAGTTGGAGCCAGAACCACAGACAAGTGTACCTTGCCAACATTGCAGTTCTTGTTACATATTTTCTTGATTTATTTATATATTGTTGTACATGCTTGACCTAAGACCCTGTGACTTACTTAGCATCTGATTAATAGTCGGGTGCCAACACCGTACGCGGAGTTGTGTAACGTCACCTAGAGATGGATATCGTGACCCTTTACATTCTTGTACTTGTCTTATCAAGTACATAGACCCAGGACACTTGACACTATTCATGAGACAGAATCTTTCTGAGATATTCATGGTGATTCTGTATAGGATACAGGTTTTATGACATAGACATTATATGACTTGCTGCATTAGTTTTGATCCTGCGTGTCATGGACATGAGACGTGAGATTACATTGGGTGGGGAGAGAATTACCATACAAAAGGCTATTATATATATATAATAATTTAATGAAAGTGCCTTAGACTCTGGCAACAGAGCTTTGGTACCGTACTGGCCCTTCGAGAGAATACTGCTATGGGTTTCTCCGACACTGATGCTGTAGTAGTCTCAGCCCGAGTATGACTAAAACTCTCACTTGCATATCACTTAGCTGGTTATATATTACCATATTGTTTTATTTATTGCTGCACTGTATTTATTTTGGCTTAAGTTATTTTGTACCTTGATATGTCCCCTGAGGACCTGGATCCGGATTATGTCCCCAGGATTAGCAGATGAGATCTATCTCGAGGGTTACGGAGCAGGAGCATTATCAGGAGCAGGCACTGGAGCAGTACCAGATCCAGTAGACGAGTGATCTCTGCGGGTATCTTTTGAGTATAGGCTTTATCCATACACAGTATTTGCTGTGGTTATCTTTATTCTTGTATCTTGACAAATGTATCAGACTCATTATCGGGTTATTTTCCGAGTTTATATTTTATTGAGATTGATCTTGCTTTATGATTCTGATATTGTTGTATTCATTTTTGTGGATAAGATTATTATTTCTAGACCCTTATTATTGTATTACAGCTTAAGTGCGCCCCGATGGATCCATTAAATTGGGTTTGTCCATCGGTGTGTGCTGCTGGCCATTGCCACTTGTCTAGTCCCTCGATATTTTGGGACTGGGCGTGACAACATCAAAATACGTGCCAGAGGTAAAGGTCTCTAAATGGAATAAATTATAGGTCAAACAAATTTTAAACGTCGATACGAACTCAACGGTATGTCCAATTTTGGATTTCGGTGAGCCGATCACAAAATCGCCCTTCAAGTCAAACTGTGGGGCCCGCGAATAGGCGGCTTGGTCAACTGTCTCAGAATCGCGTGAAACTTGGGTCACAGGACCAGCGTGATACCACGAATCCTATGACGCAAGTTTCGTCGCATTCTGACAAGCGTACACAAAGTGTGGTGGTAGTTTGCAAAAGTCGTGATACGAAATCTTTTTACGGATACGGGTTGATTCCGACGCGCACACACGTCCGAATCAACTTTCGCGAAAGCTCACATGTCAGGATATACCATATGCGTCTTTTGGTATAATTAGTACGCGACGAGGCGGTCCTGTTTGGTGGGGCGCACTCCGTATCACAAAAAAATAGTTTTAAAATATCAAGTTTTTGGTCATTTTGGAGGTCGAATAATTTAATAAATAAAATAAACTAATAAAAACTAAAAAAACAGAAAAAATCTCGGTTATATTGAGAAGAAAAATTTTCAATTAGATTTTGAAAATATTAAACAGGTTGGTAGCAAATTGGGCATGAACATGGGGGTTTGGGTCGAATTTCTGGACTGGTTTTGGTTAGTTTTTCGGTCATTTTTCAGTCGATTTTTCGACCAATCCAGGGCACGAAAACTCGTCCCGTTTGAAGTAAATCCTAGAGGGTTAGGTTGTAAACGTATACGGACAAACCGTTCGAGAAAAGGATGAGAGATGGGAGAGATATCATACCTCAAAGGTGGGCTCGGGGCTGCTGCCATTTGTCCGTGCGCGGGCGACTGCGGCGGCGGCCAATCGGTATGGGGGGGGGAGGGTCGGCGTCGAGGTTGGGAATTAGGGTTAGGGTTTGAGTTTGGTTTTAATATATATATATATATATATATATATTATATATATATATATATATATATATATATATATATATAAAGAGAGAGAGAGAGAGAGAGAGAGAGAGAGAGAGAGGGGGGGGGGGGGTTCTGGGTTCGCAAGGGGGGGGGGATTCTTCTGGGAATGGTAGTTAGGAATTAGGTTTTAGGTTTTTGTTTTTAAGTTATTATTATTATTTTCTTTTTCTTTTTATTTCTA
Source organism: Iris macrosiphon (assembly GCA_036927795.1). NCBI lineage: Eukaryota > Viridiplantae > Streptophyta > Magnoliopsida > Asparagales > Iridaceae > Iris > Iris macrosiphon. The sequence goes on from JAYESA010000019.1 coordinate 26,516,275, forward strand.
TTATTAGAAAATCTATCACCCTTTAACAAGACTCCAAAAATAATAAAAAATTATTTTGTGAAATAATTCTAAATGAGTATTTATATAAGTAAATTAATCAATAAAAAACTGACTATTTTTGGTCAGTTTTTTGGTCGATTTTTCGACCAATCCAGGGCACGAAAACTCGTTCCGCTTGAAGAAAATCTTAGAGGGTTAGGTTGTAAACGTACACGGACAAACCGCTCGAGAAAATGATGAGAGATGAGAGAGATATCATACCTCCAAGGTGGGCTCGGGACTGCTGTCGTTTGTCTGCACGAGGGCGGCTGATCGGCGACGGTCGCCGACGGCGGCCAATCGGCGTCGGGGGGGGTCGCGTCGAGGTCGGAGTCGAGAATTAGGGTTAAGGTTTGAGTTTGGTTTTATAATATATATATATATATATATATATATATATATATATATATATATAGAGAGAGAGAGAGAGAGAGATATCGAGCCGCGAGGGGGGGGGGGAGTGTTCTGGGTTCTGGGGGGGGTTCTGGGAATGGTAGACAGGAATTAGGTTTTAGGTTTTTGTTTTTAAGTTATTATTATTATTATTTTTCTTTTCTTTTCTTTTCTTTTGTTTTTCCTTTCTTTTTCTTTTTCTTTTTCTTTTTCTTTTTATTTCTATTTCTATTATTATTATTATTATTACTATATATTTATTCACATATATATTTAGATATATAGATGAGATTATATAAAAGTTCAAAAAGAACATTTGCACACAGAATAAATTCTAAAAAATCTATCACCCTTTAACAAGACTCAAAAAATAATAAAAAAATTGTTTTATGGAATAATTCTAAATGAGTATTTATATAAGTAAATTAATCAATAAAATTTATTTTCTAATTAACTATGAAAATACTATAAAGAAATTCAATAATTTAATAAAAATACTTAAAATAAAATTTAAAATTTTTAGGGGGTTTACAGTAGGGCACTTGAGACTATTTCATGTGACATAATCTTTCCTGAGTTATTCATGGTGATTCTGTATAGGCTTACATGATTCGTGACATGAGACTTGCATATTATATGGATATCAGTATGACTCGTTGTACTAGCTAGAGGTCATGATCTTGCGTGTTATGGATATGAGATGTCGTGGATGTCACGCCCCAAACTCCCGCAAGCCCAATAGTCCCCGCTGAACGTGAAATCACCACGTTGCAGCTCTCCCGCGGTACAATCGTTCTATTCGGGACGTGATGCCGTACGAGCCTGGAGTTGCGCTCGTACAAGGCGATGTTGTTAAACACGAAAGTTATCATCGAAATAACCAAGTTACAGCGGAAGCCAATTGTGTACCAAGCACACATCAGAGTATACGCAGCGAAGCTCACGATAGGGTCCAAATGAGATGCCCCGAGTCAATGCCACAAAGGCGATGCCACGGAGACGATGAAATAACTCTTGCTCTTTCTCTAGCCCACAAAGGTACTTACAGTTCATACATCTTGTCCCGTATATCCAAGCAGCGCCACTACGCCTGTGTACCTGAAATATTGCCCACAAACGTGGGTCAGTATACAACCGTACTGGTGAGCGGGGTAACCCACTCGTCTAAGCCGACACTAAGTAAAGTAGTGAATGCACACAGTTAAAATGGTGATCTTTCTAGTTGAATCCTAGATTCGTTTCATGGCATATGGATGACATGTTAAGGAAAGCAGTAAAGCAGTTTAAGCATGCAAGCATTCATTCTCAAACCAAACGACAAGCAGTTTAATATATAGCCGACCCGTCTAACTCAATGTCATCGCTTGCACGATAACATATCGAACCACCAGTCTCGCCTCAATATCCATTCTCAACCAAAGTTTATATCCCACTCTCGAGTGCACACTCTTGCCGAGGCAAGGTGGCCGCACCTACACGATGCACAAACCAACCAATGTGAAGCAAGCCAACATCTATTCTTATATGAAGTCACTGGCCAAAGGCCATAAAGGACGTTGATCGGACAGATCAATGCGGTTCTATTCGAAACAGCGCTAAGTAGCTAACCCACCTGAATCGCATCCAACCGCTGGTACCGCGCCCAAAACGCGATACCCAAATTGTCTCCTCCATGGCCGAACGGTCCCGGTGCCCCGGAGCACCCGTTCGAGGAAACCAAACCCTGTGCCACCCAGGTTGTCCGTGACTATGCAGACACGTAGGTATGACGAGAGGATCGAAACATTCTCGCCCCATCAAGCGATCCTAGACTCGTTCCATCGATATCCAACCGAAATATCCATAACCATTCTTCCAACATGTCCTTCCAAAGAACCCAAATCTCGACCTCAAAACATAGCCCGAGGCATCAAAATATCAAGTGTTTCATAGGCACGAAGCCTCTTCTCAACACAATCCAAATTGGTGCAACACCTATGCTCGAAGCAAAACCCATGGCACAATGCCGTTTCAGTGGCACAATGTCACATTCGTGGCACGATGTCTCATCAAACGACACAACGCCCTCGCCGATACAGTTGTTCGATTTCGAACCACAACTGCCTGCTTTGCAAGACAAAGCATCCTTGTGATACACGCGCACGGATGCACGTTCGCTCGCCCGAATCCCGATATTCCCATTATTCCCATTGCCTCAATTGTATCATTCCAACTTGTATATTTCCATCCGTCCAAGCATAATCCCAAGTAATCCAACCGATCGCCTCAAATGAATAATCCAGCTATCGCATCCAACTATCCAACGCGTAAATCATTCAAGCCACAATCCTACCAAGCCAACGACGCACACTCTATGCACGCCTCAGTGTAGTGCTTCCCGATGTTTCAGCCCAAGTGTACAAGCCATTACGTGTTTTCTATATTATTAGGCATGAAGGAGTAGAGGAGAAGGGAAAGAGCCCACTCACAATGTTCGAATCCGTTAGGCATCCTGTCCTGCCGATACGGCAAATCCCTTGAACCCGTGGTCCGATGCAAGCGCGATCTACTCAACTGGTATGATCGTGCGAGCAGACCGTGCTCTCCAAATCATCCGACCGATCGGATTAAGGAAGACGGCATTATCGCTTCCATACAGCTATTCAGTACTGTTCTGAACGAACACCTGATTTCCATCGAACCCGCTAGCCATCTGCACATTGAAACCAACTCGATTAATCCTTCTTCCCGAAATCCGACATTTCAAATGTAACCAGCATTTGATTCATTAAATCCGACTCCGACTCAGCGTAACGCTTTGAGCGGTTGCGGGACGTTACATAATATACCACTTAGAATCAGGTTCGTCCACGAACCGTGCTGATACTCATTCCTTACTAGTATGCCACAATCCAATTCCATGGATCTGCTCTAAGAAACTCTCATATTCACTATTTCTGACACAACATCTCGTTCTGCTGAACGCTCGAATAAATTTTCACGAATTTCTACATCCTCCTTGCAGCTCAACACGAATTTCTCGTATCGCTTAGTTTTGGATCGTACACGTATTTAAGGCGTCCCTAAAATACATGCATTTCAGCCGAGCTTTGCGATAGCAAATTTGAACAAGTTACAAGGGTATCTTTATGTTCGAGGCGTCCATTTACTTTGCTCCCAATTGAACCAAATCACGATTTTCATTCCAACACATTCGCTCGAGAACTATTCTCAATTATGCAGATTTTCCACCGACTCAATCAGTTCGTGTTCCAGCTCAATCCATCCCACTATTTCTGAAAATCAGTACTAGCAATATCTCAAAATATATCTCATGCACCAAACAATCATCTCAACTGATCTACCCCAGCTATGCGACTTACCCAAATATCAACTTTGCTTAGATCAGTTCAGTCCAACACATTTCCTTCCATCTCAAAATCTCACAGGGTGAACATCTATATTGAGGTTCGTGTGATCCACGAAGATCTCGCCGCCACGCCAAAGGGATTTGTGTTGCCACGATTTCAACGTGGACACATTCGCCATAATTCTTAGGTTGCACATGAAATAGTTCTTCGCGCTGCTTCCACTGCCTCGAAGCATAGAATATCACCTTTGCCTTCCGAACGAGCACGTTTCCCAGACTAAATTCTGAGACATCTTGTAAATCTGAGGCACATCTGTCCCTTCCAGTATTCACAAAGATTTGATTTGAACGAGCCGCCACAGTCGTCCATTCATATAAATGCTATTCCCTTCCAGAGCACGATGAGTCAGAGGCGATGCCATCTACAAAAATCTGTGACTCTGAATCTCATCAGTTGACTAGGCTACTTCACCATCGCTTCGATCTTCTGGCTGCATCTTCAGCTGAAGACTATCCCAAGGGTCTCTCAAATCCAACACTCAGTCGATAAGCCAAATCTCATTGCCTCACATCTGCCCTCGACGCATTCCCAAATACGCCGCCTCAAGGGTCGTTCTATGGGTCTACCATATTCATATCCGATTCAGCGGGCAAGGTCGCTTAGGGTCAGCTATCCCGAAGCTACACTTGATAATGGTAATCATCACGATGGACAGTTACTGTAAACCATGCTATATCTCATCTGCAATTCCGAATAAAAATCCAACCATTCACCCGAGCGAAGTTTCTGAATCCGAGAACCGCGCTCGTTGAAACCCTATTCCATCAATCCGCCGTTCTGTCCTGAATCCATCAAATTTTCGAATTGCATATTCGATTCTCGCACCATCGATTTCAACGATTCTCGAAACTCGAGACTTGCTCAAATTTACATCCGTTTGCCACGTCCCACCTTGCACTTCCAACTTACTCGAGCAGCACAGTAATTTATTTCGACGTTGCTCCCACATTTAGCTATCTTCAAAAATTTGTCCGCCAATATCTTTGCCTTTCGTTGTTGCCACAATCCGTCTACGTCTTTCCGAAGAATCCGTCTACCATCGTTGCACCATTTTGCCCAAAATTCCAGTTTTTGCTAAACCTGAGTCGACTTCTCGAGCAATAATATCCAAAATCCTTCAAGTTTGTGTGAATCAATCGCATTGCCCTCCAAGCCAAGATCGTATTTCATTGCTCAACCAACAGCTCAAATGCGTTGCCCAAAATCGTAGTTCGTGCTCGCTATCATTCCGATAATCCCACCACTTTGCTCAAGCGTAACCCAAATGTTCGTTCCGATTCGATCCATCTCTTAAGCCCAACGATGCTTTCCATTTGCACCAGTCCGTTCATGATATGCTCAACTCAATATTCGCTTGCTCCATTTTCATTCTTCCCAACGCAACCGACTTTCACTCACCAGCTTGTATTCTCGTTTCACGAATCCGTTCAGGAAATTTCTATTGAATGTCCAACCAAAATGTTTCAAATGCCTTGCTCAAAATGTGGTATCCTATATACCACTCCGAATCGAGTCGCTACTCACATTACGATTTCTTGCACTAATCTAAGATCCGTTCGAACCATCCATCGTGCGTGAACATGCCTTTCCCAATTCGAGTTTGACACAAAACTCAGGCAATGCTTGAGTTATCCAACCATTTTCATCAATCTTGCGATGCGACTCGTACTTATATCCCGTTCTCAATACTTCCAACATTTCCCAAACCGTCTGATACTTTCACAGCACGAGCAATCGTGCAATGATTGTCTTCCAAATAGTCCAACCGAACATCCAACGGTTTCACACATCTGTTATACGAGCAACTCGTTCCAACTTATCCTGATATTTCCGAGCCAAACTCAGACTTGCTCAACCGATGCGCCACAGCCAAAATTCCAACTTTTATCCAACACAATCGCTTGATGAGCAACTCGTGCAAGGATCTATTCTCTTCGAATGTTTCTACTCAAAATATGCCGCATAACCAAATCTCGTTAGCCAACCAACTGATCCATGAGGCAATCAGAATCTCCCAAATGATAAGCCAAGCCAACCCAACGAAAGCCCACACTTGTTGCACAAATACAACAACGCCAACCAACTTGCTGCACGAATGCAACAACGCCTAACGAGACTAAGCGATCCTACGAAAACCAACCAAGGCAACCCAACCAAGAAATAAAATGCAGCCAAAACCAGCAATAAATAGACTTATTGCATGAAACATCCGATGCGGCACCGAGTAGAGTCAAGAGCTAAACGACACGCGAAAGCTGTTTAGAGTTTGTGATGAAGCGAAGGACCAAGTCCGAAGAAATGAACCGGGCGCTCTGATACCAATCTGTCACGCCCCAAACTCCCGCAAGCCCAATAGTCCCCGCTGAACGTGAAATCACCACGTTGCAGCTCTCCCGCGGGACAATCGTTCTATTCGGGACGTGATACCGTACGAGCCTGGAGTTGCGCTCGTACAAGGCGATGTTATTAAACACGAAAGTTATCATCGAAATAACCAAGTTACAGCGGAAGCCAATTGTGTACCAAGCACACATCAGAGTATGCGCAGCGAAGCTCACGATAGGGTCCAAATGAGATGTCCCGAGTCAATGCCACAAAGGCGATGCCACGGAGACGATGAAATAACTCTTGCTCTTTCTCTAGCCCACAAAGGTACTTACAGTTCATACATCTTGTCCCGTATATCCAAGCAGCGCCACTATGCCTGTGTACCTGAAATATTGCCCACAAACGTGGGTCAGTACACAACCGTACTGGTGAGCGGGGTAACCCACTCGTCTAAGCCGACACTAAGTAAAGTAGTGAATGCACACAGTTAAAATGGTGATCTTTCTAGTTGAATCCTAGATTCGTTTCATGGCATATGGATGACATGTTAAGGAAAGCAGTAAAGCAGTTTAAGCATGCAAGCATTCATTCTCAAACCAAACGACAAGCAGTTTAATATATAGCCGACCCGTCTAACTCAATGTCATCGCTTGCACGATAACATATCGAACCACCAGTCTCGCCTCAATATCCATTCTCAACCAAAGTTTATATCCCACTCTCGAGTGCACACTCTTGCCGAGGCAAGGTGGCCGCACCTACACGATGCACAAACCAACCAATGTGAAGCAAGCCAACATCTATTCTTATATGAAGTCACTGGCCAAAGGCCATAAAGGACGTTGATCGGACAGATCAATGCGGTTCTATTCGAAACAGCGCTAAGTAGCTAACCCACCTGAATCGCATCCAACCGCTGGTACCGCGCCCAAAACGCGATACCCAAATTGTCTCCTCCATGGCCGAACGGTCCCGGTGCCCCGGAGCACCCGTTCGAGGAAACCAAACCCTGTGCCACCCAGGTTGTCCGTGACTATGCAGACACGTAGGTATGACGAGAGGATCGAAACATTCTCGCCCCACCAAGCGATCCTAGACTCGTTCTATCGATATCCAACCGAAATATCCATAACCATTCTTCCAACATGTCCTTCCAAAGAACCCAAATCTCGACCTCAAAACATAGCCCGAGGCATCAAAATATCAAGTGTTTCATAGGCACGAAGCCTCTTCTCAACACAATCCAAATTGGTGCAACACCTATGCTTGAAGCAAAACCCATGGCACAATGCCGTTTCAGTGGCACAATGTCACATTCGTGGCACGATGCCTCATCAAACGACACAACGCCCTCGCCGATACAGTTGTTCGGTTTCGAACCACAACTGCCTGCTTTGCAAGACAAAGCATCCTTGTGATACACGCGCACGAATGCACGTTCGCTCGTCCGAATCCCGATATTCCTATTATTCCCATTGCCTCAATTGTATCATTCCAACTTGTATATTTCCATCCGTCCAAGCATAATCCCAAGTAATCCAACCGATCGCCTCAAATGAATAATCCAGCTATCGCATCCAACTATCCAACGCGTAAATCATTCAAGCCACAATCCTACCAAGCCAACGACGCACACTCTATGCACGCCTCAGTGTAGTGCTTCCCGATGTTTCAGCCCAAGTGTACAAGCCATTACGTGTTTTCCATATTATTAGGCATGAAGGAGTAGAGGAGAAGGGAAAGAGCCCACTCACAATGTTCGAATCCGTTAGGCATCCTGTCCTGCCGATACGGCCAATCCTTTGAACCCGTGGTCCGATGCAAGCGCGATCTACTCAACTGGTATGACCGTGCGAGCAGGCCGTGCTCTCCAAATCATCCGACCGATCGGATTAAGGAAGACGGCATTATCGCTTTCATACAGCTATTCAGTACTGTTCTGAACGAACACCTGATTTCCATCGAACCCGCTAGCCATCTGCACATTGAAACCAACTCGATTAATCCTTCTTCCCGAAATCCGACATTTCAAATGTAACCAGCATTTGATTCATTAAATCTGACTCCGACTCAGCATAACGCTCCGAGCGGTTGCGGGGCGTTACAGTGGACACGAGACATGAGGTTACATTGGGTGGGAAGAGACACAAATGCTACATGCTGATTATTTATATATATACTACTGGAGGTGCCTTAGACTCTGTCTCAGATCTTTGGCACATATACTGGAGTCATGATACTACTTGCTGCTATGAGCTCCCCGACACAAAGCATGTAGTGGTCTCAGCCTGAGTACTAGTTATGCTCTCATTTGTATTTCACTTAACTGGTTATATAGCTTGTCCTGAGAATCTGTCTATATTTACTTGCTGCATTTCATTTTGGCTTGAGTGTTTATTCTACCTTGCTATGTCCCCTGAGGACTTGGATCTGGATTATGTCCCCAGGTATAGACGAGGAGAGCTATCCAGAGGTTTACGGGACATGTGCTACTATTGGAGACGTACAGGTTGTAGAGGACGAGATTGTTCCGGAGGACTTCTCTTGAGCACACAATATTCTCACCATTCATTTATTATTCTTAGTGTTCTTAGATATTTGATCTTATAGTGACTTCTGGATATTGAACTTGGAGTTATTTTTTTTCCATTTTGATGACGAGTTATTCCCCGTGACATTATTTATATTGCTTTGGTTGTCTCATATCATTTTATATTATTGTGACTGGACTTGTCTCTTTGTGATTTTGTTACTTATTGTGGATGAGATTAGATATATAAACTGTGACAGGTATTTGTAGACCATTTTATATGTATTACAGCTTAAGTGCACTCTAACGGGTCCATTAAATTGGGTTTGTCCATTGGAGTTGTGCTGTCGGCCATTACCACGTGACTAGTCCTTGGTATTTTGGGACTGGGGCGTGACACATACCATTCTAGCTCATGACTACATTGTGGTTCTTTATGGCTATGCCAGCGACAACTGTTCATATAGATAAGTCATCCGCGTGCGAGTCATTGCATCGTGCCTAGTAATCTGGAACACCCGAACAAATATGGGTATTAGACACTTGTACATATTTGAACACCTGAGAATCTTCTGCAACACTTCTGAATAATCTGTGTAACTCGTGCACCTGAATCAGAACCCGCTCGTGACACTGTGTTTGCTTATGCGATTTTCGTGGATTTCATTATATATATATTCGTGCTTGGTTTAACTTGGTTTTATCTTTATACAAGGAATGGCGGATGGTAAGTTGGTAAGTCTCGCCGTGTTACTCTATATCGCACGACGCACTGCCACACGAGTTAGGCTTTATATCTTTGCCATGAAACTGATTCTAAGGAAAGACTAGAAAGACAACAATGATAGAATGCACATAACTAATTGAACGTGTTTGGATTTGTCGAGCGGGCGAGAAGCCTCCCCACCAGTGCATTCATGTACTCATAACCCACTAGATTGCTTGCAGGGTGCGAGAGAACCTCGTTCGGTACAGAGTATCCCCTCGTGCACGCTGAGACGTGGAGTTCCCTCTGGAGCCTTGGAGTGTTGCGTCCGGAAGCTGAAGCACATATACATGACATAATGTTGGAACATCGCCTATGTATCATTCTATGTTGTAAGCCACTTGACACGCCTTTACTGTATCGAGAGAGAGAGAGCTTGAACGACTTGTAATCTCGGTCCAACGCCGCTTGTAATACTTATTCAGAATCAATAACGAGCTTGTTTTGAATTATACTTTTGTTCGTTCTATGCTTTCGCTATATCGACCTTGTGAACTTATTATCTTAGCGTCTGTTTTATGCCTGGCCTTGGGCAGACGCAACTTAGCCTCGCACGACATCACGTCCATGCGAGGACGATCCGGCTCTGCGGGGCCGGGGCGTGACAACGGGTGGGTGCTGCCGGAGAAGAAGGGGGTGGGGGGGGGGGGGGATGGGGGAGGGGTGGTCGGGTGAGTTGGAAAGGTATATGTAGTTTTGTCTTTTTTTTTTAAAATTTTTGCTATTAACATAAAAATTGTTATATAGTTGAAGATATTTAGTTAGTAATTTGAAAATTGAGGGTATCGAGTTGGAAAAAAAAAAAAATACAGGAGAACGCTCTTTACTTTTTAGACTCTACCGGTGGTATATCCAACGACAGCTGGGGAGAACGTAATTCTGAAGAGAGAGAGAGAGAGAGAGAGAGAGAGAGAGAGAGAGCCTTCTCTTGCCCTAGGTTTCCTCGATTCGCCCTTTCCCCTAAAATCATCAAATTTATCTGGAATTTAGGAAGCCATGGAGAGTAGTGCTCCATCGGCGTCGGAGAAGCAAGTGCTTGTCTCGTCCTTCCTCGAGATTGCGGTCGGCCAGTCCGGGGAGACGGCTCTTCAATTCCTTCAGGTTCGATCTGCGCCTCAAAATTTTCGATTCTGTTCAGTACTATTGTTGACTTCATGGAATCGTGAATCGAGGTGATTTAGACTTCTATCTATAGGGCTGGGTTAACTTGAGAAACAAATGTTACGCAGAATCGACTAGTTGACCTTATGATGGCTCATGGTAGCAAAAAAATATGAACTTTGAGCTGTAAATGAAGTAAATTAGACATTTTGGCAGTTCTAGATTCCTTTTTTCTAGATGTTGGTTGATCTGCATTTAAATTATAGACCCCATGGATCATAGTTAATCTAATTCGTGCAAAATGTTGGTAAAGTTGTAAGTATGTTTACATTGAGGAGATTGACCAAAAATCGAGATTTATATTATTGATTTTTTCGTGCAAGCGGTTGACCAAAATCCATCTGTCTGGATTGTAAGTAAAGGGTAAATCCGAGAAGTGTATTTCTCGGATTTGGGCTTATTAATGAAGTTGTTTGGATGGAGGTTTCTTTTTCCCTGGAAGTGCAAGTCCGGACACTTTTTGAGCTTGGTTGGAGGATGAGGTGAGGGCACGGAAGAGGCTTTCCTACACTTATTGTGTTTGTTAGCAATTTTTTTGGGGAAGTGTTGTCACAAAGAAATAGGAGTTTGATGGAATTCAGTCATTAAAAATCAATTAAACCTTCACTCAAAGTTCTCATCCAGCTTCTCTCTTGGAGAGAAAGTGTAAAGGAAAGGGATAGAGGTATAGAGGATCCTTGACTTACAGATATCGACTTATAGGGAATTTGGAAGGAAGGGAGATGAAAAGTGGATGAGAAATTCACTACTCATCCAATTCTTGCAAACCAAACAGTTTTTAATACTACTTTTTAGCTGTAACTTGATTCCCCTTACGACGATTGCTTGTAACAGATCTACATCATACTTACTGGAAGCTGGAGGAACTCATCTTGTCTTCTATTGATCTTGAATATTTTGGATGGTGGCTACGTGGCCTTACCTGTAAAATTAATTTTTGATGATCAGAACATGATTCTGCATTGTTTTACCTGTTAATTAGCATATGCTTTTAGTTGACCGAGGAGACTCTATTTTTGCATTTTATCAACATACACACTTAGTGGATTTATTGTGACGGGCTTATTTAGTCCTGCAGGCCACAAATTGGAAGCTGGAGGAAGCTATCCAGCTATTCTACCTTGGAAATGAGGGTGGTGGTTCGGCTTCATCTTCAATCCTTCCACCAGTTGATGAAAGACCTACGTGAGTTGGAGAGGATGCTTTCGATATTTAAAAAAAAAAAAAAATTCTCTTAGAGTTATTAATATTGAGATTCTCCTCTTGCTTGCAACCAAAGGGAGAGTGTTGCTGCCAGTGAGAATGCTGGGGAAGTTGGAAATGATGAAGTGCGTGCTCCATTGCCAGTTAAACGAGAGACCCTATATGGCGATGCCTCCTTTGTCAGGTGTGCTTCTGTTAGCTTGGTTATTTGTATTCCATGTTTTAATTGTCATAACATATGTCCTTTTCTTTCATTATGCAAGAAGAAACAAGATCAAGTGCTGGACAAATTGACAATTTCTTTTTTTTAAAGATATTATCCTCCTTTGCCAACCAGCCATAGGTTTAGGAGAAGAGTCCCTCTTAGAATCTGTTCTTCCTTTCTCTTGAAACCTAAATTTATAGAAGGGGATTCTTGGGGGTAAGTTATATTGAAATCAAAGGCAAAGACTTCTGACATACAAGCTGTCCGAAAGCAAAATGCCATTAGATTTCTAGAAAGAATTAGGATGGAAAAAAGTTGACTTTGTGCCTATTAATCCTAACTCAACTGCTATAGTCCCTACTAGTATTACAAGTGCCTTGTGTCACCCCAACCAACAAAAATGAATGTCAGTTCACAGCACAACCAACAATGCGAGGTGGCCATGTTTCAAGAGTGGCTACACTTACTATGGTGCGAACATGATTTCACTTGTGGCTTTTAATGAACAAATGAAACATTTCAAGGCCATCTTGAGATTGATTTTCTGGACTAACGTTCCTCCTGCAGATCCGACTTGGCAAGTCCCAAGTAAGAACACTAACACCTAGATTCAAAAACGTATTGGTTTCAGCTGAAATATAGAATCTTTAGATCTTTTGAACAGTGTACCAAGTTATGTGCAGTTGGCTTTTATGAATGACCAATTCTGCATTTAGCATTATTCTCAAGCCAAATAATCAGGGATTTGGCAGCCTATGGCCCATGGGATGCATATTACGACTTCTTGTGTAAACCCTAATTAAAAAAAAATCGTATATCGAAGCCAGAGGGTAGACATTAATTTGTTTGCACAATCTCTGTTCCTAGATTACGACTTCAGGAGCGTATATCGAAGCCAGAGGGTAGAGAATGATTTGTTTGCACAACCTCTGTTCCTAGATTACGACTTCAGGAGTTAACAAAGAGCAGACAAGTTGATTGTTTACGTAGATCTTTATTTCCTTCCTACTCCGATATCCGCATCAGGATATACACAGAGAGTTACTTGGGTTACTTCTGTGTCCTGGCGTGTGTGATTTCCATACGATTTTTCCATGCGCATGCCGATTCTGGCCATGTTGATGTGATTATTGGGGTTGGGAAGAATCAGCGACGATCGAATCAAGAGCATTATGACAACCTCTGAGACGGCTAGCAGTAATACCGGTGTCGAAAACGTATTGGTGGGACCAACGGACACTGGCACGACGATCTCTTCGATTCGACTCGTCGATCGGCGGTTGGACGGACCAGACGGATACTCAACATGACGGAAGATGGTTGAGAAGACACTTCGGGGTATGTGGTTGTCCAAGCATCTGGCTGACAACCCTCCGGAGACGACTGATCCCACGTTTGAGCAGTGGGAGACGGATGATAGTCGACTGTTTACCCAGTTGATGAACTCCATGGAACCATCGGTAGAGGACATGGTTCAAAACACGGACACAGTAAAGGAGCTATGAGCTATGGGAGGTCCTAGCGACGACGTTTGATGGAAAATGCGACTTGTCTCGTATCTACGACTCAGTTGTCGGCATCTACCGGGCAGAACAGGGCGACCAGTCTCATAAGGAACACTTCCGGGCTTTTAAGGCTATGGTCGATGAAGTTGACCGTATATTACCTCTGACGACGGATATGAATGAAGCGAGGGCTCAACGTGAGCAGCTTCATGTGATGACATATCTTGCCTCTCTTCGTCCTGATGCAGACTCAGCTTGCTCTCAGATCATTGCTGTAGCTGAGGTTCCATCTCTAATGGAAGCTCATTTTCGTGTCCTACGGACTGCAAAGGTCGTCGAGATCTCTCCAAGCGATGCTTCTATTGATCGATCTGCTCTTGGTGCCGCTCGTACTGGATTTTGTGGTGGTCGTGGTTGACGACGTGGTGGCCAAAATGGTGGCCGTGATGGTGGACGAGACGTTGGCGGTCGTGATGGAGGTCGACTGCGCACATGCTTCAACTGTGGCCTACAAGATCATTTCCAGTGACAATATACTAAAGCTTCTGCCGCCAACGTTACCTCAGATACTCCTAATCTTGGCGGTCGATCTGTCCAAATGACTGATGAAGCATATGCAGACTTTGTTGAGTTTCAAGCTCAACGTCGAGGTGAAGCTTCTACTTTTGGGTCCACCGCAGGGTACTCAACGACATATGTGGTACAGTCGAAGCAGTGCGTCTTTGATTCTGGTGCATCTGCTCACTTGACAGGCGACGCAGGTATGATACGAAACTATGTACCGGTGTCTAATATTACATATGCCAATGGTAGTTTGCTGACAGACCGTGGAAAATGATTTGTATGTCTTTCTTCGGGACCGTCACTACATTCTGTACTACATACCCCTGGAAATCCATTCAGCTTACTCTCAATTAGTCGGATTACTCGCGATATGCACTGCTTGGTAAAATTCTTTCCTGATGGTTGTGTTTTTCAGGACCTAACGACTGGACGGACTATCGGTAGGGGGGCATGTGGCTGGAGGCTTGTACCTGTTTGACGAACCTTCCTTTGTTGCCTGTGCTGATGTGAAACTTGATCCTTTTGAGTTATACTGCCGGTTAGGACATCCATCTGTCCAAAGACTCCAAACACGCCAGAAAATGTACCCATCTTTAGATTTTTTTTTCATTGTGAGTCATGTAGCTTGGCAAAGCATTACCGGATTTTCTATCCGGTTAGTCAGAATAAAATTGTGTCCACTTCCTTTGAGTTAGTACATTTCGATATATGAGGACCTTGTCCGGTTGAATCTATGATGGGATTGAAGTACTTTGTTACCTTTGTTGATGACTACTCACGTGTCACTTTTGTTTATCTCATGAAAAATTGCTCCGAATTATTTAACATTTTGTGCAATTTTCATGCGGAAATCAGAACACAATTTGGTGTTCCGATTAAATGTGTTCGAAGTGACAATGGTCGTGAGTATATGTCTCGTGAGTTTGTGTCCCATTTGTCTCAGAATGACATCATTCACCAAACTTCATGTCCTTACACACCACAACAAAATTGTGTGGCTGAATGCAAAAATTGTCATCTCTTAGAAACAACGCGTGCTCTTATGTTCCAAGCATGTACTCCAATTTTTTTTTTGGTCGGATGCCGTTCTTACGACTTGCTATCTCATTAATTGCACGTCGTCGTCTGTCCTCAATGGTGATACTCCCTTCTCTCGGTTATATACCAAATGAGAGCCGTTTTCTCTACCTTCTGAATCTTTGGTTGTTTGTGTTATGTTAGGGATATCCGATTAACTATTTCTAAATTAGATTCCAAGGCTATCCAATGTATTTTTCTTGGGTATCCTAAGGATCAGAAAGGGTATTAGTGTTTTTTTCCCTTCTTGAAGAGCTATTTTCTCTCATGATGTTACCTTTGTTGAAATCGAGTTTCCTCCACTTCCATAAACTACAGGACCAGTGCCTCAAGTTTACCCAGAAGAGGACTTCTTGTTGCTCTCGGTTCAAGCACAACAATCCATTGTTAGACTGCCTCTCTCTATCGAGCCAGTGCTCCAGTCTGACGGTCCGCAGACACCGATTCAGTCAGCACCGCCGTCGTCCGATCGCATGTCGCAAATACTGTCCATGGTAACAGACTCAGCACCGCCGTCGCCCGATTGATCGTCGCAGATAATGCCCACGGTCATAGAGTCATCCTCCTCCTCTGGCTCGCCTGATTCGTCTCCGCCTTTGGCTCCGCATGTTCCACCAGTTCGACCTCGTCGTGCCTGTCGTGATCATCCCTTGTATGTTGAAAACAACAAAGGGATTGCGAGCCACACTCGGTCCTTAATAGCTACTATTGATGTGATTCAGATTCCCAATTCTGCCTAGGAGGGTCTCAAACATCATGATTGGCGTGCTGCTATAGAAGATGAGATGATTGCGCTTTGGGAGAACCGTACTTGGGACTTGGTAAATTTGCCGTCTGGTAAACAGGTTGTCGGTTGCAAATGGGTGTTCACGATCAAAGTGAAATCAGATGGCACCCTTGATCGACTAAATGCTCGTCTGGTAGCTAAAGGATATTTTTCGACTTATGGTGAGGATTATTTTGAGACATTCTTCCCAGTTGTCAGGATGACCTCTGTACGCGTACTCTTGGCTTTAGCTGTTTGCTATGACTGGCCGCTACTCCAGCTGGATATCAAGAATATCTTCCTCCACGGGGACCTAGATGAAGAGGTATATATGGTGCAACCTCCCGGATCTGTTGTAAGGGAGGATAAAGTGTGTCATTTGAGGAAGGTCCTGCATGGTCTCAAACAATCACTTCGTGCATGGTTTGGTCGGTTTACAGATGTGGTCACTCAGTTTGGCATGCGTCAATCGAAGAAGGATCACTCAGCATTTTATCGACAGACATCGTCGGGAAGGATTCTACTTGGTGTTTATGTTGATGACATTGTGATCACATGAGACGACAGTCAGGGCATTGCGGGGCTGAAGAAGTTTCTGGGAGAACAGTTTCAGACCAAGGATATGAGATCATTAAACTACTTCTTGGGTGTTGAAGTTGTACAGGGAAAGAAGCACATTGTCATGTCACAGAGGAAGTATGTGCTAGACATATTGAATGATGCAGGAATGATGCAAGCCAAATGTGCAACGTCGCTAATGGACCCAGGAGAAAAGTTACTCCCCGACAAGGGGGTCCTGATGACGAATCCGGATCAATATTGTCGAGTGGTTGGAAAACTCAATTACCTGGCAGTTATGACTCGTCCAAATATTTTCTTTGCCGTCAGTGTTGCGAGTAGATTTATGTCTTCTCCACGAGTTCCACATTGGCAGGCAGTTCTCAGAATTCTGCGCTATTTAGTCCAGAATCCTGGAAAAGGAATTCGCATGGAGAACCAGGAATATACAAATGTTGAGTGTTTTACTGATGCTGACTGGGGTGCCAGCCTGACAGATAGACGATCTACGTCTGGTTACTCGGTATTTATTGGCAAAAACTTGGTATCGTGGAAGAGTAAGAAGCAGAGTGTGATCGCACGATCAAGTTCCGAAGCAGAATATCGAGCCATTGCCCATGGGCGGCATAAGTGTTATATCTGCAACATCTTCTACAAGAGCTGGGAGAAGAAGTAGGATCTAAAACAGCAAATATGTGGTGTGATAACCAATCTGTTATGAATATTGCTACCAATCATGTATTTTATGAAAGGACGAAACACATTGAAATTGATGTCCATTTCGTCCGTGATGAGTATAAAAAGGGAATGATAAAGTTCCATCACGTGAGGACCGGTGATCAGATAGCTGATATCTTCACAAAATCTCTTTTGGTCATCGGGTACAATTTTTGTGTAACAAGTTGGGCATGATTGATATATATGCTCCAGCTTGAGGGAGAGTGTTAAGCGTTATATTAGGTAGTGGACTTTAGTCCCACATCGGGTAGAATAATAGAGGGGTCAGCCTCTCCTATGTATATAGTCTTTCTCATCTATGAAAACCATTCCATTATTCTAATTCTACACTTTCATAATAATTGGTCTTTCAATTGATTATATACTTGACCAAAGTTGTGAAAGGGACGGGTTGGTCACCCGAGTCTATGATAAATACATGGTTGAAGATCAAATGAACCTATTATGACGTAAGTGCCCAGTCAAATAGTAAGAGCGGTAAACCTTAGTTCGACATCTTACAAATCTGTAACTGCAGGGGATTGGGAACCATTGTACTGGAGATGTTGAAATGCTGTCGGCCCAAATACGGTTAAGGCATGGAAAGTGTGTCTGGAAATATCACCAGAGGCTAATTAAGCTTTTGATCATCATGGCAGATCATCCAAACTCAGACGCTTTGTTATTGAACTTTCCATTTTTGTGCAGCAGACGTCTACCTCAGGCTAGTGAGACATACCTCTTGGCCTGTACTTCTTTCATCCTGTCGATAAAGTCTGTAAACCTGTTTCAATTTCTTTTTGCTTGTATTGCTAGCTCAATGTTTGTCATAAAAATCTGTTCCAATGAAAGACAGGACAGAACCACTCTTCTGGAATTCTATGTTTCTATTCCCTCCGTACCTAAATTATGAGACTAGTGAGATATTTTCTCTCTCCAGTAATTGGTAGTAAACCTGTCTCAAACAACACTCTGTTTGTACTTCAACAATAAATTTTGATTCTATTCATATCTATCTGTCATGAAAGATTTCTTTGGTGAAATCCTATAACACCTCATGTATTGGCATGGCATGATATGATCTACATACTGTCCCTAGGCTGCTGTATAAAAAGACAAATGAGGCTGCACTATTCCTATAAATTATGTAAAGTAATTTACAAATAAAATTATCAACGCAATAGAAAAAGTTTAGCTCCATCTTCTTCTGCCCATGCGGCCACGATGACAACAACTTTAAGAAATCTTTTAGATTAGGAATATTATGTAAACCTTGGAGTTGTATTTCCTTAACTTTTTGGAAATTTTTTTTTTCTTGTAAGAAATAGCATCATGCACAAATCATGAGTAGTTTAATGAAACTCAGAGCTGCTTTCAATATACTACGATTTTATAGACTTGAGAAGCTTGAAGCATTACACAATGTTCGCCTATGAAGCATGGATATGGAAACTCCACCACTGTGGATATGCCAATATTACATTGACTACCCTTTAGTATACTAGGATTTTGTAGACCAGTAAAGCTTGAAGTATTACATAACCTCATCTAGGAAGCATGGTGTGGATACACCTATGAAGTGCCAATATGGATGCGATGCAAGATTGTTTAGAGGAGGCCTTCTTGCTGCTTTAGGTAGCCGCCTTCTAGGCGTTTCATATGCTTTGGCGCCTAGACAACTAGTATTTAGGTGAGGTTCTCAGCTGGCCAACAACTCATACCATCTCGTGTTGCCTCAACCTTCTTGACCCACCTTGACTTAAATGTGATACGACTCATGCTATCTTTTGGCTTTGGAATTCGACCTGTCCCAATAAGTTAAACTTATAGATATTACTAAGAATTTAATGTAAATATTAAAGAAGAGGAAAGAACAACCACCTTTGTCCTTTTCCTTCATGATCCCTTCTTTTCTGTGTCTGTCCCAACCCACCAAACGTATCATTTACACCAATGTCATTTGACGTTAACAAGAAAGTCTCTCTCTCTCTCTCTCTCTCTCTCAACAAACACCTATCGGCTTTCGCACAAAAAACAATTGAGAATTCAATGTTTATGTCTTGCTATTATCAATATCGTTGGACAACATGAAACACTATAAAACACAGTGACAGCTATATACAAGATATTACATCAAGTAAAATGAAAAGAGTACCAGCTAATGTAAGGAGGTGTATCCAACAAGGATAAAACGGAAATTTGGATTATGCACATGTTTTGGTACATATCCATTTTGCGTGTCCATTGCCAAACCCCATGTTTCACTGACATTCTCATACCAAATTTTGCATCTGAAAATAACTCATCCTTTTCACTGTGCTGGTAAGTGGTTATGAAACATAGGCACTGGTACGAGTACCTGGTGAGGTACGTAATCGGTACGTCGATACGGCAATTTCTACAAATCTGTTGGTTATATACAATTGCTTTGTAAAATTGTAAAAGTACAAGAAAGCCGTTCTAATCTGGACCATTGGATCAACAATCAATGGTTCAGATTTTGCTTGTATCGATACACATTTGTATTTAAGAATTTTCATATATATATATATATATATATATATATATATATATATATATAAAGGCCAAATGTTATGCATCTTCGTGACTTCATAAGAGTCAAACTAAGTCTCTAAAATGTTCATCGTAGTCATCAAATGAATTTGGTCTAAAAACTCTGTAGGTTAATTTTAAAAGTAAAGAAAACTTGATTTCCGAAACAAAAATAGCAAAGTTATATTTAAAAAAAAAATCAGTGTCTTGTACTAGGTAAATTTAAAACACCAAAAACATGCCCATGAAGTACCTGAATTAAAATGTAAAATACAGATAAATATAATTTTGGGTACTTTTGCGATAAGTACCTAGGAGTACCCAAGGAGTATCAGTACCCGGTAAATACGTGGTATTTGTTTGGCTTCCTAGATGGAGTATCCGTGTTTCATAGTTAAGTGGTAATCCGAATGTTTGGAACCTGATGCTCTTGCCCTCCATGGAGGATTTAAATTATATTCTTTGGAGTGTGTGTGTCATGTATCTTCTCATTAAATTAATGCTTCATTATAGGCATGCGCAGGCAGATGCTAGTTGCATCACGATTTGTAGACTCAAATGCATATTGCCCCATCTCTCATTGAGCAGTTGGGAGTACTTTTGGCACCACAGCGAAGTGAGGTACTCCCGATCACTAAAACAGATTGGACAGACAAAATATATTTAGTTGCATTTTAGTTACACATGTAGCGCAATTCATAGCCACACCTATGTACCTTGAGGCATTGTATTAAAATGTCTTCAGGCATTGCTCCGGTAAGGAGGAGAGTTAGTAGTTAAAGGATCCACTAGGACTAGAGGTAGGCCTGAACGATAATGGATTGAAGTTTTGAAGGATATTATTTTTGTTAGTGTCATAGAGGACATGACCCTTAATAGAGCTGAACGGAAGAAAAGTATACAAACAGCCGACTCAAAAAATTTGTGATAAAAGTTTTTGTTGTTGTTGTCGTCTTTAGTCAAAGCATTAGGCAAGGAGAGCAGTAAGCAGAAGAGATAAATAATACATATTCCATTAAGATTTCTTATCAGCCAGTCACTGTTTCATGTTTCTTTTGAATTTGAAACTTCTCCCAGATGTTTAATTATTATTTGTTAATCTTTTCTTCTGAGCGCTGTCATGCAATTCTCTTTGGTTATTACTCCTAATGAAGGTTCAAGTTCTCTCAGAAAGAGGTTATTTAATCTCAGTGCACGGTTGAACGTGATCTAAATTATTTGTTTCTTTGTGTGACTATCTATTGCTGTCCTTTTTTTTCTATGTTATATATCTGGTGCAGTTTTCACAAAAGTGCATATACTTATTTAATTTCATATTTTCTTTGTGATGTATATAGGAAAAAGTTTTGAGTGGATATTTTTATTTCTTGCTTATGGATTGGTTCATTTTCTAGTAATGTTAACTATTATTTCCATGGGTGCTTTCTGGAATGTAATCTGGCAAGAGGCCTTAAAATATTTCTCCTCCTAACCTGAAAATTAAGTATGCTTTTGTAGTTCATATTATTTGGTTATTCTGATCATATGCTATCTATCAGCTTATCCACATTGCATGCTTGTCTTAATATGTACTTGCAGCCTAATTATTTCCATTTCCACCACATTTACAATGCTTAATATGAACTATTTCAAAAGTACATTGGAGATAACTGCAAGCTTTCATCCATTTAATGCAAATGATTGACCAAGTTTGATGTCAAATTATTGTGAAGTTCAATAAATTGCTAGATGCATAACATCTTTTTTGCTTTTCTGATGTCAGACTACAGCCTAGTTCAGTGATTGCATTTCGCAATTTTGAGGAAGAGTCGAAGCAACCTGCTGTTTGGGAATCGGTGCAAACTGATGTGACTACAATGAATGGAAATGAACCTCGTGATAATCTCGCCTCGTTATATCGCCCTCCTTTTGCATTAATGTATCAAGGCACTTTTGACAAAGTAGGTCTAGTTTCTTCTAGCAAATCCAGCATTTGGGATAATTAGATAAATTGATCTGCAGATCTTTACTGTTTAGCCTCGTTCACTAGCATTCCTTGTTATTCCTTTTTATTGTTTTTAATATTTCCTTTTGCTTAACCTAATGCTAAAATGTTTTCATGCAGATTGCTAGGAGAAACCATAAATTACCTTTTTCTGATGAACTGTCTTGAATTTTCTATAATTATTTCTCCTTGGCACTCTTGCCTAGTCACATCTGTCATAAGAGTGCATGCTAATCTCACTTGTTTGTACTTATTCACTCATCATGATGCTGAAAGCTTTTTGTGAACCTTGAAAGATGGTTTGAACTATTATTAATAGTCAAAGATCCCATACTTGGAATTGGAAATACTAAATGCTAAATGATAACTTATTTTGGTTTTGCTTGCTTGCCTCTGTAAGATCTCCTAAGAATGAGGCCTTTGGATCCAAAGTTCTCGCTTCCAGGTCGAAGGTTCAGAGGAGGGATATGTAGTTTAGGGTGGAATACTTTGAGGGCTTACTAGATCTACAAAGAGAGAATCTCTCAGTACATTTTATTCATTAGCCTTATGCTGGTATAGAAAGAAGAGTACTGATTACAACTTCTAACAGTTAACTCCCTCCTCTGTAACAAGCTTTATCCCTAAAATGCTGCATAGTATGAAAGCTATTATTAACCTTGTGTAACAAAAATCCCTTCTACTACCTGCCAGCTCCTTATATTTCAACTGTGTTCGAGTCCCTGTTTCCTGTTATTTTAACATATAAGATAAGACTTATTAATGCATGCACTTAACCCTTCTAAGAATGTCTTTTCTAGCAAGTTTAACTTCCGTTCCTAACATTTTTTAGTCCCCTAACAATTCCTTCTCAAATTAACTGTCCTTACGGGTGTGTGTGTGGTACAGGGAATGAGATTCACCCACATTTGTTGACTTATTAATGCATGCACTTCACTCTTGTTGATAAGAATTAACTTTTCCTTTAATGACTTTCACATTTTATCTCTGGTAATTGTGGCTCTGACAAGTTTAACAATTTAATGTCGAAGTAATTGGATAATTCCAAATGACAACTTCCATGTGAAGAAATGTGAATATTATCCATTCTGATAGTCCACCTCAGATTAAGTTGTTGGGGCCCTTGAAACTTGTATAGTAATCCCAACCACAAACACAAGATGGATGGTTAAGATGGGTAGTTGTCACTTGTCACATGGAAATTACGCAGCAAACATTTACTCCGATATATATATATATATATATATATATATATATATATATATATATATATATATATACTCGGAGGTAATTATATATATGAGTGCCTCCTTGATGCATAGTTCAAATACATCATTCATTTAGGATCCATACTTTTTCCATCCCAAACAAGTTTACCAATTCTATTGCTGTCTTTTCCATATATTGTAGGCAAAAGTAGAGGCTTCTCTTTTGGGGAAATGGTTATTAGTCAACTTGCAGTCCACTGAAGAGTTCAGCTCACACATGGTATATTTAAAATCTTGTCAGTCTATAGTTAATTAGCTTATGGGATACTGACTCAAATGGTGCTCTGATTCCATTGCTAAGCTTAATAGGGATACATGGTCAAATGAAGCTTTGGCACAAACAATTCGTACAAATTTCATTTTCTGGCAGGTTTGTGTTTTCAATTCTCTCTAACCAGGAACAATATTGAATTTACAAAAGGTTCCATTTCGTCTCTGTTCATCTGTGTCTGCATTTTCATGCTTTTGTGTTTTCTTCTTTAAATCATAACCATTTGAGTGTATCGGTTGCATCTAGATGTGTTTAACAAAAGCCTGAAACATGGCATCTTGGAGAACTTCTGTTCCTGGCCAACATTAGCGTGTACTAGAAACTATGATAGATTTAGGGATCCAAAAAAGTTATAAGGCAGGATGTATACAGATGAAGGTACATTAACTGAACTGACATGTTCCCAGTTTGGTCATCTCCCTTTTCTCCTCATCCTAGATGTAGGAAGCTTCTTCTCATCCTATATGTATGTACCTAATCCATGTCAATTAGGTATGATACTCGAGTAGAATGCCTTTCTCAACATGGTATCAGTGCAACGTTAGTGCTAACCCTAGCTCTCTACTCACCACGAAATAAAAATCCTAATCCCAGACCTAATCGCCACCCTACATCTCCAAAACCCTAAACCTATCCTCTCCTCTCCCATCATTCAAAAAAGTCTTAACCCTGTCCAAGAAGCTCCATCTCTACTGTAACCTTATCTCCTCTAAAAATGCTTTCCCTGACCTCTACAACTGCCATTACTCCCAAACCAACTCCCTAACTCCCATTGCCTCCAGCCTGTAGTCGTCGTCCTAGCCATGCCCCACCTACTCGCATTCTGGTTCATCTGCTATTGCTGATGTTCTGCACCCCTGATCATCTGTCGTTGCCACCCGCCTAAGTTCCAATTCCCAGCTGCCTCTGCCTTCAAAACCCAACCCTAGTAACTACCCGACTAGTTTCTCAATTCTGCTACTCCCTAACTGGTTGCTGCATCCCCTGTAACCACCTTGTAGATGTGCCTCCACCTGCCGCTTTGACCTTCCCACTTCCCATCCTTGCCTAGCCACCACCACAATAACTTCCCCCACCTCAGCCGTAGCCACCCCCACCATAAAACTCTTAACCATAACCACCGTCCTTTCCCAAACTGTAAACTCCCTCGACCAGATTTTAGTATTTTAATATTATTTTTAGTTAATTAGAATTAGTGCAACTTTTTAAAAAATTTATTTATTATATATTCTATTGATTGTGCACCTGTTCATTACGCAATTAATTAGGGCCTCACACTAGCTGTTAACCCTAAACTAATTTCACATCCCTGCCCTAGACTTGCTAGACTACATTTTCTGTATTTTAGCAACTCCCAGAAACCTCGTTTTGTGGTTCGTTTTAGTCGCACAAATATCGTTACAAACGTACGTATTTAATCCCTATTAAATTTTCTGCTCTTTAAACCATCTCTTTACCCTTAGGGATTTGAGGACCAGTAGGCACCTGTTTTGCCCAACCAAAAATACGATAATATTCTACACTAATTGTATTACAATTATCGTATTGACACCGTAGAAAAATTATGACCCTAACTGTCCCTAAATAATTAGTGAACACCATGCGCAGTATTTATTAAATAATAAATACGGTGACCCGTATCACCTGCAGAATCAGACCCTGCATCTGCCCAGGCTCACCCCACACTGTCCAAAACATTTTTCCCCAGCTATTCCCTCATTTTTGTACAAATCAGTATTTCGGGGAATCAGTATTTAAAACCAGGTAAATTGCGAAAATACGCAAAATACCCATTTTAGGCTTTTATGCAATTTATGAAAAGTTAGGGGTTTTTATGCAAAAATGCATGTTAGGTGGCATTACCCTATTGGCTAGACAATAGGTGGCCTGGGACCCACAGAAAAATCTGCTGAAAATATCCCAAAAATCCAAATTTACCAAAATACCCCCAAAGTTCCCTATATTTACTAAAATGCCATTACCCTAATTCTATATAAACCCTAACACCACACACCCTCTCTCATCCCTCACTCCTCACAGCCGACCACCGTGCACCGCCGGCCGCCCACCCCCGGCGAACCCTCCGCCATGACCCCCTCTCCCCTCCGGTCAAGTCCAGCCGCCTGAGCCGCCCTGCTCCGCCGTGGCCAGCCACCGCAGACCCGAACTCCCCACACTGCCACAGCAGCTACTCCACCTCCGACCGTCCACCACCGCCGCCCTAGCCGTCGCCGACCACCGCCACCACCCCCATTCGCTCCGCCTTGACCTCCCCTACCGACCCACCACCATCCCGCGGCCCCACGACGGCCTCCGCCGTCGGCAGCTCCCCCGCAATCCCTACCGCCTCACTCTGCCATCTTCCCCGAACCACCTTCCCGACGCTTTCCACCGCCACCACGGCCATCCCCGACCTCCGCCACTACCTCAGAACCCTTCGCCACCTCCTCCTCCGCCACCCCGACGGCCTGCACCCCCTCCTCCGCCGCCGCTACCGGCGCTGCAGCTGCCGCACGTTGCTGCTGTTGCCGACTGCAGCTGCTGCTGCAGGCGACTCTCCGGCCAGCCGCCGGCGACTCCGCCGCCGTGCTTCCGCCGGCGGCAAGCCCAGTGGGCCCCTGACAGTAGGTATACCCCCCTAGTATTTATACGTATATATGTATTTATTTATACATGTATATATATATATATGTATACATATACTTATATATATATGTTATATATATATATTAATATATACTGTTATATTAATTATATACTGTATAAATACAGTATAATTATACTGAATACATATTGTATTATTATATATTTAATTGAGTATTAATATATATATATTTATCTATATATAAATATATATATCACTATGTATATTTATACATATATATGTTATAATTAAGGTATTATATAGTTATGTATATATTGTATGTATTTACATTAAAAATATATATACAGTATATAAATATTCATTATGTATTTTCATTATTTAAAAATATATGTATTTCATTTATTTATATATGTATATAATTATGTTTATACTTAAACATATAATATAATATATGTATTATACTTTATATATATATTTATATATAAAACATATATGTATTTACATACATATTATACTTATTATCTTTATGGTATATATATATATGTATATATATATATGCTTTGTTATTTCTGTTATTATATATATATTATATATATATGGATATATATATATTTATATATTTTCTATATGTATATTATATCATAGTACTGGTTATACAGTACATATATTTTATATATATTTATATTATATATTTATTATAATAATGATACAGTATATATACGTATTTTCCTGCATTTTTCTTTCTGTTATATATAGGTAAATATATGTATTTATATATATATTAAATTTCTGCACTGTCTTTTATTTATACTATACTATATAAATCAGTGGATATACCCTGCTAATATATACTACTATATATAACAGTAGGTCACATATAGACCCTGTTAATATTTATTGTTGAATAGTACAGCATTTGTATTTAAATTCTGTTCTGTCATTTCATTTTATTATTATATATATTATTATTATCAGTGGATATACCCTGATTATTATTTATTATATATATATATATCTCAGTGGATATACCCTGACTACTATATTATCATATATCAGTGGATACACCCTGATAAATACTATATTAGTATTATATATCTATCGCAGTGGATATACCCTGCTACTACATATCTGCATTTGTCTGTTTTTCATATACTATATAAACTACTATATATATTATATCTATATATATACATACTATATATATCTATATTATATATGTGTATATAAGTATATATATACATATTTTATATTACAGCCTTGATATTCACGAACCCTGTCTATTTTAACAGAAACCACCTTCAGCACAGCCAGTGACCCCCTGTCACCAGCAACCTCAAAACCTGACTGCGAGATCAGGTTATCAACATTATCAGGGAGTAGGCAAGTATACCTTGCCAAGTTTTTACTGCTTAAATATTAACTGTTAAATTTAAATTCAATTATTGTCATATGATACTGCTCCTGAAATTACATATAACAGTATGTATCTGAGATTGCCTTGGGTACAGTCAACAGATACGTTGACTTAGGGTAATCAACGTAGTAGTTACAGACTTACCAACAACTGTGAGGATATCCTGATATTCTCCTAGACCCTATCACGGGAACACGCAACATGGTTGCAATGCATATTGGGATGCGAGCTGCGTATTTGATTAGCTACCAGTACGTGTGACCCGCATCATGGATTAGAATAATTCAGGAAATGTACGACTTGATATTTAGTTACATTGGACGGGGAGAACGACTAAAATACGTATGGGACACCCACCTCTTTACCATGTGCCGCACTCGACGGAGTGATACGGATGATATATATATATATATATTCATGTGACCATTCTCATCGTAGATGGAAAATTGTATAGTGCCCTTGAACGGGGGCATATGTGACATATACTAGCCAGTCACTACAGATTGGTAAATTACGTCAGCATATGTCTAGCCACACATTTCCCATACGTACTAGGTTGTCTCAAATTGTATTTCACTTAGATGGTTAGCACCCTGTAGAAATTTTTATTCAGTATTTACATACATGGCATGTTATTTTCCTGTATCTTGTTACGTCCCTCTGAGGACCTGGTTCCCTGCCAGGTTTAGCTGAGACATTCCACCCCTCAGTACCTGGACCTGGACAGGAGTCTGGACATGCCTTGAGATGGAGTTAGAGGAGATGCCGTCAGAGTCTACCTGAGTATACCTGGAGTTGGAGCTACATATTTTGAGGATGTTGCGCTAGTTTATCTTATTTCACTTCTGCTTACTTTTTGTAGTGGGATTGTTCCCACCTGACTTTATCTGGGTTGTATATGACATTTCAGATTTAGCATTTATATATTTAGCACTTTTCCTGTTATTCTTGTGGATGAGATAGATTTACCTGTAATTAGACTTGTAGTAGTTTAGGACAGCGTAGCACATCACTTTGGGTCCATTAAATTGGGTATTACCTTAGTGACGTGTCAGCTGGCCAATGCCACGTGGCCTAGTTCCGTATATTTTTGGGACTGGGGCGTGACACGGTTTTAGTGGTGGCCCATGCAGGTCGAGTTAATTGTTAGTAGCATGATATCATGTTCAGCAAACCTGCAATAGGATAGGAATACTAGGTCTCATCCACACTGACTTCATCCATAAATATTGCATCCTGCTTGATTATCATCTATTAAGTCCTTCGTATTTTTCTAAATTTTTCTGTTCTTTTCAGAAATATGGACATACCCGGGAAAACTGCGATTGATGGAACTGACCAAGGAACAGACCTCTCGCCAGATGTCCGAGGGACACCAATCCCGAGAAACCAATCTCTGAGAAGGATGCTGGTCAATCCAACAACCTCGTACCTTCACCAGGATCCTACCCAGGAGACGACATCAGCCCGACAAGAAGGGCAAACTTCTCAGGCACCAACACTGCAGGCAGAGATACCTTTGTCTCCACCTCCAGTTCTCGCAGCCCTGATGCCACAACTTGAGGAACAATCTCAGATGTTCCAAGCCATATTGCAGGCTCAGTTGCAACAGAATGAAGTCTTGAGACAATGCTTAATGATGGTTCTGGAGAGGACAGCTGCCCCAGTACCAGCCCCTGTCCAACAAGCTAGTACTGTTCGAGGCTTTAGCCGGATGAGCCCGAGAACCTTTAAGGGCAATGAAACTCCGGAAAAGATCTCAGACTGGATCTCCAACACGGAAATACTGCTAGAAGGTTCACAACTTCATCCTGACCTATGGATGACCGCAGTAAGGACCCTACTCCTCGGCAACGCCCATCACTGGTGGGAATCTATAGAGCGCAGCACGGGCAAGAACCATACTTGGGAGCAATTTCTGGAATATTTTAATGCAAAATATTTCCCAGCCACGGTCAGAGATGATCTGTACTCCCAGTTCCTGCATCTGGAACAAGGAAACATGACCGTCGACGCCTATGATGCAGAATTCAGTCGACTAAGTCAGTTCGGTGCCATCCTAATACCTAATGAGCTGAAGAAGGCCATGAAGTTCCATCACGGCCTTACCCCCGAGCTCCAAGGGTATACTACGGCACAGTCGAGAATCTCCTACGAAGAAGTTCTTTCAGAGGCAAGGATACAAGAAGCCATTGGTCGAGAAGCAAGATGTTCAAATCCAACTATACTAGCCAGAGACCAGAATGGAGCAGGAGGACCAATTCGTCACCCGGAAAATCAGACACAACACCAGATGGGGTCGTACCAAACCAAGAAATTTTTGACTTGTCACCATTGTGGCATGAAGGGACATTATGCCAAAAACTGTCGAAGGAAGTATAGACTATGCTTGATATGTGGAGATAATCAACATAGGGCCAGAGACTGCCCACAACACAGAGAAGCAACACTTCGGACTGGGCAAGGACCAGCAGCACCAGCCCAGAGAATGCAACCTCCTACTAGAGGTCAGCATTCCCCAGCATCTGGAAGATTTCAGAGGGGACCACCCTTAGCCACCCAAGATACGCAGTACTACCTAGCCAGACAACAAACTGGTAGACAAAGGCACGAGCAGGTTTTTGCACTAGCTGCGGTCACAGAAGAACCGGAAGGTGAAACCATTTCAGGTACCATTATAGTTGCATTATTACCAGCAAACCGCATTATTTGATCCTGACACTACACTATCTTCACATCTAGTAGTTTCGTACCCATACAAATAGCCAAGTTTACCGGAAGAGGCATTGTTCCAGTTACCAACATTACTAAAGCCTGCTAGTAGTCAGGTATAGTAGAGTAATGAGAACGCGATTCTTGGTACTTTCAATACCAAACTCCAACGTTATCGTAGACATGGACTGGTTAAGTTAATACAAATACTATCCTAGACTACGGGAAGAGAAACATCATCCTTAGACCACCAAGTTATCCATTCAGAAATAGATAGTACCTAGGATAGCAAATCATATTGGTTAACCCTAGTCACCTGATGACTTATAGTATCCGACCAAAATTATTTTTCATCCTTTAAATAATGGTCAGGACTAAGCAAAAACAGATAGGTAGATTGCTAGACATTGATTGATAAGCTCAATCATATGAATAAGGTGATAGCTGAGTACTACAGGTAGTTTCCAAATTAGATTTGATATACATGACTTATTAGGATAGTCAGTAACTTCTAGTCTTGTGTTTTCACCTACCCGTGAAACTATCAGACTGGGAAGAAGAGGAAAACTAAGCTCGAGGTACATCAGACCCTTCGATGTGTTGAAACGCATCAAAGAAGTTGTTTACAAGATAGCATTACCTCAGACATTGGAAGAAGTACATGATGTCTTCCACGTATTCCAATTAAGGAGATACGCTCTGGATACAAGTCATGTGCTTAAATCTCTGTTTTATGCGAACAACCTATAGTGTATATTAAGATTTTAGAACTTAGAAAACCATACCTCTTTTGGGTGAACTAGCGACCTAGACATGAAGTTAGAATAAATAACTGTAGAGATTGTAGAATCTTGTCTTTTTGTGAAATTGAATTGTTTTTGTACATCTCACATCATAATCTAGCGTACTTATATTATACTACCTTAAAAAAATGCTCTGCTATTATAGCCTAGTTTTGCAAGCTTATTCTTTATCAAGCTTGTTCATTAAATTATGTATTATTGGAGTACTACACTAATACATTTCAGAATCAGTGTATGACGGTCTGATCAACCATAATGCACTTGGTTCGCCTTTCGCATAACTACTTTACGTGGGTTGAGATATATAATGATTAGTAGACAGATGTACTTACCCTCTGCGCATATCGTATCAGCTACATAACTGTGCTAATACGAATATGTGAATAGGGATTACCAGAATAGCATTTCTATCCACAACTGCCTTGACAATTCCCCTTGAATTCTTTAAACGCCTTGAATCTCCATACTTCTAATCTATTACCTCCCCCTTGAACTCTTGATTACTGTTTTCCGTCTTTCCTTATTTCGGACTTTCCTTATTTCGGAAGGAAGAAACCTCGTACTTAGTATAAATACGAAGTGAATTGTTTATATAAGCCATTTCTATTTGTTTCTTGGGAAATTACCAAACCCTATTATTAGATTAGATTGTAATTTAAAACTGTTCTTATTTTCTTAGAATGACTTTCGTTACCTACCTTACGTCGTATTACGTTCCTCTGGTTCATATTGCATGAAAACATCATGCACCAGGCAAATCAACCTGGGAACGGGAAGAGGATATTCGATAATGTTTCCCCCATCTATTTCCAGATCAGGGTATGTCCAAATATTTCAAATCAATCTTCAGCTATCTATGTCCTGATATTTCGAATCAATCAATCTTTTGTTTTCAATATATGTTTGTTTTTATTTCGAGGACGAAATATTCTAAGGAGGGTAGATTGTAAACTCCCTCGACCAGATTTTAGTATTTTAATATTATTTTTAGTTAATTAGAATTAGTGCAACTTTTTAAAAAATTTATTTATTATATATTCTATTGATTGTGCACCTGTTCATTACGCAATTAATTAGGGCCTCACACTAGCTGTTAACCCTAAACTAATTTCACATCCCTGCCCTAGACTTGCTAGACTACATTTTCTGTATTTTAGCAACTCCCAGAAATCTCGTTTTGTGGTTCGTTTTAGTCGCACAAATATCGTTACAAACGTACGTATTTAATCCCTATTAAATTTTCTGCTCTTTAAACCATCTCTGTACCCTTAGGGATTTGAGGACCAGTAGGCACCTGTTTTGTCCAACCAAAAATACGATAATATTCTACACTAATTGTATTACAATTATCGTATTGACACCGTAGAAAAATTATGACCCTAACTGCCCCTAAATAATTAGTGAACACCGTGCGCAGTATTTATTAAATAATAAATACGGTGACCCGTATCACCTGCAGAATCAGACCCTGCATCTGCCCAGGCTTACCCCACACTGTCCAAAATATTTTTCCCCAGCTATTCCCTCATTTTTGTACAAATCAGTATTTCGGGGAATCAGTATTTAAAATCAGATAAATTGCGAAAATACGCAAAATACCCATTTTAGGCTTTTATGCAATTTATGAAAAGTTAGGGGTTTTTATGCAAAAATGCATGTTAGGTGGCATTACCCTATTGGCTAGACAATAGGTGGCCTGGGACCCACAGAAAAATCTGCTGAAAATATCCCAAAAATCCAAATTTACCAAAATACCCCCAAAGTTCCCTATATTTACTAAAATGCCATTACCCTAATTCTATATAAACCCTAACACCACACACCCTCTCTCATCCCTCACTCCTCACAGCCGACCACCGTGCACCGCCGGCCGCCCACCCCAGCGAACCCTCCGCCATGACCCCCTCTCCCCTCCGGTCAAGTCCAGCCGCCTGAGCCTCCCTGCTCCGCCGTGGCCAGCCACCGCAGACCCGAACTCCCCACACTGCCACAGCAGCTACTCCACCTCCGACCGCCCACCACCGCCGCCCTAGCCGTCGCCGACCACCGCCACCACCCCCATTCGCTCCGCCTTGACCTCCCCTACCGACCCACCACCATCCTGCGGCCCCACGACGGCCTCCGCCGTCGGCAGCTCCCCCGCAATCCCCACCGCCTCACTCTGCCATCTTCCCCGAACCACCTTCCCGACGCTTCCCACCGCCACCCCGGCCATCCCCGACCTCCGCCACCACCTCAGAACCCTTCGCCACCTCCTCCTCCGCCACCCCGACGGCCTGCACCCCCTCCTCCGCCGCCGCTACCGGCGCTGCAGCTGCCGCACGTTGCTGCTGTTGCTGCTGTTGCCGACTGCAGCTGCTGCTGCAGGCGACTCTCCGGCCAGCCGCCGGCGACTCCGCCGCCGTGCTTCCGCCGGCGGCAAGCCCAGTGGGCCCCTGACAGTAGGTATACCCCCCTAGTATTTATACGTATATATGTATTTATTTATACATGTATATATATATATATATATACATATACTTATATATATATGTTATATATATATATATTAATATATACTGTTATATTAATTATATACTGTATAAATACAGTATAATTATACTGAATACATATTGTATTATTATATATTTAATTGAGTATTAATATATATATATTTATCTATATATAAATATATATATCACTATGTATATTTATACATATATATGTTATAATTAAGGTATTATATAGTTATGTATATATTGTATGTATTTACATTAAAAATATATATACAGTATATAAATATTCATTATGTATTTTCATTATTTAAAAATATATGTATTTCATTTATTTATATATGTATATAATTATGTTTATACTTAAACATATAATATAATATATGTATTATACTTTATATATATATTTATATATAAAACATATATGTATTTACATACATATTATACTTATTATCTTTATGGTATATATATATATGTATATATATATATGCTTTGTTATTTCTGTTATTATATATATATTATATATATATGGATATATATATATTTATATATATTCTATATGTATATTATATCATAGTACTGGTTATACAGTACATATATTTTATATATATTTATATTATATATTTATTATAATAATGATACAGTATATATACGTATTTTCCTGCATTTTTCTTTCTGTTATATATAGGTAAATATATGTATTTATATATATATTAAATTTCTGCACTGTCTTTTATTTATACTATACTATATAAATCAGTGGATATACCCTGCTAATATATACTACTATATATAACAGTAGGTCACATATAGACCCTGTTAATATTTATTGTTGAATAGTACAGCATTTGTATTTAAATTCTGTTCTGTCATTTCATTTTATTATTATATATATTATTATTATCAGTGGATATACCCTGATTATTATTTATTATATATATATATCTCAGTGGATATACCCTGACTACTATATTATCATATATCAGTGGATACACCCTGATAAATACTATATTAGTATTATATATCTATCGCAGTGGATATACCCTGCTACTACATATCTGCATTTGTCTGTTTTTCATATACTATATAAACTACTATATATATTATATCTATATATATACATACTATATATATCTATATTATATATGTGTATATAAGTATATATATACATATTTTATATTACAGCCTTGATATTCACGAACCCTGTCTATTTTAACAGAAACCACCTTCAGCACAGCCAGTGACCCCCTGTCACCAGCAACCTCAAAACCTGACTGCGAGATCAGGTTATCAACATTATCAGGGAGTAGGCAAGTATACCTTGCCAAGTTTTTACTGCTTAAATATTAACTGTTAAATTTAAATTCAATTATTGTCATATGATACTGCTCCTGAAATTACATATAACAGTATGTATCTGAGATTGCCTTGGGTACAGTCAACAGATACGTTGACTTAGGGTAATCAACGTAGTAGTTACAGACTTACCAACAACTGTGAGGATATCCTGATATTCTCCTAGACCCTATCACGGGAACACGCAACATGGTTGCAATGCATATTGGGATGCGAGCTGCGTATTTGATTAGCTACCAGTACGTGTGACCCGCATCACGGATTAGAATAATTCAGGAAATGTACGACTTGATATTTAGTTACATTGGACGGGTAGAACGACTAAAATACGTATGGGACACCCACCTCTTTACCATGTGCCGCACTCGACGGAGTGATACGGATGATATATATATATATATATTCATGTGACCATTCTCATCGTAGATGGAAAATTGTATAGTGCCCTTGAACGGGGACATATGTGGCATATACTAGCCAGTCACTACAGATTGGTGAATTACGTCAGCATATGTCTAGCCACACATTTTCCATACGTACTAGGTTGTCTCAAATTGCATTTCACTTAGATGGTTAGCACCCTGTAGAAATTTTTATTCAGTATTTACATACATGGCATGTTATTTTCCTGTATCTTGTTACGTCCCTCTGAGGACCTGGTTCCCTGCCAGGTTTAGCTGAGACATTCCACCCCTCAGTACCTGGACCTGGACAGGAGTCTGGACATGCCTTGAGATGGAGTTAGAGGAGATACTGTCAGAGTCTACCTGAGTACACCTGGAGTTGGAGCTACATATTTTGAGGATGTTGCGCTAGTTTATCTTATTTCACTTCTGCTTACTTTTTGTAGTGGGATTGTTCCCACCTGACTTTATCTGGGTTGTATATGACATTTCAGATTTAGCATTTATATATTTAGCACTTTTTTTGTTATTCTTGTGGATGAGATAGATTTACCTGTAATTAGACTTGTAGTAGTTTAGGACAGCGTAGCACATCACTTTGGGTCCATTAAATTGGGTATTCCCTTAGTGACGTGTCAGCTGGCCAATGCCACGTGGCCTAGTTCCGTATATTTTTGGGACTGGGACGTGACACAAACCCTAGATCCTTTTCTAAAATCCTAGATTCCAAAAAGAACCCAAAATCTTATCCTCCACCTTTATTCCCTTCTCAAAACCCTAGATTCCAGAAAACTCAAGCCGCCACCCTTAGCTGTTACTGCCCTAGCTGTCCTATCTACTATGAGTTGTCTATTGATGTCATTTTTTTATGCTCTTGAGGGGTTGGGTGTATATGGCTCGCCTTCCATGAGTTGATTTATTGTCATAGTCTACTACTGCTACCTGTCTAGCACTCTAGTCTATGTAGTGATCTACTCTCTTGGTTCTACTAATTTCTACATTGCTTGTTGGTTGTGATATGTTTCTCCTTTAGATGACTTGAGTCTGTTAATCACGTACATGCAGAAAATTCAAGTTGTACATAGTTGTTATGTCCAACTTGAGGGGAAGCGTTAAACTAGATATTCTAGGACCAACCTCTACTCACATGTAGCCTTTTGAGTATTTACTGTTGCTGGTTTTGGTCCTACATCTCGTCTGTCGACCTCTTCCTTGCTTCTGGTCAGGTGTCTTCTTGCGTCGACCTCTACTGATACTTATTGACCTCTACTACTTCTAATCATGCAATCTCGCCTCTACCACTATCTACCCTGCCTACTGTTGCTAACTACTCTCGAGTCGACTCTCGACCTTTGTTAGTGTTGTCTGCTGATGCTGCTTGTTTTACTGTGTTGTTCACTCTTTTATATATATATATATATATATATATATATAATTCAGTAACAAGCTTGACATGCTTCACATGCTCCAACTTGAGGGAGGGGGGTTGGTGGGGTGTGTGTGTGTGTGTTTACAGTTGGATTGTTTATGTAGTCTACTTTAGTCCATATATCGGGAATAGTAATAGTATTAGGAAGCTTCTCCTCATCCTATATATGTACCTAATCCATGTCAATGAAGTACGCCACCTCTAGAGTAGACTACATAGACAATCCCTAGTGGCATTTATGATATAATATTATTTATGACCATATGGTTGTACTAAAGGTGTATCAAGACTCTACTGAGGGGAAGAAGGTCTGCACTTACTACAAGTTGATGTCTATTCCTGCAATTCTCATCATTGATCCAGTTACTGGACAGAAGATGCGTGGATGGAGCGGCATGGTACAGCCAGAGCGTTTCTTGGAGGTAAATGATAAGTACCAAACTTCAATTATTTAAAATCAGAATATATGCAAGAACTTCAATTCCATAGCTATTTTTTTTTTCCTTCTAAATGTTAGAAACTTTTCAATATGCAGGATTTGCTCCCATTTTTGGACAAGGGTCCTAAGGAGCATCATGTTGCACTGCCTCTTAAACGTCGAAGAGACATTGCTCAGGATTCTTCACCCAGTGCAGCAGGTGCACCAGGTACAAATATTTATGTCAATCATGTCAGTGTGTGTGTGTGTGTGTGTGTGTGTTCGTTCGTAAATCATCACTCTCTCATGAGAATGGGGTTGGATATGGAGCTCGAGAATGATCCACTAAAGAATTGCCAGTTTTGATGACTGTTAGCCATCCTGATGTAACAATGAGAAAGAGATGACAGAAAGAATGATAATACTACCAAAACTAGTCTTCTAACTGGAAATGTTAGTCATGGGGATGCTTTCATATGACCAAGAGAAACTTCTCCACAAGAAAGGTGCCAGTTAAACCTCACAAAAATATTTTATTAACATGTTTGTTTACCAAAATTAGCTTCTGTTTACATTTTGGGATCGAAGGCCTCGACATGTGCTTGAGCTGGGAAATAGTTGCCACATTGATAGTTCTGCTGATCAGGATCCCAGTATCTTACATGAGAATGGAATTCCGGTGTTGTAAATTCAACTACCTTTTGTATTTAATCTTACATCATGCAGGAGACAAAGAAGTTGAACATTATTCAGATGTTCTTTCGTATACTTTCTACTTATGCCATTCCAATGTTTATAATTTCTTGCTGTAGATAAAATGATTGAAGAGGAGGAAGACGTGCTGTTGGCAGTGGCAGCTTCAATGGAAGAAGGTATGAAAGGTCCTGTGGTGCCTGCTGGCGATGATGAGTCCAAATTGGATAAGGATGCTGAGGCTAGTTCTGATGATAAGATCGAATACCCCCCTCTCCCTGAAGAGCCAAAAGCAAGCAAGGAAGTTCTCTGCAGAGTTGGAATTCGTCTCCCAGATGGACGGAGGGTCCAAAGATTTTTTTTCTGTACTGACTCAATTAAGGTCGAAACATTTTATGCCATTCTTCATACCTCAGAGTTTTCACTTTGGGTTATTGATAATTTCTTTTTTCCTTTCATTGCCAATTGGCAGCTTTTGTGGTCTTTCTGCTGCTCCCTACTGGACGAAGGGAAGACACGTCCTTTCCACTTCACACAAGCGATTCCTGGTGCGTCAAAGAGCCTCGAGTACACGGCCAACTTGACCTTTGGGGAAGCTAGGCTATCAAATTCTATGGTCTCTATGACTTGGGATTGAAAGAAAATACAGATTGCTGGCTGAAAGGCGTGTACAGGGGTCGAGTTTCCATCCTTTTCCGATCACATCTGGTTGGTGTATGCTGGACCGAATTAAACTGATAACTTAATCACAAATGCTTATTGCTTGATGTAC
The DNA here is from genome assembly GCA_036927795.1 of Iris macrosiphon. Classification (NCBI taxonomy): domain Eukaryota; kingdom Viridiplantae; phylum Streptophyta; class Magnoliopsida; order Asparagales; family Iridaceae; genus Iris; species Iris macrosiphon. The sequence continues at coordinate 26,554,671 of JAYESA010000019.1, forward strand.
TAGTAAGCTAGTCCACCCCCCCTCCCCAACCCCCCCCCCCCAAATTCTGTACACGATTGAATATTATATAAAATTTATAGGTTTAATTTGTATATGCATGTCGAAATTAGAGTTGTACACTTCAAGATGCACTTGTGATCTCAAAATGCTAATCTTTTGAAATGGAGTGCGTAATGTTGTAATATTTAATGAACATGAGCTTCCATTTTTTTTTTTCCAACAAGGTATTGAAACCATAGTTGTCTCCATTAAATTGTAATATGTGATCAAATTTATATTGGTTCTTTGACTAGCAAAAAAGAGGTTGGAAGGATATTTATTGCAGGACTAGTTAGGAAACTGTTGTTCTAACTAATTAAATCTTAGATAGGTCGGATATAAAGACTGGTATCCTTTCTCCCTTCCAGCAAAATGGTGTTGTCAGGCAATTGTTCCGTTCCATTAGGGGTAATGGTTACGAGGTGTTTTTAAAGTACCGGTGGTTATGAGGGGGTCCGATTTTTGATAGTTTTAAGTAGCGGCTTTTAAACCATTTCAATCCTTACTTCGTAATATTTTTTTTATACGAATAAAATTATCTATATACCTATATATAAATAAAATAATAAAAACACAAAAAATAATAAGAATAACCCATGAAATAATAAAAATAAATAAAATAATAGAAACGTCGGAATAAAAGTACGAGGAAAAGTTTTTAAAAACTTACAAAAAAAAAATAGTCATAGTTTGGAAGAAATAAAATTTCACATTTGATCAAAATAATAGAAACACATGAAATAATAGAAACGGCCGAATGAAAGTAGCAGATTTTTTTTTTAAGAATTTGGAAAAAGTAGCCGTAGTTTAGAAGCAGTAGAAAGAAAACATAGATGAAAAAGAAAAAGAAAATATGGTAGGGTATTAGTAGTTAGAATTATATATTTTTTGTGAGAATATAAATGTAATAGAATAATAAAATTTCTCAAAATTCGTGCATTTAGGATGTTTATAAAGACAAAAAAGTATATATTATATCAATTTTGAAAAAAAATTAAGCCGACCAAAATTAGTATCTTAAAAAAAATTAACAAACCAGTTTTTAAATACTTCATAAACAATCGGTTCAAAAATATTCTAAAACCGATATCGTTAACTCGTTGACCCTAAGTTGCTATTTGTTAGTTTTTGCTACATAGATATGAATTCCATAAAAGTTCAAATCTTAGCGGAAAGGCATAACACCAACTGAGCAATAATTATTTATTGTGGTTAAATTATGAGAGACTAGTGGCGAGAGTTTTCAATAAGTGAAGACCAAATAATTAAGACCAGAAATAGTTAACTTTCTCTTAAGAATTGAAAATAGTTTTAACTTTGGCACATGTTATTGTTTTACTTTTTGGGCACACACATGTTCAAGGTTTTTGATGAATTCTTTCCATTACCAACACATCCTAACAGTAATGTGACTAACAATTTTCTATTAAAGACCAAATAATTAAGCCCAGAAATGTTTTCCATGCCATGCCAGTAAACAATAAATAGTATGATAAATTGCATCAAGCTCCGTCGCCGATAAAGTACACAGGACCCTCCATTAGATCCGAGGGCAGATCAGTAATTATCCACCATCGGTCAAACGGGTTTGACCACGGCTTTCTAACACGATAGCCGAGACCCTGACAGGTTTGTCAGCCTCCCGTAGTCCTTCAAAAAAGGACGTGTCATCTCTTCGCAACCAAACAAAACCGTACCCGACCCGGACCCGGACCCGGACCCGGACCCCACCCCCGCCCCCCGTAACAACTACCTACCATTTCGTCCACTATTTACACACTGTGCCCCCTCTAGTCTCCGTTTAGTCTTACAAAATGACAAGACGTCGTTTTCTTGCCAGGGGCAGAGCGGTAATTCCGTAGTAGATGCCAACCTGCTCCCCACTAGCGAATCACCAGAATTCGAGTCAGTTTGACTGCTGCTGCTGGCGGTCTTTAATGTCGAGATTTTGATTAGCAGCCGTGGATCTAAGTAACTCCCCAAACATCAATATCAGCCGTACGTTTCGAATTAAATAAAGATCGCTTGATGTGGGACCCATAGGCACTTTTCTCCTCTCTCTCTCTCTCTCTCTTTTTTCATTTTGTGTGTCCGTGGCGGCCGAGGTGGTCGGAGACGAGGTCGTGGATGGCGTTGGAGAGGCCGTCGACGGCTGAGATGAGGCCGCCTAGGGCCTGGCGGTTGGCCTCCGTCCGCTCCTCCTCCATCTTGAGCCGCCTCTCCTCGAGCTGCAGCATCTGGCGGTGCCTCTGCTCCCGCTTCTCCTCGCACGCCAGCAGGGTCCGCGCCAGCTCCGACGCGCTCCGCAGCACGCTCGACCCCAGGCTCCTCCGATGCTCCCGTAGCCTCCTCCTCTTCGTGTCCGGCTCCTCATTCTCCTCCTCCGCCTCCGACGTGTCCGTACTCCCCTCCGCTGCAAACAAAGAGAATTAAGTATTCAAAAAAGTATCTTTTGCTTCATCGTCCTTTTTCTGTTTTATATTTATATAGTATCGATACGCACCACCGAAAGCAGCTGCAGCAGCGGCAGCGGCAGCTGCTGGTGGCGGTGCCAATGCTGCAGCAGCAGGTGGAGGAGGAGGAGGAGGAGGTGGTGGTGGTGGGGGAGTGAGCGGCTTCGACGTCGACGCAGGAGACGGAGGCGGAGGTGCAGGTGGTCGGGATGAGACGGGGGTGACTTCGCCGGCGGAGTGGGACGTGGAGGAGGAGCGGCGGGTGTTGCGTCGGCCGAGGACGTCGGTGAGGGCGTGAAAGACCTCGGGGGAGAGGTTGGTCGGGAGGTTCCGCTCCTTCCGGTCGTGTCTCTCCATGGACCAATAGGAGGAAGGCTGCTGCTGGTTGTGTAGTTCGTAGTCTCTGACTTTTTTGTAGTCTCGGAGGAGGTTGTCCCACTTGTCGTTGCACTGGTTCTGGGAGCGGAGGCAGTCGTTGTTCCAGCAGTAGTTCTCCACCCACTTCCACCTCTGCTCCGCCGACCGCGGGGTCGTTGGAGTGGTGGAGCCAGGGCCGCTGTTGGTGACGCTGCAGGTTCCTCGGGATCGCCGCTCGTCGTCGAGGCGCTTCGCGGTGATTAGGGTTAGGGTTTCCTGGACGGTCCAGTTGCCCTTGCGGTAGTCGCGGAAGAGTAGCTGCTGCTGCTGCTTCTGGGCTAGAGGAGGGGAAAAAGAAGTATTCGATAGCGGTGGTGGTGGTGGTGGTTGCTGCTGCTGGCCGACGGCGTAGAGAGCTACGTTGTGGTGGTGGTGGGAAGAGGAAGAAGAAGGAGAAGGTTTTGGTGTCTCTGACTCGGACATAACGATTCTTCTTCTTCCACTCCCACTCCCACTCCAACTCCAACTTTCTCGATCGAGCTGGAGTAGAAGAGGAGTAGAATATAGAGGAGCTTTGTTTGTTGTTCTATAATAATAATAATAATAACGTGCACACAACCATGAAACTTTGATCCTTCAATGTGGATACATATACATATATAATAGCTAATGGTAATGGATGTTGATTTCATGTAGTACTTTCTTCCTTCTCTTCTCTATGCGCCTGCTGGCCCATAGTTTGATGGTGTTTACTAGTAACTACAGCGTTACGGAATGGAATGTGGGGCGTTATAATGAATGGAGGAGGAGGAGGAGGAGGAGGAGGGAACGGCAATGGTTCAATTCAAGGACATTATATTACAGACATTCTTATGTCAAATATTCTACTGATTTATTGCTAATATAATCCTAGGTGGCACAACTTGTTCTTGATATATGTATGCAGATGTGTGTTGTTGTAGCCTTGTAGGTCTCGTCTTCCCATTAGAAACTCAAGTCTCAGAGAGAGATCAAGAGGGAGCCAATGGAGCAGTCTAAACCCAATTTCAGTCCATTTTTAAAGAATTTTTATTTCCAACCGCAGCTGCCAACATCTGCCGAACATTATAATAAATAGTATGCCACATAATATAACACCAGGTCATGGGTATTATTAGCATATAGTACGTATATAAGAATACTGTACTCCTATCCAAGCAAGCAAAAAAAAATAAAAAAAATAGTGCAAATTACATATTCATTCACTTCATTGTAAACAAAATTAATATTAATTCATCCTAAGCAAGTCAACATACTGGCCAGAATAGTTTTAAACTGGCATACTGCAGACTGCTCTAATTTTTCAATAACCGATGAAAGAGAACTGTGTGGAATAGAAATTCTAACATGAGACAAATGGCTAAAACTACATTATAATCACTAAGCTTTATCCCATCTGGATAGCAATAACCCATGAAAGAGTAAGCCAAATGAATGAAACAAATCCTTCTCACTATATTACGATGTTGTTTTAGTGCAAACTAATACTAATTTAAACCAAACTTTCTATAGTTATTAGTAGCTTCTATGGACAAATCAGTCTAATAAAAAAATCACATAATATAGAAAAATAGAAGTCAATAAAGACAAATATAGACTAAATATGGTCATATAACAAATACATATGATCCAGGTCCATGCAACAAAATTCAAATCCAACTCGTTACTCCGATCAAAATGCAAACCCGCTGATTTGTTACATTTGTGACGAGAAATCGCTGTTGAAAAATACAATTCATAATTAAACTTCTTCAGTCCGGATCGGGCCGGGCTAATATTTCGGACCGGGCCGGACCTCTTTTATGGGCCGAAGTATAAGGTCCAGTACGTCCCGATTTATTGGCCCAGGCCAGCCAGGGCCCAAGATTATCCGGGATGGACCGGGCCGACATATGGGCTATTTTTTTTGGGGCCGGAATAGTCCGGTCCAATTGACAGACCTAACTGTAGTGGGTAATAGTTCAAAAATGTACATGGACTAAGAATTTGACAAGGGGGATAAAAGGTAATTTATGTCTTTATACGAAAATATTATATCTCCCTGGCTAGACGGACGGTCTGGGAAGGTGTGGAGCGGTGCGCCTAAATGGCATGCAATACAGCGTGCATCAAAATTCGTACGTATTGTCGAACATCGCAAAAAAAAAAAAGTAGGGTCAGTCATGGAATTTTTGAGGTGTCCAAAAATGGTATGTATATATATATATATATATATATATATATATATATATATATATATATATATATATATATATATATATATATATATATACACTTTAACTAGTTTATCCCAAAAATCCACCGAGATCCCCACCCCCACAAACGCCTAACACAGGGTTAGGACCCTCGTCCTACCCGCCCTCATTCCCATGAGGTTACCACTACACCATACCTAATATATATGCAAATTCTAAATGTACTATACATTTTACTTCAGACAGTTCAGATTTTTTAATTTTTTACTCAGGACAGTCCAAATTTTACTCAAGACAGTCCAATCATAACCACAACCGTCGGAAAAGAAGGAGGCGAAGGTTGTGGAGGAGGAGGCGGAGGAGGGGGCTGGAGGAGGTGGAGGCGGAGACGAAGGAGGCGGCGGCGGAGGAGGAGGTCTCTGCTGCCTCCGTCGCGCACAGCCCCAACGAGCAGCCCTCGCGAGCGCGTGCCTGCGCCGTACGCAGCCCCCGCGCGTGCGTGCGCCTCCGATGTGCGCCGTCCTCACCCGCGCGTGCGCTTACCCCTCGCACCACCCCCGCGCGCGTGTCTCCTCTCTGCACCGTCCCTGCTCGTCGTTGCCCCCCGCACCTTGCCGCCGTCCGCTGCTGCTACTGCTGATGCCGCTTCTTCTTCTTCTACTTCTGATGCCGCTGCTTCTACTTCCGAGGAAGGAGTGTCAACATAGTGACAGTCATAATAATTAGGACTGTCAAAAATGTTGACAGTAACACTATGACTGTTCTGAAAAAAAAAATTGGATGGAACAATTTTTTCGATGACAAATTATAAATAACTCAAATTTTTTTTTGGACCAGCATAAATAAGTGAATGCCTATAAAATTTGCCATATATATATGATGAATACAAGATAAATGGAGCTAAAAGATTGACAAAAGTAGGCTAGTATAATTCTCATTTTCCCTCACCACAGCCAAACACACCCGCCCTTCCACCGCATGATCAAACACCTGGGGAGCATCCCCGCCACCGCCATCGTCGGCATCCTCAAATCCCTCTCATCCACCAGACCCAGACTCCTCCGCTCCGCCGAGCAGCTCCACTCCTTCCTCCTCAAGTCCGGACACGCCGCCAACCCCTTCGCCGCCACCGCTCTTCTCCCCCTCTACCCCCCCTCCTCCGCCCGCCAGCTTTTCGACGAAATCCCCCATCCGGGCCTCGTCCCCTTCACCGCCATGGCCCGCGCCTACTCCTCCGCCGACCGCCCCCTCGACTCCCTCGCCCTCTTCCGCGTAATGCTCTCGCGTGGTCTCTCTCCCGACCCCATTGCGCTTACCATTGCCGTCTCCGCTAGCCGCCGGCTCCGTGCCTTCCCCACCGCGAAGACAATTCACGGGCTCATACTGAAGTCCGGAACCGACGTCGACCCGTTCCTGACCACCGAACTGATCGGTAGCTACGGCGACAGCGGTGAACTGTCCTCCTCTCGTGCATTGTTCGACCAAACCCCTTCGAAAACTGTAGTCATCCGGAACGCTATGGTTCACCAGTGCACAACAAACGGGTCTCTTGAAATGGGTTTTGCTTTGTTCGCGGCAATGCCGGAGAGAGATGTCATCTCTTGGAACACGATGATGTCGGGGTTATCAAGGGCCGGAAGGCACGGAGATGCGCTGGAGCTGTTCCGGGAGATGGAAGTGGGCGGACCGAGACCGAATGAGCTCACTGTCTGCACAGCTCTCTCGGCCTGCGCTGGACTCGGCGCTCTTGCCACCGGCATGTGGATACATGCTTACATCGAGAGGAAGAGGATGAACTTGAGAGGGTCGATGGACCATTGCATTATTGACATGTATGCCAAGTGCGGGAGCATCGAGAAGGCGATCCAGGTGTTTCGGGGAGACCCGGCTAGAAGAGATTTGTACTCGTGGACTTCGGCCATATGTGGGTTCGCGATGCATGGCCGAGCCGGTGATGCGCTTGAACTCTTTGCGCGAATGCAAGAAGTTGGTGTCCGACCAGATGATATCACCTTGGTCGGAGTACTCAATGCTTGTGCGCATGGAGGGCTAGTGGACCGTGCAACTTCTTTCTTTCGATCGATGGAACGAGAGTTCGGGCTATCACCCAAAGTCGAGCATTACGGGTGTATGGTTGATCTTCTAGGCCGTATGGGTCGTTTGAAAGAGGCACACGAGCTTATAAAAGGGATGCCCATGGAGCCAAATGCAATAATTTGGGGAGCACTGCTAAGCGCTTGTAAGGTGCACGATGATGTGGAGCTTGGTGGGATTGCAGCAGAGAGGTTGGTGGAATTGGACCCGAGTGACAATTGGGCTAGAGTGATGATGTCGAATTTCTACGCGGAGGATGGTGATTGGAGCGGGGTGACAAGGGTGAGGAAGGAGATGAGGGAAGAGGGGACTAGGAAGATGCCAGGGTGTAGTTCGATCGAAGTGAATGGCGAGGTTCATGAGTTTGTGGCTGGGGGGACATTGCACTCGATGGATTCGGAAATCCGTGATATGCTAGGAATGGTTAAGGCTCAGATGCAATTATGTCTTTAATTGGTTACAGTTACATAGACAATGAGTTCAAAGATCTAAGAAGCTCCTTGTGATGTGATTTAGTTTTGAGGGAACATAATGATGTACAGAAAAATGTTTACATGCCTTTGGTTAAGGACTGCTGCAAGTTCAGCCATGATTGGGACAGCTTGATGCTCTTGGCATGAAGTTTTGCGGAGTTGATATCTTGCAGGGGCATAGATTGTGGATATTAGGATCGCATTCTCTGGTTGGTGTCGACGTGTCGTCGTGCTTCTCGAATCCAACCATAGGAAGCAAGCGATCTGTGGTTGTGCAGCCACTCCGCCTATGGCTCGAGGGTCTGATTGGTCTATTGGGTGGTTTTGATGAGGCTGCACTAACCTACACTGCTCAATAACACGCAGCGTGTCAATGCTGAGCTCTCAGACAGGGGATTGTTGCTTCCCTTGAATGTGGTTGCGATGTCGAACAGGATCAAGGCAAGGTTCCTCTAAGATATTTTGCTCCTATTCATTTTCCCTATTGTTGTCCAATAACGTCCAAGTCAAGATGCTTTGATTATGACCATTACTAAAGGCACAACACCATATGTTAGGGAGCATCATAATTTTGACAGTCCTAATTCCTAATTTATTGTAGGATTGTCAAAATTTTGACAGTTTTGAAGACATACTTCTTTATCTACGGGATTGTCAAAAAATTTGGCAGTCTTATGTCCTTGATATACACAGGACTGCCAAAATTGTGATGTCCCATAATGTGTCCTTAGCAATTATTTTGATTATTATGGCATGCTTTGTAAGCTCTTGTATTAGATTGCTGAGGAGCTTTCGAATTGGATCTCATCTTGGTGCTGCTGCTTTTTGTTATATGTCTAGTTTATATGCAATTTTGACATTTGCATGTTGCAAGAGACTTCTTTCATACCGCATATGCATTCACATTGGCAGAGCTTCTGGTACATATTTGAAGACATGATTGATTTTTCAGGAGAAGCATGTTCAATAAAATCATTGCGTAGTAAAGTAACATGAACGAAATCACCAAGAGAAGTTGATTTTCTTGTAGATTTGCATGACTTATAGACACACGAGGGATATTCAAAATAGAATTCCCTGGTGTTATATTGTTGGCGATTGAGATTTTTTGGAGTACTTTGTGATCACAAGATACTTTTGGAAGTTGAAAGAAAAACTCTACAAGATTCCTATAAGATGCTTGAGTGACAATACATTAAAGAACATGATAAGAAATGAGTGATCTATGAAAGTTAGAGGTGGTCTAGGTGGCACAAAGTGAGTGTATCTATGGAAGTTAGAGGTGGCATAAAGTGAGGACAAGGTGAGACAAAATGGTCTAGGTGGTTTTGACATATGCATTGTAGACTAGTAGATGATCCAGTGAGGAGGAGCATGAGCAATAAAGATTGTAGCTAAAGGAGCCGCTATGACTAGAGGTAGGCCTAAGCGAACATGGATTGAGGTTTAAAGAAGGATATGGTTTTTGTTACCTGTTAGTGGGCATGACCCTTAACAGAGCTTAGCGATTCAAACAACCCCCCAAAGTAATCTGGGATAAAGGCTTTGTTATTGTTTTGTTATACAAGTGGACGTTGATATCATAATTTACTGTGTTGTAGACATCATAATACAAACAATGTGAAGTACAGTTCCTATCGAACAGTTGTGTTAGTCATTTTGATCATATTTGAAGATAGTTGTGTTAGTCATTTTGATCATATTTGAAGAAATTGGTCAAGCTGGTAATTCCTTTTATGCAAAGACACTTGTTTTCATACACATAAACATACGATATTCTTGATGTTATATTAAGCGATTTTGTTATGCATCCAGTCTATCGCTGGTAGGGAAAATCAGATTATGTGGCTGACTAATTGTGATTACATGGCCATGTCGAGATACTGCTTAATTGGCCACCCTCTTTATTTGAATTAAACAGATGATACTTGGTTTTCTTATTGCCATTTATTTGACTGCAAAACGGCAGATATTCAACCAAATTTCTTGAATATAAAGGTTTGCAGTACTCAAGTTATTTTAGAACGCTGCTATATGTGTGTGTAAGTAGTTAGTTAGATTCTTTTTGGATGGCACTTGACGTCCATCACAAGTGTCAAAGTAGCAGCATCCCTGAGTGAGCATGACACTAGAATGAGCCACAAGGCTCACATGTGTATCCTCATTGTTCCTCCATCTTTTTTCTGTTGCCTTTTTGACCCTTTAGGTTAGGAATCAAATTTAACTCTGGCTTAACTTCTATTCAGGCTTTCTCTCAAACTTTCTTCTATCTACCTTGCGCTTTTGAGAGCTACGATATTGCTTGGATTTTTTGATTAGTACTTGTCGCCAGACTAGTCTTCATTTTAACTGAACAAGGAACCATGCTTATTTTTCTTTTGTATCTTTTGCTATATAGGCTGGTTAGGGTTTTCTTTAGGAGTTTTGACTTTTGAGTTGAGTGTAGACAAGAACTATAGAATATAGATTTTGGTAATTTTTCATTTTCCCTGAAATTTATTGGAGGGTAGTTACTTTCTTTAATCTTCTATTACATGTTTGTTTCCACCATGCACAAGTATCATATGTTGAATTACAATTTCTTGCATTCACCCTCTAACAATAACCCTGTGCTTGTTAAATCCAATTGGAACTGTTAACGTGATTTCTGTTTAAAGCTTACCAGTTCATCAATTTACTGTGGCAAGCTATATCACGAACTATAATTTGTGAGCATATTGTCTTCATCACTGAGTAATCAGTAAACAACAGGTTGTTGGATGCAGTTATAAAGGAAATCTATAAATATAATGATCTCCCTTAGTGGGTTTTACAAGTACAGACCTAACACAGCTGACATTACGATTTGGTGATGCAGATGCATCCAAGACCTGCACGCAAAGAGCAGGCTTCTAATGTTGCTTCAAGTTATAATGAACCTGAAAATACTCCCCAAAGGCATAAACGTGAAGAATTGCCAGAAACCTGGTATAGTCAATGTTCTGAGAAATATAGAGCAATATATAAGAAGTTTCCATATGCTGACAAGGATTCTCTCAAGCGCACGTCTGAGGGAATGTTAGAATACATGAAACTTTGTGAATTACATAAAAGGAAGAGGCAAGCATTTAAGGAGGATCAACACATGGGCAGTAGTGGAACAATGTTGGTCAATGGATCCACATTTCAGAAAAATGTTCCTGATATAAGTAACTCAAAGAACGAAGATATCACTTTACTTCCTGAATTTATGTTTCCTTCAAACTGTCCCTGTCAGTGCACTTCCACTAACAAATATAGTGGAGAAGAATCAGAATGTAGAGTTTTATGGGGTTCTTGATAATTTGCCAACTGTAGTTAGCCGGAGTACTGCCATGATGGAAAGGTTTGGGATAAGACCAGAGTATATTAAGGTGGGAAGCAAATATAGAGGAAAAGATGCGATTGACAGGAAGCCTTTGGGTGAAGAGCAAGCATCTCTCTTGACTCTCAAGATAGTAGCTCGCTCGCTACTGAATGCAGGGTTTGAAGGGGGAACTGAAGTCTCGGTTGAAGTCTTTTCAGAAGTATTTAGTAACCATATCTGCAGTTTAGGTCGCAAATTGAAGCTTCTGGCTGATAGCTACAAAAAGCAATTCTCATCCGTTGAACTCCTTAAGATGTTTCTTCAAACTACTGGAAATAGGTAAGTCGATTACATTTTACCAAAAATCCTGCATACTACCAAGCATTGGCACACATGACTGTCTATGCCTATGGTCATAAATGTTATTCATATTTGTTGACACCATATATCGTATTTCTTAAAGCAAAGAGCTAATTTCTGATGGTAACTGTTCTTCTCACTTTAGTTCGCGATAAAATGTTTACATGAATATTTTACAGCTTTATGTGCATTCTGCATGATTCTTCTGCATTTCAAAGACTGCACATATGTAGCAGAAACCTAGTTTGGCAACACCCTTGTTATCTATCTATTTGGAAATGAATTGGTTATATAATTCCACTAGGACTTGTTAGAAGATTAAAAGAAGAAGGGAGGACATCTACACCTAGGAGGTGAGGTATTACTATGAAAGAACCCCCAATTCCCTCGTATATTCCAACTCGTCGATTGCTTCTGAATTCTGATTCCAATAATCCATTTCTAACAGCTCATGTGACATAGTGACTTCGTCTAGATGGTATAATTATTCTTGTAGACTTGGATATAGGGGTCGGTTGGGTCAGGTTAGAAGGGCAACATGCCAATCCCACATCCCAAACCCCTTACACTTACCCGGCCTAGCAGATATTAGAGTAGTGACAGTAGAAGAATATGTTAGATGGAATATTGAGACAAAGTGAGAACAACTTATACGTTTTCTAACCCGAAGTGCCTCCTGCTTCACATCATGTAAGTTCTGAGCCTCTTCATCCCATTGTTCCCTTGTTGCCATTAGACTTTGGATTGGTCCCATTTCTTAGAGAGGTAGATAGGCCTGTAAGGCTTGGAAAAAATATGAGTGGGCATATGTCAGTAGATCTCTAATATACCTTGCCTCTAGGAGAGAGAATTTGCTCTATCAAATCATGATTAATGGTTTAAACTCAACGGCAAACTTGTAATAATCTAAACTTGAGTGGTATCAATTCTGGCCCTAAATACAAGATTAGTTCCAGCATAGATTTGCAAATGCCAAGTTTATTATAGAGGTTGATAAGTATGACATTTCCAGTCCACTGACTGGTAATGTTCCTTGGTCCTAGCCATGATTAACTGGAATGTCTAACGTCCCGTGGCCCCGGAATGTGTGGTAAACTGGTTAAACTTCAAAAGTGTATATCAACAGGAACATAGTACATGAATGCGGAACGAAAACATGTGTTCCGGGACACGGTTTGTTGCATAGATGATAGTGAATTCTGGTAACAGTGGTCATAACCAGCAACTGCTATAGGTACATCAAAGATTATTTCCACGGTAGAATCTCAAAGAATATTGGGTTTAGTGAGGATGATCCTAGGTTCCATCCAAGCCATAAACCATAATTTAAGCGAATGTTCTGTGTAGATTTTAAAACTCAGGATCTTCTGAAGCACGCTTCTCGGAGAACAAACTAATAGATAACAAGTTTAGAGCCAGACTGACTACCTGAGAGCTCTCACAAACACTGGCTTCTTTTCTTTTAAGCTTCCTCTCTAAACCAAGTGTGCTACTATTCCATCTTACTGTTACCTGTAGGATAGTTCTGATCTGGCTCAATCTTCTTTCTTCTGCCACACCCCCCCCCCCCCCCCCCCCCCCCCAATTTATAAACTTAGTGTGAGTGTGGAAAATGCTGGTGGCTTTCCTCGAGCGTTTCTTTGTGATGATGTATCAATTTGGACCATGATTCTGGCTTAAATCTCGCCCCAACTATTTGAGTACAGTTAATTACCTTTCTCAACTCAATTCCTCATTCTCAAGTCTACAAAAATCACTATTAGAAAGTTAACCTTGTCTTGACCCTTAAAACTCCAAATGAGTGACATTCTAAACTTAAAAACTCTAGAATGATGTACAAGATGCAAAACTTCCTTGTAGCTAAACACGCATTTACAGCTAATTACCTTTTTTTTGCTCATTTTCTCATTCTCAAGTCAAGTCCACAAAATCACTATTAGAAAGTTTACTTTGTATTGACCCTTAACTCTTAAGTGATTGATATTCTAAAGTTTAAATATCTAGAATGACATACAAGATGCAAAACTTCCTTGTAACATGTATTTGTATTGGGAACAACATACCTGTTACCATGATCATTTGTTATTATTATTAGGTGAACAATCTACTCATTTATAGATTAAAGTTTAATTATGTAACTAGGTTTGCTGATACTACTAGCTGGTTAGAGTATGCTGTAGTTCCAATTGTACCCTCATAGCTATATTAGTGAATTCTAACAGTGGAAAGAGGTATCAGTTGTTTCAGTATTATTTTCATCACAAACAAAATGTGTATACCCCCTATTTTAGGTTTTGTAGAGTGGAAGCCTGATCCTGTCTTCACACTGAAGTGACGATTTGGAATAATAGAACCTCAAATCACTAGTTGATATGAAGATGTCCATTACTCCATATGACATCATTGACATGACAACTGTCTACATTATCAATATTGTTTTAGTGTTCATTATCTTTTTTGTCTTAAAAACTTTTTATCTAGTTAATTTGGTACATTAAGTTCCTATGATTCGTGACGTAGGACACCGCCGGTGAAAGTAGAGGCGTTCCATGAACTAATGGGAGGGGACTTGACAATGAAGCATGGACCTGACCATAAACTGACCTCGCCCTCCAAGTAGAATCGAACCCTACTCTTTTGCCTGTAGGCCAGATGTAAAGGCTAGTTTTTATGGTAGGATAACTTCGTATATCGTAACAATTGTTGTGCACTTGGGGTTCATTAATGCATTGGGTTCCTTCAGTGATCTGGAATCTGGATGTCTTTCCGTTGGTTGTTGATTGAACATTTAGCGGTTTTCAAATTATAGAAAGGTTTATTATGTAATTTGATTGTTAGGACTCGTGCATATATTTCTGCCCCCATACTTAGAAACACTGGCATTTGTTTATTTAAGCTCGGAAACTCCAATCTCTTGGATGGCTTGAGGTGGGAACTTAAAAGAGTTTTATACATACCAAACAAGATTAAAATTTTAAAAAAATTCTCATTCTAACTTGAAGTCATTTGAGCTCTCATTTTAACATCGAAACCTAATCTTCATGTGAAAAGGTATGAACAGGTTATCTGTTACCATTGACACAGCTTTCCTTTATTCCTCTAGAATGTATTTAGAGTCCTGGAGAGAATACGTTAATATCATTTAACTTGAAACACAAGCGATTGCTCAAGAAAAACCTAAGACTTCACTGTGGAACCCCGAGCACAAGCCAATGCATATGTCACGTAGTATTGAAATTTCATAATTTCCAGATTAGATTCCTATGGATTTAATAATTTTGTATGAGAGAAAATTTAATAAAAAGATGACTCTGAAGAAGATATTTTCTATATTGGATTTGCACAAACAAGAATCAACAAAACTGTACAACCGATATACATGCATAGTAGAACAAGATTTATATAAGGGGAGGGATAGTATCCTTGTTCTTGAGTATTTCGAATGTTCCTAAAATTAATGTTTTTTTTCTCGCAAGAAATTATGCACTTTAGTAATCTAATCTGTAATTTCTGTAATTTTGAGGACATTCAAAAATGCTTAACAGTAGAGATCTTGATCCCTTCTCTTTATATAATTGCATAGCAGAAACAGAAATTTACATTTATTAACACCCACCAATCCTTTTGTATAAACTCTCCTCTCATTGTGTCATCATCTAATTCCCACCAGAAAAATGTCCAAACTCACTTTACACAGAAAAGCCTCAGTGCTTTGTACATAAGTTTTTCAGGTTGCCTCCATTGATTTCTTGAGCTAACCTCTTCGGCATTAACTGAGCCTAATCGTGCTCATATAATGAAAAAGTTGACTTCTTCGTAATTTTTTTTCTTCCAAATATATTCTTATCTAACTTTTACTAATTAAAATTGCTCATTAAATTTAATAAGAACAGCTATATAATTACGAATTGAATTTATGGTACATTTTGCTCTTCCATAGTAGACGGTTACAATACACACATGTATCTATACTAGTATATATAATAAGAAAGTCGGCTTCATTGTAATTTTTTTTCTTCCAAATATGTTATTATCTAACTTTATTAATTAAAAGTGTTCATTAAATTTAATGAGGTAAGCTAGCTAATTACATATAGAATCTTTTTCTTAAGAAAAATGTAATTTACTTTTATTGTGTCTGCTGCTATTCTATAGAAAAGTTAACTAAAGGACAACTAATATATATATATATATATATATATATATATATAGAGCTAAAAGATCGACAAGTTTAAATATAATTTCCCTTTTCTTTCTCGACACTACCGTCAAACCCACCCTTCCTTCCAACTGCATGATCAAACACCTGGGAGCATTCCGGCCAACACCATCGTCAACATCCTCAAATCCCTCTCCTCCGCCAGTCCCAGGCCACTCCGCTCCGCCGCGCAGCTCCACTCCTTCCTTCTCAAGTCCGGACATGCCGCCAACCCCTTTGTCGCCACTGCCCTTCTCCCCCTTCCCCCCCTCTACCCGCCAGCTATTCGATGAAATCCTCCACCCGGACCTCGTCCCCTTCACCGCCATGGCCCGTGCCTACTCCGTCGACCGCCCCCTCGACTCCCTTGCTCTCTTCCGCACAATGCTCTCGCACGGACTCTCTCCCGACCCCATCTCGCTTACCATTGCCGTCTCCGCTAGCTGTCAGGTCCGTGCCTTCCCCACCGCCAAGACAATTGACGGGCTCGTACTGAAGTCCGGAACCGACGTCGACCGGTTCCTGACCACCGAATTGATCGGTAGCTACGACGACAACGGAGAACTGTCCTCCTCTCGTGCATTGTTTGACCAAACCCCTTCTAAAACTGTAGTCATCCGGAACGCTATGGTTCACCAGTGCATAACAAATAGGTCGCTCGAAATCAGTGTTCTAAAAAATCGGCATAGGCGGCCGCATCGGAAAGGCCCTAGGCGGCCGGCCTAGGCACTAGGCACCGCTAGGCGGGCCTAGACGACCCTAGGCAGCGCCTAGGCATTTGAAAAAAAAATTAAACTTAGCTCGCCGGAGTTCGGTGGTGGCGGGGGTGGCTCCGGTGGTGGTGTTGGTGGCGACGTAGCTGCAGCTGGTGGTGGTGGTGTTGGTAGCGGCGACGGCGGTAGTAGCGACGGAGGGAGGAGAGGAGCCGGGAGAAGAGAGAGGGAGGGAGGAGGGAGGAGAGGGAGAGGAGTCGTGAGGAGAAGGAAAGGAAAGTGAAGTGATTTTTTTTTTTTTAATATCTAGGCTAAGTCTCGAACCCAGACCTTCCCAACCGTGACCTTTCATTATCCTGCTGACCAATAGGACAAGTTTTGTTATTGTTTAAGTTTAACACACTTGTTTAACTTAAAACACACACACACACACACACACACACACACACATATATATATATATATATATATATATATATATATATATATATATATATATAATATATATATATGGTAAACGGGATATGAGCCATAAGCTCATATTTCTATATGAGCCATGCACATGTGGACCAATAGTAATGGATTCCTACATCTCATGTGCACCCATGTGCATTAGTACACTCCATTCCTATTAGTCCACATGTGCATTGGCTCATGTAGAAATATGAGCCTATGGCTCATATCTTTTCTCTCTCTCTCTCTCTCTCTATATATATATATATATATATATATATATATATATATATATATATATTAGTTCAGCGCCTAGGCGCTAGACGTCCCTTTGGCGCACCGAACACGTCTAGCGAAATTTATAATTTTGATTCTCCTAAGATCAAACAAAATACGATTCCGATTTTTTTCTTCTAGATTTACGTACAAACTACATTAATACCAATATATAGTCTTATTACATCTCTCCCTGCCTAGGCTTGGGTCCATTTTCTCTGTACGTCGATCCTCGATTTAAACACATATATAATCCATGAACCACTTTCAATTTACAAATGGTTTTTGGGCTTTGCACTTTCTGGAAAGTGAAACTTATTCCGTATCAGAGTTGGACGTTTCAATTTCATCACTAAATTTCAAGCAACCAAACATGCCCTTAGTGGATTTTGGATAGACTTGGGTCGTAGGATGATTGAATCCTAGGACTGAATAGTGTCCTATATCAGGTAAAAACGAATTATTATTGTGATTTAGGATATTTTTAGAGGTACGAAGAACATTGTTCTTGGAGTTGTTGAAGGTTTGTTTCACGTAAATGGTTTAACCCTATGTAGTGTTGTAGATAGAACAAGTTCTTATACACATTGTAGTTAGCAAATGTATAGTGACTGTTTTCTGAAACACGGGTTCATTTGGATAGTATTTCTGAAATTTTGTTCTGAAAACAGTTTTTTGAAAGTAAGTTATAAAACTGTTTCTTTCCATAACTGATTAAATCTATCCGATAGCACGGGACCCGTATGCAACCGCTCATGTGGCCCCGCAAGCAACCGCTCATGCCGTAGTCATGCGGCCACGCAAGCAGCAGCGCATGTGGCCGCCCATGCGACCGCTCATGCAGCCCGCTCATGCGTCCAGCTCATGCGTTCAGCTCATGCGGCCGGCTCATGCGGCCGGCTCATGCGTCCAGCTCATGTGGCCCGCTCATGCTGCCGGCGCATGCAACGGGGCATGCAACTCGCGCATAACCGCGCGCATCAAATGCACACAAGCGCCATGCGCCGATGCTGACGTGCAAAGTGCGCCAACAAAGCGCCACTTTGCGCCCTTGAGTCCGAGTTCGAGTCGCTAAGCCCCAAAGGGACTTAGCTCCTATGAAAATAATTCCAAGAGTATGACAAAAATCATAAATGCTTTCATGAGGAGTTAATCATTTTTTCTCCTAAGAAAATACCCCACATGGTACCCATGTGCCCCACCACACCCCATACAAAGTATTATATTGAGATACCCACTTGGTGGTATAGCCAATGTAGGACTATTTTTTTTAGTCCAAAGGCAAAAACACCAACAATTCCCCACATATCTTAATATATAGCTTGAGCGTTCCCCACAGTGACTGTCCATCATGCATTAGGATAGATGTCGCTTTGACTTGAATCTTCCCGCATGAGTCAAATAACAGTATGATACAAGAATGAACCAAGCCTTGAATTCTGCACCATAGTTGCTATTCTTTCCACTCACACAATGACATACGCTGTGCTTCTGGTTGCACATTAAAGGTCCTGTGCACGCCTGGTTTCGGTGTATGTATTTTGGGCGTCTACAAGTTTTTCCGCAACAGACGACCTGTATCTCTTTCCATACACTATAGGTGAGTTCTTTTAAAGAGTCCTTGGCATGAAGCATTGCGCTTCCTTGCGGTGCTACGCCGCTGTCACGCCCCAGTCCCAAAATACCGAGGGACTAGACACGTGGCAATGGCCAACAGCACACACTGATGGACAAACCCAATTTAATGGATCCATCAGGACGTACTTAAGCTGTAAAATAAAGTCTACGACAACATGGCACAACTAATCTCATCCATACAAGATAAAATATGATCCACAGATATAAGAAATATAAATCATCAACCAGTCTCAACAAAGTGCTTCGGGGAACAACCCGATAAAAATCTGATACAATGATTCAACAGACCAAAATATAAATAACTGAATAAAGTAAATACTGAGCATGAAACATAGATGCTCAGGAAAAGTCTTCAGCTAACAGCTCGTCCTCGGAAAGCGGTACAACTCCTGTATCAACTCCGGCTCCTGCTGCTGTCCCGTATACCTCGAGATAGATCTCGTCTGCAAATCCTGGGGACATAATCCGGATCCAGGTCCTCAGGGGACATAGCAAGGTACAAGATAATACAAGCCAACATAAATGCAGTGCAGCAAATAATGAAATAAATGGGGTAAGTATGTAACTATCTATGTGAAATGCAAGTGAGAGCATCACTAGTACTCAGGCTGAGCCACTACAAGCTCTGTGTCGGGGAGCCGGTAGCAGTAATAACGAGTAATGTGTCTAGCTCTGCTGGAGAGTCTACGACCTCACAATAGTAGTAGATATATATAAAACAGCCTGTAGCCTGTGTGTCTCTTCCCACCCAATGTAACCACACGTCTCATGTCCACAACGTCTCATGTACATGTCACGCAAGATCATAGCTAATGCAACAAGTCATATAGTATCTATGATTATAATGTCTATGTCAAATCCTGCATCCTATACAGAATCACCATGAATATCTCAGGAAGATTCTGTCTCATGAATAGTGTCCAGTGTCCTGGGTCATAATGTACTTGATAAGACAAGTACGAGAATGTAAAGGGTCACGAATGTCCATCTCTAGGCAACGTTACAAAACTCTGCGTGCAGTGTTGGCACCCGACTAATAATCGGACGCTAAGTAAGTCACACGGTCCTAGGTTAAGCATGCACAACAATATAAATGAATCAAGAAAATATGTAACAAGAACTGTAAGTTTTGGCAAGATACACTTGCTTGGGGTTTGAATACCAACAGCTGTCCCTGTAGCAGTGGATCCTGCAGGTACTCCTCCAAAAGCTGTAATAAACATCACCAACAGTCTCAGAAAATATCAAATAGCTAGAAACGCCTGTCCTTAAGTCCAGTTTGGACACATAGGCAAAAATGACAGTTCCGGGTCAAAGCGGGGTCCACATGTGGGCCGCTTTGCACCAAAAATGTGTCAGGGTCAAATGTCTCCAAATTCTTCAAACTTAGTGTCAACAAGTCAGGAATGATGATACGAACCCAACGGAACTTCCAGAATTGGATTCCGATGAGCCAATCACAAAATCGCCCGTTAAGTGGAGCCGTGGGGCCAACGATACACGATTTTGTCAACGTTCTCAGAATCGAACCAAACTTGGGTCACAGGACCAGCGTATCGCTACGAGTCCGATGGCGCAAGTTTCGTCTCGATCCGACGTGTGTACACGAAGTTACGACGTGTTCCAGAACAGGCAGATACGGGACGTTGTCGGCGGATACGCGTTGATTCCGGTGTGCACGCACATCCAAATCAACTTCTGCGAAATTCCGCACGTCCGTGTGAACGACGCACACGTTTCGGTGAAGACCGCGTGCGACCAAGTCGTCCCGTTTGGCGGGACGCACTCAGTTCTGGGGTGAAACAGGGCATTATTTTTCCTGTTTCTGGATCGCGGTTTGCTATCGCCACAGGACGCGACGCACCGAGCGGGTTGCACGGGCATCGAGAGGGTTACACAGTCTACGCGACACAACTGACGGAACGGAAAACGGAATAACGAGGAGAGAGAACGGGTTACCTGAACAGGGCTTCGTGGAACGAGAATTTCTCGTGTCCGGGTGACTGTTTCGTGTCCTGGTTTGAATCTGCCGTGTCCGGGGCTAAGGCGGCTGTGTCCGGACCGCTGTGTCCGTGCTAGGGCTGCGGGCGGTCGGCTGTGGGGTGTTCTGGTCGGTGGTCGACGCTGGTGGAGTCGGCGGAGAGGTGGTGTTCGTCGAGGGTGCTGTGGGTCGGGGTGAGGTGGTGATGGTCGAGGCGGAGGGAGAGGGACGGCCGACGGAGGTGGTCGAGCGGGGTGCTCGGTGCAGCGGCGGAGAGGGGAGTGGTGGTCGAGGCTGGGCTAGGGCGGCTGTGGGTGGTGGAGCTCGTCGGGGCGGAACGGTGGAGATGGTCGAGCGGTAGAGTAGATGCTGGAGGAAGAAGACGACGGGGATTAGGGGTCAGGCTAGGGTTCAGACGATCGGGCTGGCTGCGGGCGGCGGAAAGAAGTCCGGAGGAAGGAGGCGGCGGTGCGTTAGGCTTTCGGCCGGCTGTGCTCATTTTACGAGGGTTTTAAGGGGCCGAAACAGTGTTTCCGGATAGAATTAGGGTTTCGGGTTTCGGGTCCGGGTCAGGTTCGCTTCGGATCCGACCCGACCTGACCTATTAAGGCTGGGTTGGTCCGGTTCGGTTTGATAGCGGTTTGGGTCGGTTTGGTTTGGTTTATTTCCAAATAAATCGGGTTCAGTCAGGGTTTAATTCGGTTTAGTTATACATTGGTTTTTAGGGCTTTAAAAATGTTTTCGGAGTCCAATAAATTCACAGAAAATTAACCTATGTCCGGTTTTCCATTTTACACCATAAGATATTATTTCCATAATATTTTAATATTAATTAACATCATTTTAAAATTTTTTAATCACAAAATATCTTAGTTTTAATTCCCGAAAATTACAGAAAAAATGGAAAAAATTATTTAAAAAATTTTAGAAAAAATCAGGGTGTTTACAATCTACCCCCCTTAAGAGGATTGCGTCCTCGCAATCGGAGAATAAACTACTAAGGAAAAGAACTATGGAAATTACAAGAATGCTTAGGTTATACCTGCATCCGCGAATAAGTGAGGATAACGCTTGCGCATAATATCCTCTCGTTCCCAAGTCGATTCGCCAGGAGAGTGATGTTTCCAAGCTATACGAACCAGTCTAATTGTCTGTCCTCGCAATGTCTTCTCACTGATGTCGAGGATGCCAACTGGTTGTTCTTCATACCTCAAACTAGGGCCCACCGTGATCTCAGAATGATCGACTACATGACTTGGCTCAGTCACGTACCTTCTCAGTTGTGAGACATGGAATACATCATGCACTCCCTCTAAGGATGGAGGTAGTGCAAGACGATAAGCCACCTCACCAATGCGCTCCAGAATATCAAATGGCCCGATGTACCTTGGGCTCAACTTGCCTCTGCTCCAAAATCTAATAGTACCTCGAGTGGACGAAATTCTCAAGAATACGTGCTCTCCTTCTTTGAACTCTAGGGGACGCCTGTGTGTATCAGCCCAATGCTTCTGTTTGTCCTGAGCTGCTCGAAGATGATTCTGGATTTGTTTTACCTTCTCCACTGTCTGCATTACCAATTCTGGACCCAGTATTTGACGCTCACCAACGTCACTCCAACATATTGGCGATCTGCACTTTCTACCGTACAATACCTCGAATGGTGCCATCTGAATGATGGCCTGATAACTGTTGTTGTAGGAGAACTCCACCAAGTGCAAATGATCTTCCCAAGATCCTCCAAAGTCTAGCATACACGATCGCAACATGTCCTCCAAGATCTGAATCGTGCGCTCCGATTGACCATCTGTCTGTGGATGGTAAGCTGTGCTGAATTTGAGTCTGGTGCCAAGACTCTCTTGCATGCTTCGCCAGAAATGAGATGTAAATCTTGAATCTCGATCCGACACAATACTAACCGGCACTCCATGTAATCTTACGATTTGTTGTATATGCATGTCGGCTAGTACCTCCGTGGACTGTCCAACTCTAAATGGCAAGAAATGTGCCGATTTAGTGAGTCGATCCACAATAATCCATACCGCGTCTTTTCCACTGGGGCTCCTTGGAAATCCTGTGACAAAATCCATAGTGATATGTTCCCACTTCCATTCTGGTATAGGAAGCGGCTGCAACATACCTGCAGTCCTCTGATGCTCGGCCTTTACTTGCTGACATACTAAACATTTCGCCACAAATCTTGCAATCTCCCTTTTCATTCCATGCCACCAATAATACTGCCTCAAATCTCGGTACATCTTGGTTCCTCCTGGGTGAACAGAGTACATGGAGCTATGTGCTTCAGTCATTAGCTCCTGTCTCAATTTCCCATTTGGAACATACAGGCGATTTCCGCACCTTAATGTCCCGTCCTCATGTATGCGAAGTCCCGTCTGCATGCCTGCTTCTGTCTTCTCTTTAAGTCTTCGAAATATAGCATCAGTGGGCAATGCCTCTTTAATCCTCTCCACAAGTGACGACTTAACTTCGAGATTAGCCAGCAAGCCACTCTGTCCTGGTGAAACAACCTCTATCTGAAGCTCCTGTAGATCTCTCAATAGCTCAGGCTGCATCGTCAAGAAATAAGCCGTAGGCTTCCTGCTGAGCGCGTCTGCTACGACATTCGCCTTTCCCGGGTGATACTGCAGATCTATATCAAAGTCTACCATCAACTCAAGCCAACGTCTCTGTCTCATGTTGAGCTCCTTCTGAGTATATACATACTTCAGACTCTTGTGATCAGTAAAGATGGCTACCTTCTCTCCATAAAGATAGTGCCTCCAAATCTTCAGTGCAAATATAACTGCTGCTAGCTCCAGATCGTGCGTTGGATAGTTCTTCTCATGGACCTTCAACTGTTTCGATGCATAAGCAATAACTTTGTCATGTTGCATCAAAACACATCCTAGTCCACTACTTGACGCATCACTGTAGACAACAAAACCTCCTGACCCTGAAGGAAGAGTCAAGACAGGTGCTGTTGTCAATCTTCTCTTCAATTCTTCAAAGGCCTTCTGGCAGTCTTCTGTCCATGTAAACTCCTGGTCCTTACGTGTCAACTTTGTCATAGGCTCCGCAATCCTTGAGAAATTTTCTACAAACCTCCGGTAATATCCAGCAAGTCCGAGAAAATTTCTCACTTCTGCAACTGATGTGGGTGTAGGCCAAGTTTCTATTGTAGCAACCTTCTCCGGATCAACTGAAAGCCCTTCTCCTGAGATGATATGTCCCAAGAAAGGCACTTTGCATACAACTTCTCCTGTCTCAATGTCTCTAACACAATTCTGAGATGCTCCTCGTGCTCTTCGTGGCTCTTGGAATATACTAGAATATCATCAATAAACACAACCACAAATTTATCCAAGCACTGATGAAAAACTCTGTTCATCAAACTCATAAACACAGCTGGCGCGTTGGTTAAACCAAACGGCATTACCAAGAACTCATAATGTCCATACTTGGTCCTGAAGGCTGTCTTCGGTATATCCTCCTTCCTTACTTTAATCTGGTGATAGCCTTATCTAAGGTCGATCTTCGAGAATACCCTAGCACCACTCAATTGATCGAATAGATCATCAATGCGTGGTAAGGGATACCTGTTCTTAATGGTCACAACATTCAGTGCCCTGTAGTCAATGCACAAACGTACTGTTCCATCCTTCTTCGGTACAAATAGTATGGGTGCTCCCCAAGGTGAAACACTGGGCCGAATAAAACCCTTCTCCAGAAGATCATCAACTTGTTCCTTCAACTCCACAAACTCCTTAGGTGCTAGCCGATATACTGATGAAGTGATAGGCTCTGCTCCTGAAGTTAAGTCTATTGTGAATTCTATTTCCCGATCAGGCGGTAAACCTGGAAGATCATCAGGAAATACATCCACAAACTCTGATATGACTCTTGGGTAACCTGTCTCCCCTTCTACAGATAGTACCCTAAGAGTAGGCTGAACTCCTTGCTCTACAGCTCCCCGAAGAAACTCAAATTATGGATGTCCAGGCGGTCTAAATATAACCCGTCCAAGCCGACAATCAAGAGTCGCATGGTACTGACTTAACCAGTCCATACCAAGTACAACATCATAATCCGGCATGGAAAAGATCAGAAATTGAGCTCGCATCTCTCTTCCACAGACTACTATAGAACATGATCTACAGACGTCACTAACTGGGATAATTCCACCTCCCGTAAGAATTCTCTTAATCTTCGGAAGGGGTACGGTAGCTACTCTATGGGTGGCTACAAATCTAGCTGCTATAAATGAATGCGATGCTCCAGAATCAAATAAAGCTACAGCTGGTAATGAAGCTACTAAAATAGTACCTGCGATAACCTCTCCTGCAGTAGCTTCCTCCTCAACAGCCAATGCAAATGCCTGTCCTCGTCCCTGAGCTGGACCTCTCTGCTGCTGAGCCTGCTGAAATAGAGCTGCCTGTGGTGCCAATGGTGGTCTCTGCTGATATCCTCCTGGAGCTGGTGGTCTGACTCCTCCAACTTCCGTCTGCGGTGCTCCTACTGCTGGATAAGCTGGCCTTGGTGCAGGTAAAGCTAGTCTCGGTGCTCCCTCTCTACGTTCAGTGCAGTCCCTGGATAGATGCTGGTTGGATCCGCAGCTTAGACATAGTCCCAACTTGCGCCTGCACTCTCTCTCAATGTGTCCTACCTTGCCGCAGTGGTGACAAGTAGGAAGAGATATGGCCCTGTGTGCTGCTCTCTCTGGTATACTCCTCTGGGATCGTTTTGCAGAATCCCCATGTGATGTCCTGGATGGTGCTGATGTGATTGGCCGCTTCAGATTTGACTCCCTTCTAGTGACACGCTCCATGCGTCATGCTGCTGCAAGAACGTCGATATATGATGTAGGTGCAACAGATCCAATCAACCTCTGGAGCTCAAACTTCAGTCCGTCAAAGAGCTTCTCAGCCTTCTCTTCTTCTGTAGGAATTAGAGAAGGGGCGAAGCGACTCAGACGAATGAATTCTGCGTTGTATTCTTCCACTGACATATTGCCTTGGATAAGGCGGTTGAATTTGTCTCTGAGTTCCGACCGTGCAACTGCTGGGATATACATCTCTTGGAAGAGTCTGGAGAACTCTTTCCAAGTGACTCGGTCCTGTCCGAGCCTCCTCTCTTCTGATAACCACCAATGATGTGCATTTTCAGTCAACTGCATCCTGACAGCAGTCATCCATTTCTCTCTCGGAAGTTCAGCTGCTTCCAACTGGTGCCGGGTGTTCGTGAGCCACTCGTGAACTTCAGTTGGCCCCTCCTTGCCAGAAAAGGTACGAGGCTTGAGCTGACGAAAATCAGTGATAGATCCCGTCGCTGGTCGCCTAGATGGTGGGTTTGCCTTCTCGAATGCGGATACTAGGTTGGTTCTCAAATACTCTGCCTCATGACGCTGAGCCTCTTGCTGAACCTGCTGTTGGGCTTGCATCATGGCATAAATCATCTGAAACATCTGCTGCCCGTCCATGGCTTGCCCTGGTGGAAAGGCAGGCATCTGTGGAGTGAACTGTGGTGGAGGTGGGATGTCATCACGCCGGAACCTTGGATTAGGCTGACCGGCTTGATCGCTTTGCAATGATTGTCCTCCATTCCCTGGTGTCACTCCGTCTACATAGGTAACCACAGCATCGTGTGGTGTATCCAAGGGATTCTCATCTCCGTTCCTAGGATCCATTATTCTGCAACCAAAAGATAAACTATAAGAACGCTCAGAGGAATCAACACATGATGCAAATCAAGTAATTAATTCGAGTTCGATATAGAGTTCAAAAATGGTTCAAACAATGGATGAGATCCTATAACTTATCATATCCTTAGTGCAGGCTTGCTCGGTCCCTAAGTTGAAACCGAACGATTTAGTCGTAGACCTGCATGGGCCACCACAAAAACCATGTCACGCCCAAGTCCCAAAATATCGAGGGACTAGACACGTGGCAATGGCCAGCAGCACACACTGATGGACAAACCCAATTTAATGGATCCATCAGGGCGTACTTAAGCTGTAAAATAAAGTCTACGACAACATGGCACAACTAATCTCATCCATACAAGATAAAATATGATCCACAGATATAAGAAATGTAAATCATCAACCAGTCTCAACAAAGTGCTTCGGGGAACAACCCGATAAAAATCTGATACAATGGTTCAACAGACCAAAATATAAATGACTGAATAAAGTAAATACTGAGCATGAAACATAGATGCTCAGGAAAAGTCTTCAGCTAACACCTCGTCCTCGAAAAGCGGTACAACTCCTGTATCAACTCCGGCTCCTGCTGCTGTCCAATATACCTCGGGATAGATCTCGTCTGCAAATCCTGGGGACATAATCCGGATCCAGGTCCTCAGGGGACATAGCAAGGTACAAGATAATACAAGCCAAAATAAATGCAGTGCAGCAAATAATGAAATAAATGGGGTAAGTATGTAACCATCTATGTGAAATGCAAGTGAGAGCATCACTAGTACTCAGGCTGAGCCACTACAAGCTCTGTGTCGGGGAGCCGGTAGCAGTAATAACGAGTAATGTGTCTAGCTCTGCTGGAGAGTCTACGACCTCACAATAGTAGTAGATATATATAAAACAGCCTGTAGCCTGTGTGTCTCTTCCCACCCAATGTTACCACACGTCTCATGTCCACAACGTCTCATGTACATGTCACGCAAGATCATAGCTAATGCAACAAGTCATATAGTATCTATGATTATAATGTCTATGTCAAATCCTGCATCCTATACAGAATCACCATGAATATCTCAGGAAGATTCTGTCTCATGAATAGTGTCCAGTGTTCTGGGTCATAATGTACTTGATAAGACAAGTACGAGAATGTAAAGGGTCACGAATGTCCATCTCTAGGCGATGTTACAAAACTCTGCGTGCAGTGTTGGCACCCGACTAATAATCGGACGCTAAGTAAGTCACACGGTCCTAGGTTAAGCATGCACAACAATATAAATGAATCAAGAAAATATGTAACAAGAACTGTAAGTTTTGGCAAGATACACTTGCCTGGGGTTTGAATACCAACAGCTGTCCCTGTAGCAGTGGATCCTACAGGTACTCCTCCAAAAGCTGTAATAAACATCACCAACAGTCTCAGAAAATATCAAATAGCTTGAAACGCCTATCCTTAAGTCCAGTTTGGACACAGGGGCAAAAATGATAGTTCCGGGTCAAAGCGGGGTCCACATGTGGGCCGCTTTTCACCGAAAATGTGTCAGGATCAAAGGTCTCCAAACGGAACGATGATACGAACCCAACGGAACTTCCAGAATTGGATTCCGATGAGCCGATCACAAAATCGTCCGTCAAGTGGAGCCGTGGGGCCCACGATACGCGATTTTGTCAACGTTCTCATAATCGAACCAAACTTGGGTCACAGGACCAACGTATCGCTACGAGTCCGATGTCGCAAGTTTCGTCTCGATCCGACGTGTGTACACGAAGTTACGACGTATTCCAGAACAGGCGGATACGGGGTGTTGTCGGCGGATACGCGTTGATTCCGCTGTGCACGCACATCCAAATCAACTTCTGCGAAATCCCGCACGTCCGTATCAACGGCGCGCACGTTTCGGTGAAGACCGCGTGCGACCAAGTCGTCCCGTTTGGCGGGACGCACTCAGTTCCGGGGTGAAACAGGGCGTTGTTTTTCCTATTTTTGGATCGCGGTTTGCCATCGCCACAGGATGCGACGCACCGAGCGGGTTGCACGGGCATCGAGGGGGTTACACAGTCTACGCGACACAACTGACGGAACGGAAAACGGAATAACGAGGAGAGAGAACGGATTACCTGAACAGGGCTTCGTGGAACGAGAATTTCTTGTGTCCGGGTGACTGTTTCGTGTCCTGGTTTGAATCTGCCGTGTCCGGGGCTAAGGTGGCTGTGTCCGGGCCGCTGTGTCCGTGCTAGGGCTGCGGGCGGTCGGCTGTGGGGTGTTCTGGTCGGTGGTCGACGCCGGTGGAGTCGGCGGAGAGGTGGTGTTCGTCGAGGGTGCTGCGGGTCGGGGTGAGGTGGTGATGGTCGAGGCGGAGGGAGAGGGACGGCCGAGGGAGGTGGTCGAGCGGGGTGCTCGGTGCAGCGGCGGAGAGGGGAGTGGTGGTCGAGGCTGGGCTAGGGCGGCTGTGGGTGGTGGAGCTCGTCGGGGCGGAACGGTGGAGATGGTCGAGCGGTGGAGTAGATGCTGGAGGAAGTAGACGACGGGGATTAGGGGTCAGGCTAGGGTTCAGACGACCGGGCTGGCTGCGGGCGGCGGAAAGAAGTCTGGAGGAAGGAGGCGGCGGTGCGTTAGGGTTTCGGCCGGCTGGGCTCGTTTTACGAGGGTTTTAAGGGGCCGGAACAGTGTTTCCGGATAGAATTAGGGTTTCGGGTTTCGGGTCCGGGTCAGGTTCGCTTCGGATCCGACCCGACCCGACCCGTTAAGGCTGGGTTGGTCCGGTGCGGTTTGATAGCGGTTTGGGTCGGTTTGGTTTGGTTTATTTCCAAATAAACCGGGTTCAGTCAGGGTTTAATTCTGTTTAGTTATACATTGGTTTTTAGGGCTTTAAAAATATTTTCGGAGTCCAATAAATTCACAGAAAATTATCCTATGTCCGGTTTTCCATTTACACCATAAAATATTATTTCCATAATATTTTAATATTAATTAACATCATTTAAAAATCCTTTAATCATAAAATACCTTAGTTTTAATTCCCGAAAATTACAGAAAAAATGGAAAAAATTATTTTAAAATTTTTAGAAAAAATCAGGGTGTTTATAGCCGCTATGACATGGCCTTCTGCCGAGGTTCACTCCCTCATGTGGTGTCATCCACTGTAGCATGAGGTTCACTCCCTCTTTGTAGTGCCAAATTACCCAACATGAAGCCTTGCACTTCCTTTGTGGTGTTACGCCACTGTGACATGGCTCGCGAAGCCGAGGTTCACTCCCTCGTGTGGTGTTACACCACTGTAACATGAGGTTCACTCCCTCTTTGTAGTGCTGCCTACCACTCTTCATTCTACAGTATTAGGCTACCTGCCTATGTGCGGTGCTACGCCGCTGTGACATGACCTAATGCCGAGGATTTACGTCTTTTACCTCTTGGTGGTGTCACGCTATTGTAGCATGGGATCTCAGTCCCTTGTAGTGCTGATACTACGTGCTTCCTACAAAGCACACTGGACATTCACTCTGTCCGAGAACTCATTAAGACGTCAAAGCCATCCTTCCACAGGAAATTGTTCTTCACAAAGAACAAGGAGTAGACAATAGTGGTTCTGGGTCCGTAACACCTCATTGTCTCTAAGGACTATCCACTGTTCCTAATATTCTCCCAGTCAATGGTCCTCCCTTGAACCAATAGCTAGATGCCTAGTAGATTTTTCTTTGAACTAAAGGCATAAAACTAAATGGTAGAATTGCAAAGACACAATATCAGAGGTCCTCTAAGCCCATATATGTTGTGTCCTTGACTATATGCGGTGTTACGCCGCTGTGACATGATCCAAAGCCGTGGTTCACTCCCTCTTGTGGTGTCACGCCACTGTAACATAGAGTACTTCCCTCCTTTATAGTTCTTGGGATCAGTTGGCGCTGGAGGCCTTACATGAACGGATTTGCCAGACCCTCCTAGTTTCGATCATCAAACACTGTAATGATCCACGCTAGATGCGCTCATTCAGTGTCCTGTACTGGCCCTTGAAGCCTATCATGAACAGATCCGCCAGATTTGCTTGACTCCGATCATTAAAACACTGTAATGATCCACGCAATCTGCGCTCATTCAGTGTCCTGTGTTCTATCCACATATTCTGTTCAAACCGTTGAAGAGATGAACATATGCCACTGCTGCAACTTCCTGGTTTTCTCAGTATGTCGGTATCACCCGAATCTGTGTACTAACCATAGGAAGATCATCTGAAAGCTTCCAAAGCTATTCTGCTTTACTTGCTGCAGCTTGATAGTGCAAAGAACTCTGAGAGTAAAGACTGCTTCTTCGACCTCCACGATATAGCAGCACCACCCCTGGAGAAGTCACGTCCTCCCGTGGTTCTTTCACTCTTCTTTCCCGAGCACCAACTGGCATCACCAAAGCCTTCTTTCATATCTGGATAACTGCTGTAGCACAGGATATACTACTGAGTTCTCCTGAGAATTCTGACGACTCTCTTCACAGCTTTCAGTGACACATATACTGCTTGTGAACTAAAGCCATGTCAGGTCTGGTGGTATACGCAGCTTGAATCATTCACCTGATGATGCTCGAGTACACCAACTGTCTGACGTTTTTTCTTGGATTTGGCTTCATATTCATGTCACACCTGAGGAATATCGTCCCTGATACCCAAAGCGTGTGATCAACATTTCATGCTGAGAGCTTGTGACTAAGGAAGCCCACCTGGCATCCGGATTATCTTTATATCCTCATGATGACATCCACAATCCAATGTCCTGAGTTTATACAAAATTGATATCTTTGTTCTAGTGACACTTCTATGTTCACAACTGGGACTAGCAAGTCGTCCACATAGATACAAATGATGACTTGTCCGTCTTGCTAATCCTGCGACAACTTTGACTAGATGACTTGTTAAACTCTTGCTGCCACATAATGGGAATTGCTTCAGGCCGTATCGAGATGTCACCAACTCGCAGACTGTCTTTAAACCTGAATGACAATAATTCTGACTGTTGTCCGTGAATCTCTCATGTCTGTCTTCCTCCAAGACTTGTTGTCTTCCCATCATTTGATAAATAATTAGCTTGTGAATAGTAGCTACGACAATCATCATCCTGATCTATGACACCCTCATCGAGGTGCCAAAGAACTTAATCTCCTATTGTCAGAGAAAACCCCTGGGCAGATAGCCTAGTCTTGAACTCAACTGTTCTGTCTGCTTTCATCTTCATCGACTTGAAGATCTGATAAGCATCTGATTGGTTTAGCTCCTTCAGACAGATTGACCAACACCCAAGTGTGGTTGGAGGTTACTGAGTCATACTCATTATTTATAGCCTCCCTCCAGAAAATATCATCTCTGGTCTTCATCGCCTCATCATAGGTAAGCGGATCTGCTTCCACATGATAGGTGACAAAATATTCTCCGAAGTCTTTCACTCTCCTCACTCGCTTAGACACCGGCTCTGCGAATTCTGGTTCGATCATTGTCGTTGGGTTGACAACTTCTTCTTGTACTACATCTTTGTTGGAAGCTTCAGCCTCCTGTGCACCCACACTATTTTCCGGAATATCTGCGATAACAATGTTCTTGTGCCTTACAAATTTATCTTCGAAGGGTTATGCGTCGCGAGATTCAATGATATGATTTGATTCGATATCAAGAAATCTTCGAGTATCACTCTTCTCAGCATCACCCTAAAAGATTGTCTTCGTAGTCCTCGATTTTAGCTTCTGAATCTTCAATTCCGGAAGCTTCACAGATGCCAGACACCCCCACACTCGAATGCCGTTCAAGTTGGGCCTGACTCTGAATCAGATTTCCTAAGGAGTGACATCGGAAGTTGCGTATGGCACTTTGTTCAGAATAAATGTAGCCGTCAGCACAGCTTCTCCCCAGAAGTAGTTTGGAAGACCCGCAGTCAACATCATTGAGTTCATCATTTCTGTCAACGTCCTATTCTTCCTTTCAGCTACTACATTTGATTGAGGAGAATACTGTAAACTCCCTAAATTTTTAAATTATTAAATCTTGGATTTTCCCCAATTTTCTGGAATTTTCTGTAATTAAAATCAAGATTTTTTAATTAATAAATTATTTTTAATTGGCAATAAATAATATTAAAATATCATGGAAATAATGTTTTTGGGTGTAAAATGGAAAACTGGACTTAGGACAATTTTTTTGGAATTTATTGGACCCCGGACCTATTTTTAAATGCCTAAAAACTATTTATTTTGATTATTTATTTATTTATTTATTTATTAAATGTTTTATTATTATTATTAATATTATTTATTTTCTAACCCTAACCCTTGGCCCAGCCCGCGGCCCGGCCCATTGGGCCGAACCCGAACCCAGCCAGCCCACCGAGCCCAGCCCCTTAGCGGGTCGGGTCGGATCCCCAAACCCACACCCGACCCGACCCTACCCGGGTCCCCCTCACCCCCACGACCCTTTCCCCCTCCGCTTCCGGCGCCGCCGCCTCCGCCGCCCGCGCCAGCCCACATCCCCGCTCCGCTCCGCCTTCCCCGCCCTCGCCTCCGCCATTCCCGGCCGACCCAGCGCCCCTACCCGCCTATAAAAGCCCCGACCCCGGCCGCCCCTTCGACCCATTCGCCCCCGCTCCGCCGCTCCTCCACTCGCCACCGCCACCGCAGAACCCCCTCGCCGTCGCCGTGCTCCGCTCGCCACCCAGCGCCGTCCTCCTCCCTCGGTCGACCACAGCAACCGTAGCAGCAGCACGAGCAGCTCCCCGCGCCGCCTCCGGCCGCCGGCGAGTCCCCAGCCACCGCGCCGTCAGCCGCCGCGCTGCCCCGGTCCCCTCCACCGCAGCCCAGCCGCCCACGCCGCCGCCTCCGGCCGACGCGACTCCACCAGAACCCTAACCCTAATTTGGATTCGCGTGTCCGACACGAGTCGGACACGACTCGACCCTGATTTTCGGGTCCCCTTCAGGTGCGTGTAACTTTCGCCTCGTAGCTCCGTTTTTAATTTCGCAAATTGCGTTGTGAAGCCTGTATGACCCTCTCGGTGCCCGGACAAACCGCTCGGGGCATCGCGTCCTGTGGTGATCGCACACCGCGATCCAAAAACAGGAAAAACCAGACCCTGTTTCACCCCGGAACTGAGTACGTCCCGCCAAACGGGACGACTTGGTCGCATGCGGTCTTCACAGATACGTGCGCATCGTCGATACGGACGTGTGAGATTTTCGTGGAAGCTGATTCGGGTGTGCGTGCACACCGGAATCAACGCGTATCCGCGGACATCGTCCCGTATCCGACTTTTTGGCAATTCGCCCTAACTTCTTGTACACTCGTCAGATCGAGACGAAACTTGCGCCATCGGACTCGTAGCGATACGCTGGTCCTGTGGGTCAAGTTTGGTTCGATTCTGAGAACGTTGACGAAATCGCGTGTCGTGGGCCCCACAGGCCCCGTTCGACGGGCAATTTTGTGTTCGGCTCATCGAAATCCAAATCTGAAAGTTCCGTTGGGTTCGTATCAGCGTTCCTGATCTGTTGACACTAAGTTTGGTGAATTTGGAGACTTTGACCCGGACACGTTTTTCGGTGCAAAGCGGGCCCACCGGCGGACCCCGTTTTGATCCGAAACTGCCGTTTTTGCCCTTGTCTCCAAATTGGACCCAAGGACAGGCGTTTCTAGCTATTTGACATCTTTTGAGCGTGTTGGTAATGTCTATTTCAGCTTTTGGACTCATCTCTGGAATTTTTCCCCAAGAGCCAATATTAATCAGATCCAAACAACAGGCAAGTACCTGCACCTCAAGTTAATCTTTATATATATGATAATTAATTTCCTGCCTTACATGTACCCTTGATGATTACACCTAGTGTTAGAAATGCTGGATTTCATGTCTTGAATATTTGAGTTCCTGTCTTGTTTTTCATGTCGGGTGGGAGAATACCTAGAAGGCATGTAGTTTACCCTTCCCCTTGTCATGTTTAATAGCTGTTGGTACACGACTGTACCTCAGCCGGATCTCGATTTCCCCTGTTTAATACCCGTTTATGACGGCCGTATTAGCCTTATAAATCCCTACATGCCAACTATGTATTCTAAAACAAACACAAGTTCACACAGATAGTTTCTGGTCATGTTCTATTTCTTGCTGACTGTGTAGTTTCATTTCCTGTTTCATTTATTTCTGCTTTCTCATATTCCTGCTTACAACTTTAACTCTGAAATAATGATGTTCTGTTATGCAGTTTCTTAACTTGATATTCAATATTTAATTGTCATAAATATTTAGTTTAACCTTGTTGTGCACTGTGTACTTTGCTCCTTTCCTGACTGGATTTGTTGATTTAGGCGATGATGAGGATCTTGCCCCTACTTATTATGGTCCCTATGAGGGGACTGATGATACCTATGAGGAGCCAGATCCCACCCAGGAGACCCCTGCTGCAGAGTAGCTAGTAGTAGCTATCTTTTATTTCTGTTTCTTATCCTATTTATCGGGTTTGTCCCCGATTTCATTCCGATTTTGCTGTACTAAACATTTGAATCTGTTGTCACATTTATTTCAATTGCAATCTTAAGTTTCTGTTCTCATTATTATCTTGCCTATGTTAATTGTGAATGAGCTAGTTAGTAAATATGGATTTGACCTAGACAGCGTACTACCGCCGACTCTGCGGCGTAGGCTGGACGTACCCACGCACTCGTGCCCGAATTTTCGGGTGCGGGTCGTGACACGTTTTTATGATGGCCCATGCAGGTCCTATCCTTAAATAGGGTAATACCCTAGGACAGGGTATGGAATAAAATTGAGGATTCTAGGAAAAGCTCATTCACAGTATATGGTCCTTATTTCAATTCTTGATATCATTGCTGCTCAATTTTCCTATCGCCTTTGATTTCCAAGTATTCTATTCTGATCTTCCCTATCCCTTAATCTTTCAGAATGGTCCAAACAAGGAACACAGTAGGAGGCACATCAGAACCAGCTGAGCAGAATGTGCCCGAGACTCTTGCACTCCCGCCGTCTCCATCTGTTCCGGCAGTTACTCTGGATGGGGCACAGCTACTTGGAGTGTTCCAGGGATTGGTGGAATCCCAGAAAGAACAGACTGCACTTCTGCGGACCAGCCTCTCAGAAGCTCTTAAGTCCCAGGAGTCGTCACTCAAGAGGCCAGGGAGTGCCAAAGACTTCAAGAATCTAAGACCCCTGGAATTTTACGGAACTGAGGGCATTCTCTATGCCGATGAGTGGATAGAGAATGTCGAGAGACTCCTGAAGACTGCTCGGGTCCCTGATGACCTCAAAGTGGAGTCCGCAAGCCTGCAACTGTTCGACATTGCTCGAACCTGGTTCAGAGATGAACCCCAACTATCTGCTCCTGACATCACCTGGGAGGACTTCAAGAGACTATTCAAGGAGAAATTCTACCCCGAAGTGGCTCGGGAAGCTCTCGAAAGCCAATTCGAGAGACTGGAACAAGGTAACCTGTCTGTTGATGAATATACTGCTGAATTTAGCAGGTTAAGCCACTTTGCGGAGTACATGGTTCGTACCCCGGAAGACAGAGCCCGTAGATTCAAGAAGGGGCTGTCTCCGGATATTCGCCTTGCTGTCACCACCAGCCGAGCTCGCACCTATGAGGAAATCTTAAGCGTGGCACAAGGCGTTGAAAGAGACATGGGGCATAAACTGAAACGAGAGAGAGATACCGGAAATGCGGGACCCAACAAACGTCATTTTCAACAACAACAACAACAACAGCAGAGGGCCCCGCAGCAAACTCAGCGTCCTCTCCCTAGAGCTCCAGCACCTCAACACCAGGCTCAGGGACAGAACCAACAAGTTGCTGCTTGTAACTTTTGCCAAAAATCAGGTCATACTTGGCAAGTCTGCAGGAAGAGTCTAGGTGCCTGCCTCTACTGCGGCTCAGCAGCGCATCAAATGAGGGACTGTCCAGCTGCTCAAGGACGCACCGCTGCACCAAAGGCTCCAGCCCAGGCCAGGGCCCCAGCAGTACAGCAGAGGGGACCCCCACTTCCAACACAACAACAACGCTTTGCTCAGCACCAGCAGCAACAGAGGGGTGCACCGCAGCAAGGCCGTGCTTATGCAATGACTCTGGAAGAAGCTGAGGCCACAGCAGACGTGATCACAGGTTCTGTGCTTATAAATTCAATACCAGCTATTACTTTATTTGACTCTGGAGCTTCACATTCATTCATGTCAGTAGATTTCCTTATGAAGCATAGCTTAATCACTAAATCCCTTAGAAATTGTTATAAGATCATTACCGGTGGAAGAATCATCCCGGTTAGTGATGCCTGTAACAATTATCCTATTACATTATGTGAAAGAGAACTGTATGCTAGACTACTTGTAATGCCAGTGCCCAGTTTTGACATTATACTGGGTATGGATTGGTTAAGTCAACATCATGCCACAATAGACTGCCACAGAGGTAGTGTAATCTTCAGGCCCCCTGACAAGCCAGAATTTGAATTTGCTAGAGGTTCTAGAGAAATGGGTAATAACAAAATTTGTGGAGCCCTAATAACAGAAGAAGTGCCACTACCTATCATCTCTGAATACCTTGATGTCTTCCCTGAGGATCTCCCAGGCTTACCCCCAGACCGAGAAGTTGAATTCTCCATTGACTTAGTGCCAGGAGCAGCACCAGTATCTCAAAATCCCTACATAATCAACAAGAAGGAGATAATAGAACTAAATGAGCAAATCAAAGAACTAGAAGACAAATGTTTCATTAGGTCTAGTGTCTCGCCCTGGGGAGCTCCAGTATTATTTGTGCCCAAGAAGGACGGAATATCCCGAATGTGTATTGACTATAGGGCATTGAATGCCTTAACAATTAAGAATAAGTATCCCCTGCCCAGGATAGATGACCTATTTGATCAGTTGAGTGGAGCTCGAGTATTTTCAAAGATTGATTTAAGGTCTGGTTACCACCAAGTAAGGGTGAGGAAGGAAGACATCCCTAAAACTGCTTTCAATATCCGGAACGGACACTACGAATTCTTAGTAATGCCGTTCGGGTTGACGAATGCTCCAGCAGTTTTTATGAACTTGATGAGCAAAGTATTTCAGAAATATCTAGACAAATTTGTAGTGGTCTTCATTGATGATATTTTGATCTACTCCAAGACCCCCGAAGAACATGAAGAACATTTGAGGTTAGCATTGGAGACTTTGAGGAAGGAAACACTTTATGGAAAACTATCTAAATGTGCTTTCTTCCTGGACAAAGTAGAATTCTTGGGACATGTTGTGACTGGAGATGAAATAGCAGTAGATCCTAAGAAGATAGCTGCAGTAGAATCCTGGCCCACTCCAGACTTTGTAGCAGAGATTAGAAGCTTCCTGGGACTAGCTGGCTACTATCGGAAGTTTGTGAAGGACTTTGCTAGAATTGCGGAGCCCATGACAAAATTAACAAGGAAGGATGAAGAGTTCACCTGGATTGATGAATGTCAGCATGCTTTCGAGGAATTGAAGAAAAGGCTGACTACTGCCCCTATTCTGACCTTACCTTCTGGAACCGGAGGTTTCGCTATTTATAGTGATGCTTCCAGAAAAGGTCTAGGTTGTGTTTTGGAGCAGAATAAGAAAGTAATAGCATATGCCTCTAGACAGCTTCGATCCCATGAAAAGAACTATCCAACTCATGATTTAGAATTGGCAGCTGTCATTTTTGCTCTTAAACTATGGAAGCATTATCTTTATGGGGAAAGGGTGAAAATATTTACAGACCATAA
Source organism: Iris macrosiphon (assembly GCA_036927795.1). Lineage (NCBI taxonomy): Eukaryota > Viridiplantae > Streptophyta > Magnoliopsida > Asparagales > Iridaceae > Iris > Iris macrosiphon. Next base: position 26,592,700 of record JAYESA010000019.1, read on the forward strand.
AAGTTTAAAATATATCTTCACCCAGAAAGAGCTAAACATGAGGCAAAGAAGGTGGCTGGAACTAATGAAAGACTTTGATATCACCCTTCAATATCATCCTGGGAAGGCCAATGTAGTTGCTGATGCTCTAAGCAGATATCCTATGGCGATGTACTTGACTATGGACAGACACCTGCTAGAGGACTTGGAAAGTTTAGGTATTGAAGTAATCATCCCAGGAAAAGAAGGTCAAATGATGAACTTGCAGATTCAGTCTACTTTAATAGACAAGATCAAGGAGGCTCAGTTTCAAGACGAAGGCCTGCGAAGCCTCCGAGGACAAGTGCAAGCTGGATTAGTGGAAGATTTCAGAATTCATGAAGATGGATCACTGAGGCATGGCGATAGATTATGTGTACCCCAAGGAGACATAAGAGAAGAAATTATGCAAGAGGCGCACAGATCGCAATACTCTATACATCCAGGAGCCAACAAGATGTACAAGGACCTGAGGACGCATGTTTGGTGGCATGGCATGAAAAGAGAAGTAGCCAGGTTCGTATCTCGTTGTTTAGTGTGCCAGCAAGTCAAGGCAGAAAGACAAAGACCTGGAGGATTGCTTCAACCACTACCCATTCCGGAGTGGAAGTGGAAACATATCACAATGGATTTTGTTTCCGGACTTCCAAGGACATCTAGTGGGAAGGATGCAATTTGGGTGATAGTAGATAGACTGACCAAGTCTGCACATTTTCTACCCTTCAAAGTAGGGCTATCTACAGAGAAGCTGGCAGATCTATATATCAGACACATTGTCAGGCTGCATGGAGTTCCAGTAAGTATTGTCTCCGACCGAGATTCAAGATTCACCTCTCACTTCTGGAAGAGCTTACAAACCAGCTTGGGGACGCAACTCAAATTCAGCACAGCTTATCATCCCCAAACCGATGGACAATCGGAACGTACAATCCAGACACTTGAAGATATGCTCCGTACATGTGTTCTAGATTTTGGAGGATCCTGGGAAGACTATCTACATCTGGTGGAGTTCTCTTATAATAACAGTTACCAATCAAGTATTGAGATGACTCCATTTGAAGCTCTGTATGGACGAAGATGTCGTACCCCGCTATCATGGGACGACGTTGGAGAAAGAGCCCTGCTGGGACCAGAGATGGTGATCGATTCAGCTGAGAAGGTAAAGCAAATAAGGGACAGACTTCGAGTGGCTCAAGACAGGCAACGACATTGGGCAAATAGCCACCGAAGGTCCTTGGAATTTGAGGTAATTAAATTTATGAAATTCAAGTCAATTTAAATATTTTGATTATGGAACTAAGACTTGATTATGACTTTGTTAAAGGTTGGAGAACTGGTATTCTTGAAGATTTCTCCGACACGTGGCACCATTAGGTTCGGAAGGAGTGGAAAACTCAGCCCGAGATTTATTGGACCTTTTGGCATACAGGAGAAAATCGGAGAAGTGGCATACCGACTGGCATTGCCACCTTCTCTGGATGGAGTCCATAACGTCTTCCACGTGTCGCAGCTGAGAAAGTACGTGTCAGACCCCAGCCACATTTTGGATCACTCAGAGCTCGAAGTAGGCCCAAGTCTGACTTACCAAGAGCAACCCGTGGAGATACTGGATCGATCGGAGAAAGTTCTACGGAACCAGGTCATTTTCCTGGTTCGCGTAGCTTGGAAGCACCATTCCCCCGGCCAATCCACCTGGGAGCGAGAAGACGAGATTAGAGAGCGATACCCCTATCTTTTTGAACCCTGAGGTATATTTATTCTCGGCCTTTCCTTTTCGTGCCTTTGTTATTCTTAAATTTTGAGGACGAAATTTTTGTAAGTTGGGTAGGTTGTAAACTCCCTGAATTTTCAAATTATTAAATCTTGGATTTTCCCCAATTTTCTAGAATTTTCTGGGAATTTTCTGTAATTAAAATCAAGGTTTTTAATTAATAAATAATTTTTAATTGGCAATAAATAATATTAAAATATCATGGAAATAATGTTTTTGGGTGTAAAATGGAAAACTGGACTTAGGGCAATTTTTCTGGAATTTATTGGACCCCGGACCTATTTTTAAATGCCTAAAAACTATTTATTTAATTAATTAATTATTTATTTATTTATTAAATGTTTTATTATTATTATTAATATTATTTATTTTCTAACCCTAGCCCATGGCCCAGCCTGCGGCCCGGCCCATTGGGCCGAACCCGAACCCAGCCAGCCCACCGAGCCCAGCCCCTTAGCGGGTCGGGTCGGATCCCCAGACTCGCACCCGACCCGACCCTACCCGGGTCCCCCTCACCCCCACGACCCTTTCCCCCTCCGCTTCCGGCGCCGCCGCCTCCGCCGCCCGCGCCAGCCCACGTCCCCGCTCCGCTCCGCCTTCCCCGCCCTCGCCTCCGCCATTCCCGGCCGACCCAGCGTCCCTACCCGCCTATAAAAGCCCCGACCCCGGCTGCCCCTTCGACCCACTCGCCCCAGCTTCGTCGCTCCTCCACTCGCCACCGCCACCGCAGAACCCCCTCGCCGTCGCCGTGCTCCGCTCGCCACCCAGCGCTGTCCTCCTCCCTCGGCGCCGCCTCCTCCTCCGCCCTCGGTCGACCACAGCAACCGCAGCAGCAGCACGAGCAGCTCCCCGCGCCGCCTCCGGCCGCCGGCGAGTCCCCAGCCACCGCGCCGTCAGCTGCCGCGCTGCCCCGGTCCCCTCCGCCGCAGCCCAGCCGCCCACGCCGCCGCCTCCGGCCGACGCGACTCCACCAGAACCCTAACCCTAATTTGGATTCGCGTGTCCGACACGAGTCGGACACGACTCGACCCTGATTTTCGGGTCCCCTTCAGGTGCGTGTAACTTTCGCCTCGTAGCTCCATTTTTAATTCCGCAAATTGCGTTGTGAAGCCTGTATGACCCTCTCGGTGCCCGGACAAACCGCTCGGGGCATCGCGTCCTGTGGTGATCGCACACCGCGATCCAAAAACAGGAAAAACCAGACCCTGTTTTATCCCGGAACTGAGTACGCCCCGCCAAACGGGACGACTTGGTCGCATGCGGTTTTCATAGATATGTGCGCATCGTCGATACGGACGTGTGAGATTTTCGTGGAAGCTGATTCGGGTGTGCGTGCACACCGGAATCAACGCGTATCCGCGGACATCGTCCCGTATCCGACTTTTTGGCAATTTGCCCTAACTTCTTGTACACTCGTCAGATCGAGACAAAACTTGCGCCATCGGACTCGTAGCGATACGCTGGTCCCGTGGGTCAAGTTTGGTTCGATTCTGAGAACGTTGACGAAATCGCGTGTCGTGGGCCCCACAGGCCCCGCTCGACGGGCGATTTTGTGTTCGGCTCATCGGAATCCAAATCTGGAAGTTCCGTTGGGTTCGTATCAGCGTTCCTGACCTGTTGACACTAAGTTTGGTGAATTTGGAGACCTTTGACCCGGACACGTTTTTCGGTGCAAAGCGGGCCCACCAGCGGATCCCGTTTTGACCCGAAACTGTCGTTTTTGCCCTTGTCTCCAAATTGGACCCAAGGACAGGCGTTTCTAGCTATTTGACATCTTCTGAGCGTGTTGGTAATGTCTATTTCAGCTTTTGGACTCATCTCTGGAATTTTTCCCCAAGAGCCAATATTAATCAGATCCAAACAACAGGCAAGTACCTGCACCTCAAGTTAATCTTTATATATATGATAATTAATTCCCTGCCTTACATGTACCCTTGATGATTACACCTAGTGTTAGAAATGCTGGATTTCATGTCTTGAATATTTGAGTTCCTGTCTTGTTTTTCATGTCGGGTGGGAGAATACCTAGAAGGCATGTAGTTTACCCTTCCCCTTGTCATGTTTAATAGCTGTTGGTACACGACTGTACCTCAGCCGGATCTCGATTTCCCCTGTTTAATAGCCGTTTATGACGGCCGGATTAGCCTTATAAACCCCTACATGCCAACTATGTATTCTAAAACAAACACAAGTTCACACAGATAGTTTCTGGTCATGTTCTATTTCTTGCTGACTGTGTAGTTTCATTTCCTGTTTCATTTATTTCTGCTTTCTCATATTCCTGCTTACAGCTTTAACTCTGAAATAATGATGTTCTGTTATGCAGTTTCTTAACTTGATATTCAATATTTAATTGTCATAAATATTTAGTTTAACCTTGTTGTGCACTGTGTACTTTGCTCCTTTCCTGACTGGATCTGTTGATTTAGGCGATGATGAGGATCTTGCCCCTACTTATTATGGTCCCTATGAGGGGACTGATGATACCTATGAGGAGCCAGATCCCACCCAGGAGACCCCTGCTGCAGAGTAGCTAGTAGTAGCTATCTTTTATTTCTGTTTCTTATCCTATTTATCGGGTTTGTCCCCGATTTCATTCCGATTTTGCTATACTAAACATTTGAATCTGTTGTCACATTTATTTCAATTGCAATCTTAAGTTTCTGTTCTCATTATTATCTTGCCTATGTTAATTGTGAATGAGCTAGTTAGTAAATATGGATTTGACCTAGACAGCGTACTACCGCCGACTCTGCGGCGTAGGCTGGACGTACCCACGCACTCGTGTCCGAATTTCCGGGTGCGGGTCGTGACAAATACGGAGCAGTTGTTTCATTGACAATTCCATGTTCTTTACAGAACGATGCGAATTCAATAGACCTATAATCTTCGCCTTGATCACTTCTGAGTCTCTTGAGTTGTTGCCCCATTTGACGTTCAGCCTCAACCCTGAACTCCTTGAACTTTTTGAATGCTTCGTCTTTTGATTTAAGAAGATAGACGAACGCGTACTTCGAGTAGTCGTCGACGAAAGTAATGAAGTACTTTCTCTTGGCCTTTGTGGAGAACTGCTTGAAGTCACAGATATCTGTGTGAACCAACTCCAGAAGATCTGTACTTCGGTTTACCCGTTTGAACGAATTTCTGGTGATCTTTGTCTGCGCACAGACCTTACACTGCTCCATCTCCTTACCCCCACATTTGGAGATAAACTCTAGACTAGACATCTTGCAGTACGAAGTACATGTTCTAGTATGGGGTCCCATAACTCTTACAATGAGACTTTTCTTATAAGCAGAAGCTCGAACATCCATTTGATACTGAAAGCTTATTCCAAAATATGTCTCCTGCCAAGATATCATCATCTGGCGACTATGGATGTTCACTTTCAAGTCTGCAACAGACTTCCTGAGATTAGGTCCTTGGTAATCACTGGTATGTTGATAAACACACTCCTTTGACTGTAACTTCTCGAAGTTCAGAACCATTGTTCCAATCCCCAGATCCTCTGCTTGATCATTGCTTGCCATCAAGACCTTCACCACTGAAAGGTTCGACCTTGATCAACAGCTCTTCCTAAAGTACATGTGGCTAGATGCACTAGTTTTCATCCACTGGTCAGCAACCACGCCATAGGACTTAACCTGCGCAATCATAACAATCAAGTTAAGTAATCAAAGGAACCAAGTTTAGTTATACCTTGCTATATTGGTTCGGATTGGTTCTACTGTCAAGTTTCAATTTCAGCCATGCGTCAAGTTCTTTATAGTGCAGTGACCTTCATATGCATAGGCCGCCATACGCCAATCCATGCGCATAAACCCCATGCACTAATCCATGCGCATAAGCCTCCGTGCGCCAATCTATGCGTATAAGCCACTATGCGCGTCCTGCATGCGTAGAAACCATCATGCGCATTGAGACACTATGCGCCCAGCTCTGCCATGCACTAAGACTTCCAATGCGCTGAGACCTCAATGTGCTGCCATGCGCCAAGTCTTGCTATACGCTAAGGTCTGCCATGCGCCAAGGTCTGCCTTTTGTGCGCATACTCTGCAATCCTTGGTCATCTTGTAATCTTCCTTCCAACTGGAATACGCGTCCTTCAGACGCTATCTCCTCCATCCCCGAGAATGATAGGTTCCAACCACTCACTTTCAACATTTGACAAATGACTCCTTCCCTCATCCAAATGTTCGAAGTAAATTCTGCCAATCTTCTCAAGTTTGTGAAAACTTGTGTCCAGAAGACTTGAACGGATGTTCCCCATCTTTCTTCGGATCTTACTTTGAGATTGTTAGTCCCGAGGCTTAATCAAAGATGGTAGAACCTGAGTTGAAGTCGAGATCATGAGTTCACACAAGAGTTCCATTCCTGATATCTCTCGATCCAACAAGAAATTATATATAGGATCTGATTACAACTTGAAACAAGATAACAAAAGAATCAGAGAAAACTATCTTTTCGTTCTTCCTTGCAATCACAGTTGCAAACGGACAGAACAGAGTTTACTACTTGCAAAAGAGAAAAAGAAGAAGAAGAATAAACTCTGCTTGCTGGAGGTGATGAAGATCATCGTTGCTTAAAGCATGATTCGTCCCATACGATCTACTCCCAGGAACCAACAAGTTCACGTAGAACTTCTGGAACGTTCGCTGTCACCTCCTTGCTTATACTCGCACGAACTTTCTGGACTGCAATGGCGGCTGCTGATACTCTCTTCGTCTCCTTTATTTCGAAGTAAGTCCTCAATGTAGGCACGAAGAGAGTATTTATAGAGGAGCTTGTCCGTCCATTAGTTACAAAAAGATTGGAATAAATTTAATTCACAACCCAAAAGATTGGAATGAATTAAATTTAAATTCCATATGATTGATCTGAATTAAATTTAAATCCCACATAAATAAATTTAAATCCTACGTGATTAGAATGAATTAAATTCAAATCCCACATGATTGATTTAAATCCTACATGATTGGAATAAATTAAATTCAAATCCCACAAATATCGGATTTAAATTAATGACTTATTCTTTCCATAACTGATTAAATCTATCCGATAGCAGCGGACCCGCATGCAACCGCTCATGCGGCCCCGCAAGCAACCGCTCATGCATCCGCTTATGCCGTAGCGCATGTGGCTGCACAAGCAGCAGTGCATGCTGCCGCCCATGCGACTGCTCATGCAATCCGCTCATGCGTCCAGCTCATGCGGCCCGCTCATGCGGCCCGCTCATGCGTCCATCTCATGCAGCCCGCTCATGCGGCTCGCTCATGTGTCCAGCTTATGTGGCCGGCGCATGCAACTTGCGCATAACCGAGCACATCAAATGCGCACAAGCGCCATGCGCCGATACTAACGTGCTAAGTGCAAAGTACGCCAACAAAGTGGCACTTTGCGCCCTTGAGTCCGAGTCCGAGTCGCTAAGCCCCAAAGGGGCTTAGCTCCTATGGAAATAATTCCAAGAGTATGACAAAAAGCATAAATGCTTTCATGAGGAGTTAATCATTTTTTCTCCTAAGAAAATACCTCCACATGGTACCCATGTGCCCCACCACACCCCATGTGCATACCTCAACTCATACAAAGTATTATATTGAGATACCCACTTGGTGGTGTATCCAATGTAGGACTATTTTTCTTAATCCAAAGGCAAAAACACCAACATTTCCATCCAGTACTGTGGAAACCATGCCAAAACCAATGACACTTATGCTCATAGGAAGGGTCTGAAATCGATTCGGATACTGCAAACCTTGTGGGAAACAGACATCTTTCATTCCTTCCATGAAATAGTCACATCAGCGAGAAGACATCTTAGTAGTGGCCTACACTCATAATCAACTCTGTCAATCTTTGCCTAACGCCTCTGAGAAAGAATCTCCCTAACAAATACATGGACAAAAACCATGAGAAGTCTCATTACCTCAACCGGTAGAATTGCCTCGATCAACCTTGGATCAACACAAGGGTCACAGTGATAAGCACTACATCAGTGTTCTAAAATTCGTTATTCGGATTCGGTGCGGAGGAGGGCCGCATACCACCTGGACAATCTAGGCGTCGAACAATTTTTTTTTTTTGAAATTTGAAATCCATAATACAAATTTGAAGTTTAAAATTCAGAATTTGAAATCCAAACATGTTCTAAATCCATAATTTCTTTTGAATTTTGAAATTCATATTATAAATTTGAAATTTTAATGTTCTAAATCTAAATCCAATCATAAATCCAAATAACATATCCACAATACAACTAAGCATAAGAAAAAAAAACTTAAAATACGAACAGCCGCACTGGGCCACCTAGGCGCTGAATGTAGTACCTCAAATCCCGATCCGACCGGGATGCGCACTATATAATTGGGCTTGTGGCTAGTCTGTCTGAGTCGTAGTTTGGTGTTTAGATCTTCGGCATCCTCGTGCCACGGACGAAATACGATGATCCTTTCCAATTCATGGATCTGCCTCTATTCAAACAAGTCCAATAGTTTTCGTACTTTGTTGCTTGGTTTTCTTGATGTCGCTTTGGAATTTTGTTTTGGTGTTGCTTTCGATTTGTTTGGTTTTCGTTGTTGGCTTTCTCGCTTGGAACTTTGATTCTTGGGGAGTTCGGAAGGAAGGATAGGCAAATGATTCTAACCCGGTGCTCGTGCTATTGCAGGTCCGCGTAACTGATGTTTGATCATCGCTAGGCCAGACTCCTTCTTTATGCACTTTCCCTTAACAGTGAGTGGTTCGGACCCTTCTTTCCTACTTCTTCACGTCCACATCTCTAATGTTTCAAACGTTCAATCGATGATGCCCGGTTGAACGCCTACAAAATCCTTAGCCACAATGCATACCAGCCACTAAGAAAGGAACATGGGAATTGTAGACTAACTTGTATATTCTTGAACACCTTATAACACGAGTTTCTTTATATAAAGGAATTGGGTTATTGGTTGCGGTCTGGTGCCTCAGATAGAGTTTGGACCCACGGGATACCAAAATTGGAACACGACTTGAGAAAATATGAACTGTTGCATAAGTATATATATTGCTGCTTTACTTCTTCTATTTTATTTCGTGCATTGTATGATATTTGAACTGTTCACGCATTTGCATGGTCTGGGACAACTTGTGCACAAGGTTTGGCATTTCCTCGAAACGGTATTCCGGGACACTGAAATCGTATCGATCCGGGGAAAAATATTTGATCGTGCTAGTCGCGATGCATTGCAGGACCTTCAGCATGGCTTGCTACCCGGGATGACAGTGCGCGCCACAATGCCTTGGATAAGTCCCCATGGTGTCGATCACACTAATGACCGCATAGAAATAGAACACATGCTAATTTATTGTCTTGTGCAGATGGTAAGTATACTTGTATTTCGTTGCAGGAAAGGCGTGCATCGGTTGAGTAAGCAACCGATGTACTGTATGGATTCAACATTATTTTCGTTCCTCTAAAAACATGCAACTGATATGAACTGAATTCACTTAGTTCTTTATAGAAAGATCATTTTAATGCATGCTCGCCCATAATAAGCAAGTGTTGATTTAGGCGAGTGGGTTCGTCCCGCTCACTAGTATAGCTGAGTACTGACACACGTTGTGGGCAACTATTTCAGGCACTCAGGCGGTGCAACGCTAGTGGATAGACGAGAAGGCGTTAGAAGTTTCTTCTATTTTGAAGTATAGTTGAAGTCAGTTCATTTTGGAGGCTTGGACTTTCAATCTGTACAAGGACATAATGTACGGACGACGAGGCCTATCTGATTGAGCGCGCCCTACCTTTTGAGTTTTCCTTTTTGTAATGCAAACAAAGTATCCGACATGCGCATCAAATATAAACTCTATGTAAATTACTCTGAATTATCAATGAAAAGTATGTTTCTTCCTATACTTGTGTTCAACTATCTGTGAATGTGTTTTCTAACTTGTGTTCAAATTGGTTTATATCACTACACGTTATTGTCTTGTGCGAGCTCAACTCCAGGCTCGCACGGTATCACGCCCTAGCGAGGACGATCGGTTCCGTAAATGATCCAGCGAGGACGATTGATCCTTTCGGGATCGGGGCGTGACATATTGGTATCAGAGCACGACTTCACTTCCTTGGGTTTTTTTTTCCAAAAAGATAATCTAGGAGTTTGATGCGCCTCTCGATTGAGTTGCATTCGGCGTCCGCTGCATGAGATGAATCGCCCTATACAATGAGCCCATAGATAAGAATTTATCATTTTTGGAGTGTTGACAAGCTATTCTCTTTTGTAGCAATGGCTAAGAAAAATACTGCCGTTGCAAGCAATGCTCAGCCCATCCAGAGCGATCCGACAAGTTCTGAAGAATCCGGAGGAGCGGGTTCAATCGATATGACCGAACGGCTCATGCATCTAATGGAGGTACAACAGCAACAAGCTGCCACTCAACAGGCGCAAATTCAGGCATAATTCACTACTAAACAAAAGCAGATGGATACCATGATGCAATTGATTGCATCTTTGGTACCCAACAACGGAGGAGCCACGGTGACGCCTGTCACGCCGCCGATTGTGGCGGTAGAAGACGAATCCGAGGAAACGCAGCCCCCCGCTAGGAATACCTGCAGAGCGGCAGAGTTCACCAAAATGCACCAGCCAACGTTCAACGAACGAGCAGAACCGGACGTGGTGATGGGATGGATTGCAAAACTTGAGGGACTCTTCAACCTGGTTGGCATTAAGGGGTCCAAACGAGTGGCTTGTGCATCGGTGCAATTGGAACTACGGGCACATGATTGGTGGGAAGCCACCAATCCCAATTGCAAGATCACCTGGAAGATGTTCAAATGTCTTTATTGAACAATATATCCCACGGACCGTGTGGCAATAGAAGGAAGACGACTTTAGCAATCTGGTGCAAGAAAGTATGTCCGTTGATGACTATGATTAAGTGTTCGCTAGACTCGCCAAGTTTGCCGGACACTTCTTGCCTAACCAGCAGGCGTGGTGCTACCGTTTTCAGAAGGGTTTGAATGTTGACCTGCGTAGGGACGTCATAAATCAGAAGTGCCTGACCTACAGGGAATGTTATGAAGCGGCCCTAAATAGCGAACGGATCTTTGGGCGCAATTCACAAAAGCTCATTGTGCAGACTCCCCGTACCAATTTTAACAAGCGGCCTTATGAAACGGGAGGGTCTGGAGCGCCGAAGCGTCCGAACACATCTGAGCACATAGGTCCGCCTCAGGGACCGTATTGCCATAGGTGCGGCAAGATGGGGCATCGGGTGAATGAGTGACGAGTCGTTGGATGCTTCAAATGTGGCTGTTTGGACCATAAAGTATTTGAATGTCGAGACCCCAGGCCGATCGTCAGACAGCAGCCGAACCAGAACAAGGAGCCTCCAGCACACGGCGCCAATGCTGTACCAGTGAACCCACAACGCCAGGGTGCCCAAGACTGAGTCTATGCATTGACTCGGGATGAGGCATCTGTCTCCGATACTGTTGTGATAGGTACCTTACTTTTCCAAGAATTGTCCGCTAGCGTCTTATTCGATTCAGGTGCTACGCATAGTTTCATATCTGCTGATTTTATTGTTGAGAATAAATTAGCTTCCACTCCTTTAAATATGAACCTTTGCGTGAGTACCCCTTCGAGAGTCGACATGCCCGCCAGTACGATATGTAGGGACGACTATATTTGCATCGGAGGCCGGAAGCTTTCCTTAGATGTCATTGTTCTAGACGTTAAGGATTACGATATTATTCTCTGAATGGACTGGTTGGGTGATTGCCATGCAACAATCGAGTGCGCGGAGAAGCGAGTCATATTTCGTCTACCCGACGAGGCAGACATCTACTATTCCTGCAGCGCTGCACCGAAGACGACGATGGTGATATCAACAATTTCGGCTAGGCACATATTGTATTCGGGCTGTGAAGGGTACTTAGCCTCTGTTCGAGACACCCGGCAGGAAGGTGCAGATGCAGCTCAGGCTGATGTCATAGCAGATTTTCTCGACGTGTTCCCGGACGAGCTGCCTGGAATGCCTCCTGATCGAGAGATCGAATTCTCCATTGACACCTTTCCGTATTCGCGACCGATATCAAAGGCACCCTATCGAATGGCCCCAACAGAGCTAAAGGAACTGAAGGTACAGTTGCAAGATCTATTGGACCGAAGATACATTCGCCCAAGCGTTTCTCCCTGGGGAGCTCCGGTGATGTTCGTAAAGAAGAAATACGGATTCATGCGGCTGTGCATAGACTACCGAGAACTGAATAAGGCTACCGTGCGGAACAAGTACCCGTTGCCAAGGATAGACGACCTGTTTGATCAACTACAAGGTGCAACAGTTTTCTCTAAAATCGATCTCAGACAGGCTATCACCAGTTGAAAATCAAATCCGATGATGTCCCTAAGTCAGCGTTCCAAACCCGATATAGACACTATGAATTTCTTGTAATGTCGTTTGGCTTGACGAACGCCCCTGCAGCTTTTATGGATCTGATGAACCGCGTGTTTCGGCCGTTTGTGGATAAGTTTGTGGTCATGTTTATTGACGACATACTAATCTATTCCAAGAACGAGACGGAACACAAGGAACACCTGAAGATCGTGCTGCAAACATTACGAGAGCATCAGTTGTTCGCAAAGCTCAGCAAGTGCGAGTTCTGGTTGAACATCATGGCATTCCTTGGACATGTCGTCTCATCAGAAGGCGTCGCCGTGGACCCAAAGAAGATAGAGACAGTGGTGGACTGGAAGCAACCTACGTCAGCCAGTGAAGTTCGAAGCTTTCTGGGCCTAGCGGGATACTACCGTAGGTTCGTGAAAGATTTTTCTAAATTGGCTTCGCATTTGACTCGCTTTACTCAGAAATGGATTGCATTCAAGTGGGGTGATGACTACGAAGCTAGCTTTCAGGAGCTAAAGCAACGGCTCGTTTCAGCTCCAATTCTTGCACTTCCGGATGGAGTAGAAGAGTTTCAGATATACATCGATGCTTCGGGACTCGGCTTAGGGGGTGTTCTCATGCAGAAAGATAATGTAATATCGTACGCCTCCAGACAACTAAAGCCGCACGAGAAAAGCTACCCAACACATGACTTGGAATTGGCGGCAATTGTATTTGCACTGAAGTTATGGCGGCATTATCTTTATTGTGTTGCTTGCAAAATCTATACAGACCACAAGAGCCTCAAGTACCTATTCACCCAACGGAACTGAACCTCCGGTAGCGGCGCTGACTAGAACTGATAAAGGACTATGACCTGACGATCGCATATACGCCGGGCAAGGGAAACATCGTTGCTGATTCTCTGAGTCGAAAGCACATGGGCTCGCTATCCATAAACAACCGTTTACTTCAGGATCTAGAGGCGATGGGCATCGAGTTTCGAGTTCGGCATCAAAGAGTGCGGCTGGCACCACTCCATCTTGAACCGAGTTTGCATGATAGAATTAAATCTGCTCAGAGGGACGATCAGTTCCTAACGAAGGTACGTGGGCTGATCTCGACAGGGAAGACGTCCAACTTTGTGGAAGGCGAAGATGGGACCTTACAGATGAAAAGGAAGATTATGCGTTCCTAGCGACCTAGTACTCCGAAGGAAAATTATGACAAAGGCACACTATGCGAAGTATTCCTTACATCTGAGGAGCACCAAGATGTACATGGACTTACGCAGGACCTTCTGGTGGCACAGTATGAAGCGGGATGTGGCGACCTTTGTGTCACAGTGTATGGCCTTTCAACAGGTGAAAGCTGAACATCAGAGGCCCAGCGGGGAGCTGCAGAACCTCGCTATTCCCGAGTGAAAATGGGACAACATCGCTATGGATTTCATCGTGGGCTTTCCGAAGACGCCCCGGGGGCATGATGCGATTTGGGTCATAGTTGATCGTTTGACCAAATCTGCCCACTTCCTCCCTATCAAAGTTACATGGAGCGTCGATCGGTTAGCACAGATTTACATTGACGAGATTGTCCGACTACACGTTGTACCTGCCTCAATCGTCTCGGATCGTGACGGACGTTTCTTATCTCGTTTTTAGACTAGCCTACAGTCTGCTTTGGGCACCAAGGTAAAGTTCAGTACTGTATACCACCCCCAGACTGACGGCCAGACGGAAATGACTAATCAGATACTTGAGGATATGTTGCGACTGTGTGCGATCGATCTAAAGACTAGTTGGGACACACACCTTCCGTTGGCGGAGTTCGCGTACAACAACAGTTACCAATCGAGCATCCAGATGACACCGTAAGAAGCGCTCTATGGGCGAAAGTGTCGATCTTCAATCTGTTGGGACGAAGTCGGCGAGCGGCAGGTACTCGGGCCAGAGCTGGTGCAGCAGGCAGTTGAGAAAGTTCGTTTGATTTTAGAAAGACTCCGCACTGCGCAGAGCCGACAAAAGAGCTATGTCAATGCTCATCGTAGACCTTTGGAGTTTATGGTCGGGGATCACGTTTTCTTAAAAGTGACACCGATGCGTGGAGTAATGCGCTTCGGTATGTAAACCCCCTCACCCAAAATAGATATTTTGTGTATATTTTATATTATTATAGGTATTGAATTTCTTTAGAGTATTCTGTTATTTAATTAGCAAATGAATTTCTTGATATATTTACTTATATAAATATTTATTTAGAATCATTTTTTAGTTATTTTAGATTTTTAAAATTAATTAGGATTTATTTGGATATATATAGTCTTAATATTAGATATATGCTAATTTAGTGTTAATAGATATTAATAAGATTTTATAAATTATTTGTATTATATTTAAGTATATTCAAGATTATAAATTATTGAGATAGATTCAAACTCTACTTTAAATTAATTCAAATCATGAACCTACTAGGAATACAACTTAATGTATATCATATCCTTATTTAAATTCATCATAATCCTATCCAAATTAACCAATCCTAGTTGTATTTAATTAAGTAGTCTCAACCATTATAAATACCTCATCCTTCATATTTTTCCCCAAATTCCTCTCTTTTTCGTCCAAAAATAGTCAAAATTCGTCATAAATTCAGCCTCATTTTCTACTAGTTATGAAGAATTAAAAAGACGATATCTCCTAGCTCCGGACTCCAAACGAGGCCTAGTTTTTTTTGTTAGAACGATAATGAGGTTAGCTTTCTGATTATATAAATTGTTTTCTAAATTATGAGTATTAAATTCTGGAAAATTCGTATAGCACAGCATATCCGAAAATAGACGTGTTTCGATGTTTTCGCGATTTCGGGAGAACCAGGAATCAGAATCATGAACCGTTTAAAGTTTCGGAAAGCTAATGTCGAGATCATCGACATATATTTTTCCCAGAATTAATTTGAAGTATTTACATACTGTTAATTCTGTAGAACTTCTAGGTTAGAATTTAACCATCGGTGCACAATACAAAATTTGTATGTGCCATAATTCCCAAACGAATTTGAATTCGGACGAGCCGTAAATTCCAGCATTTTTTGACGCTAAAATCTACAGGAAATCATGCATGAAAGTTGAGTTTGTGTCGGTTGACTTTTCGGTCAACAGATCGCCTCGATTTGCGTGCCATGAGTCTCGAGTTGATAAAATTCAGTTTCTTTGGACAAAATTTAGGAATTAACATAAAAATCAGAATAATAAGATTAAAATAGGATTTTAGAGTAACTATTCCAGAATTAAATAAATTAAAATAAATTATCTTTTGACGTGATAAATTTGTAATACATAGGATATTGGATTTGTTCTGCGCGACTTCTGGAGCAGGTTATTGGTACATCGCAGCTTTCTTACCAGGCAAGTGTACCTTGCCAAACTCTGCAGCTTAGTTATTTATTTTCCTTGTTATATATATATTACTGTGCATGCTCAACCTAGGACCGTGTGACGTACTTAGCGTCCGATTATCAGTCGGGTGCCGACACTGTACGCAGTGTTGGGTACGGTCATCTAGAGATGGACATCCGTGACACTTTATATTCTCGTACTTGTCTTATCAAGTACCATATGACCCAGGACACTTGACACTATTCATGAGACAGGATTTTCCCGAGATATTCGTGGTGATTCTGTATAGGATACAGGACTTGACATAGATTTTATATTCTATATACATTATGACTTGTTGCATTTAGCTATGATCGCGCTTGACATGGACATGAGACGTTATGGACATGATATGCGTGGTTACATTGGGTGGGGAGAGACACACAGGCTACAGGCTGATTATATATATATAAAACATAGTAAACACATAGTTATTGCTGCTACCGGCTCCCAGACACAGAGCTTGTAGTGGTCTCAGCCTGAGTATTCGTGCTGCTCTCACTTGCATTTCACTTAGATGGTTACATATTTACCCCATTGTTTCATTTAGTTATTTATTTGCTGCACTGTTTATTTATTTATTGGCATGAGCTTTCTTGTACCTTGCTATGTCCCCTGAGGACCTGGATCCGGATTTTGTCCCCAGATTTTGCAGACGAGGTTTATCCCGAGGTTTACGGGACCGGAGTAGGAGCTGATCCAGGAGCTGTACCACCATCCGAGGACGAGGTCTTAGCTGAAGACTTCTCTTGGGCATCCATGTTCATGCTCAGCTTTTATTATTTATTTCAGTCTTTTCTTTCTGGTCTGTGGAACCATTGTACTAGATATTTATCGGGTTGTTCTCCGGAGTACTTTGTGAGACTAGATGATGATTTATATTCCTTATTTATTCTGTGGATCATATTTTATATCTTGTGTGGATGAGATTAGTTGTGCCCTGATTGTCGTAGACTTGTTTTACAGCTTAAGTATGCCCTGATGGATCCATTATATTGAGTTGGTCCATCGGTGCGTACTGCTGGCCATTGCCACGTGTCTAGTCCCACGGTATTTTGGGACTGGGGCGTGACATGGTTTTTGTGGTGGCCCATGCAGGTCTACGACTAAATAGTTCGGTTTCAACTTAGGGACCGAACAAGCCTGCACCTAGGACTAGAGTATAGGATCTCATCCACAATTGACTATGATTCATCTTCCTCCTCTCTGTTCTATTTCGAACAAATGCATCCTGCTTGATTCCTGTGCTTCCCTAATAGTTCTTTAAGTGTAGCCTTCTCCTATAATATAGAAGTTCCTGTTGTTAGAGGATAATTAGAGTAGCACCCTTATTTAGAATACAACGAGATTATAGATACACCACTAAGTTTAGAATATCTAGTGAACCCTAGAACTCCTTATCTTTAGATTGGTATACCATTACCCTGATGTATTATGAAGACTTGAGAGTAGTATAGACACTACTAGAGTTAGTTAGAAGTTTTACCAAAATGTTTGACCCTAGTATTGAGGAACCTAACCTTCGTAGTTAGATAAGTATTGGAGAACTATAAATTTATATTCTTGTCTTGAGATAGGCAGACAGTACCTTAGAAAGTCAAGAGCAATGCATATAATATTTTTCTAATCACACCTCAAACATAGCAACCAACACCCCACTCCCCTTAGAGAACCATGATGCTATCTAGAGCCCTCTATCTTTATTTTATATATTGTTTCCCTGCGACCATAGCGCTCGCTATTTTGCGACGGCTAATTACGTTTCTTCTCTTCATCTTTCAACTCGTGCCGTCTGACACTTCGGATAGTAGGCCAAGTAATTTTACTCTTGGTTAAGGGCTCATAGTTTGCTAGGCTTATAGTTGTAGCCTTGAGTGTGAAATCTTTATGCTTGGTAGTTAGAACTTGATAAGTTTAAGTTGTTTTGTAGATTGTGACCAATGATTAACCCTTAATTTTTAAATCATGTAATTTGTACCCTCATCCCGATACAAGTTAGACCCTTCCTCCTCAACGGCTAGTAACTCTTCTATCCCTACGATTGACACATGACCTATGAGCGCTATGACTAAGACTTAAGATGACCATTACTTGCATGATACCCTAAGAGACCCTAATAAGTATCAAGATCCTTCCTCATATACCCTAATAAGAGTTTCTGCTCTATTTTACATGTGCAAGATTATTTTGTAGGACCCTCTTAAGACTGTCACCGTATTAGTTTAAATTCTTATAAGTTGGGTAGTATACCTCACCAACTAGTATCATATAGCCCTTGTGATCCATTGATGAAGTGTAACTGAATGGCATTAATTGTATGCTAACATAAGATGATAGGGTTTATTCAGACTATAGAACTTAGAGGCTCACACCCCTACTTTGTCGACTATCGACTTAGACAAGGAATTAATATGATAACTATAGAGATTATAGAGTCTTTTGTTATTGTTGCTTATGTTGTTTTATTTTTGCAACTTGAATTATTTGTGACTTCTCTCATCATAATCCAGCGTTATATTTTCTTTGCTACCTTGATTTATGCTGCTATTATAGCCTAGTTTTGCAAGCTTATTCTTTATCGAGCTTGTTCATGACATATGTGTTAGTGGACATGTACACTAATACAATTGTCTATTCAGAATCAGTGTATTACGGTCTGATCAACCTTAGTGCATTTTGGTTCGCTCTTCGCACGACTACTTCACGTGGATTGAGATATATAGTTGACTAGTATACTTGCCCTCTAGATATGTCTGAGCATATTGTATCTGTTACACAACTGTACTAATACGAGCATGCGAACAAAGGATTACCAGAATAGGATTTCAATCCACAACAACTTGACCATTCCCATTTGAATTCTTTAAACGCCTTGATCCCGATACTTCTATTCTATTACCTCCCCCTTGAACTCTTTATTATTGATCTTCGTCTTCCCTTATTTCGGAAAGACGAAACCTCGTGCTTGGTATAAGTTTGATATATAGACAGTATTAGATATACCCCACAGGCCGGTCACATTATTGATGACCCTTTTATATATGATTAAGGGAATATCATAGGTGATATGTTTGGTGTTAAAGACTTGAGGATTCAATAACATGATTAAATGAGTTGGGGCATAGATTTATTAGATGAATAGTCTTAGATAATAGATGGGTAAATTCTAAGTTGGGTAGAGACCGTAATGCTCACTTGAGAGAAATTCTTAGACTGTAATCAAGTAAGATTAGATAGAGAGAAACCATGTTCTATTTTAATTTCGAGGACGAAATTGTTTTAAGTTGGGTAGATTGTAAACCCCCTCACCCAAAATAGATATTTTGTGTATATTTTATATTATTATAGGTATTGAATTTCTTTAGAGTATTCTGTTATTTAATTAGCAAATGAATTTCTTGATATATTTACTTATATAAATATTTATTTAGAATCATTTTTTAGTTATTTTAGATTTTTAAAATTAATTAGGATTTATTTGGATATATATAGTCTTAATATTAGATATATGCTAATTTAGTGTTAATAGATATTAATAAGATTTTATAAATTATTTGTATTATATTTAAGTATATTCAAGATTATAAATTATTGAGATAGATTCAAACTCTACTTTAAATTAATTCAAATCATGAACCTACTAGGAATACAACTTAATGTATATCATATCCTTATTTAAATTCATCATAATCCTATCCAAATTAACCAATCCTAGTTGTATTTAATTAAGTAGTCTCAACCATTATAAATACCTCATCCTTCATATTTTTCCCCAAATTCCTCTCTTTTTCGTCCAAAAATAGTCAAAATTCGTCATAAATTCAGCCTCATTTTCTACTAGTTATGACGAATTAAAAAGACGATATCTCCTAGCTCCGGACACCAAACGAGGCCTAGTTTTTTTTGTTAGAACGATAATGAGGTTAGCTTTCTGATTATATAAATTGTTTTTCTAAATTATGAGTATTAATTCTGAAAAATTCGTAGAGCACAGCATATCCGAAAATAGACGTGTTTCGATGTTTTTGCGATTCCGGGAGAACCAGGAATCAGAATCATGAACCGTTTAAAGTTTCGGAAAGCTAATGTCGAGATCATCGACATATATTTTTTCCAGAATTAATTTGAAGTATTTACATACTGTTAATTCTGTAGAACTTCTAGGTTAGAATTTAACCATCGGTGCACAATACAAAATTTGTATGTGCCATAATTCCCAAACGAATTTGAATTCGGACGAGCCGTAAATTCCAGTATTTTTTGACGCTGAAATCTACAGGAAATCATGCATGAAAGTTGAGTTTGTGTCGGTTGACTTTTCGGTCAACATATCGCCTCGATTTGCGTGCCATAAGTCTCGAGTTGATAAAATTCAGTTTCTTTGGACAAAATTTAGGAATTAACATAAAAATCAGAATAATAAGATTAAAATAGGATTTTAGAGTAACTATTCCAGAATTAAATAAATTAAAATAAATTATCTTTTGACGTGATAAATTTGTAATACATAGGATATTGGATTTGTTCTGCGCGACTTCTGGAGCAGGTTATTGGTACATCGCAGCTTCCTTACCAGGCAAGTGTACCTTGCCAAACTCTGCAGCTTAGTTATTTATTTTCCTTGTTATATATATATTACTGTGCATGCTCAACCTAGGACCGTGTGACGTACTTAGCGTCCGATTATCAGTCGGGTGCCGACACTGTACGCAGTGTTGGGTACGGTCATCTAGAGATGGACATCCGTGACACTTTATATTCTCGTACTTGTCTTATCAAGTACCATATGACCCAGGACACTTGACACTATTCATGAGACAGAATTTTCCCGAGATATTCGTGGTGATTCTGTATAGGATACAGGACTTGACATAGATTTTATATTCTATATACATTATGACTTGTTACATTTAGCTATGATCGCGCTTGACATGGACATGAGACGTTATGGACATGATATGCGTGGTTACATTGGGTGGGGAGAGACACACAGGCTACAGGCTGATTATATATATATAAAATATAGTAAACACATAGTTATTGCTGCTACCGGCTCCCAGACACAGAGCTTGTAGTGGTCTCAGCCTGAGTATTCGTGCTGCTCTCACTTGCATTTCACTTAGATGGTTACATATTTACCCCATTGTTTCATTTAGTTATTTATTTGCTGCACTGTTTATTTATTTATTGGCATGAGCTTTCTTGTACCTTGCTATGTCCCCTGAGGACCTGGATCCGGATTTTGTCCCCAGATTTTGCAGACGAGGTTTATCCCGAGGTTTACGGGACCGGAGCAGGAGCTGATCCAGGAGCTGTACCACCATCCGAGGACGAGGTCTTAGCTGAAGACTTCTCTTGAGCATCCATGTTCATGCTCAGCTTTTATTATTTATTTCAGTCTTTTCTTTCTGGTCTGTGGAACCATTGTACTAGATATTTATCGGGTTGTTCTCCGGAGTACTTTGTGAGACTAGATGATGATTTACATTCTTTATTTATTCTGTGGATCATATTTTATATCTTGTGTGGATGAGATTAGTTGTGCCCTGATTGTCGTAGACTTGTTTTACAGCTTAAGTATGCCCTGATGGATCCATTATATTGAGTTGGTCCATCGGTGCGTACTGCTGGCCATTGTCACGTGTCTAGTCCCACGGTATTTTGGGACTGGGGCGTGACACGGTATTAAGGGCAAATTGAGTCCAAGATTTGTTGGCCCCTTCGAAATACTGGAACGAGTGGCAACTGTGGCATATCGGATTGCACTACCTCCCGCCCTGGCTGAAGTGCACGATGTCTTCCATGTCTCTCAATTTCGGAAGTATGTGCATGATCCGAGTCATGTGGTTAGCTTCGAGCAATTGGAATTACGCACGGACTTATCGTACTCGGAGGAGTCTGTGCAGATTTTGGATCGTAAAGAGAAAATGCTGCTCTGACTTGACGGGTTGGTGTGGATCACTGCGGGAGTGCACAAGTGGACCTGAGGACTGCTCCGCTGGAAAGAATTTAAGGATCCATCATCTGTTGCGTATCCAGGACTCCTGAATACAGATAATGGCTTTTACGGTGATTCGTGTAGGAGAAGTATATACTGTGCTTATACACTTTCTGGAGCTAAACAAAATGTAGGCAGTGTACATTCTGCATTTGCTGGAGAATTTTGCCATGATTAGCAAATATTTGTTAGGCTTTACTAGCCTGTATGCACTGTTGTCCTTGATGTCTTTGATAGAAGGTTGGATCGTGTCACGCCCCAGTCCCAAAATATCGAGGGACCGGACACGTGGCAATGGCCAGCAGCACACACCGATGGACAAACCCAATTTAATGGATCCATCGGGGCGTACTTAAGCTGTAATACAACAATAATGGTCTAAATATACTAATCTCATCCTCAGAAATGAATACAACAATATCAGAATCATAAAGCAAGATCAATCTCAATATAATATAAACTCGGGGAAATAACCCGATAATGAGTCTGATACATCTGTCAAGATACAAGAATAAAGATAACTACAGCAAAAACTGAATATGGAATAGTATATACTCAGAAGATACCATCGGTGATCACGCGTCTACTGGATCTGGTACTGCTCCAGTGCCTGCTCCTGATAATGCTCCTGCTCAGTAAACCTCGGGATAGATCTCATCTGCTAATCCTGGGGACATAATCCGGATCCAGGTCCTCAAGGGACATAGCAAGGTACAAGAAAGCTCATGCCAAAATAAATGCAGTGCAGCAATAATGATACAATAGGGTAAATATATAACCAACTAAGTGATATGCAAGTGAGAGTTTTAGTCATACTCGGGCTGAGACTACTACAGGATCAGTGTCGGAGAAACCCATAGCAGTATTTTCTCGAAGGGCCAGAACTGGTGCCAAAGCTCTATACCAGAAACTCAGACACATCCAGATGACAATATATATAATATAATCAGCCTTTTGTATGGTAAATCTCTCCCCACCCAATGTAATCTCACGTCTCATGTCCATGACACGCAGGATCAAAACTAATGCAGCAAGTCATATAATGTCTATGAATAAAATGTCTATGTCATAAAACCTGTATCCTATACAAAATCACCATGAATATCTCAGGAAGATTCTGTCTCATGTATAGTGTCAAGTATCCTGGGTCTATGTACTTGATAAGACAAGTACGAGAATGTAAATGGTCACGATGTCCATCTCTAGATGACATTACACAACATCGCGTACGGTGTTGGCACCCGACTAATAATCAGACGCTAAGTAAGTCACACGGTCCTAGGTCAAGCATGCACAGATATATATACATAGTCAAAGGAATAAATAACAAGAACTGCAAGTTTGGCAAGGTACACTTGCCTGGGGTTCCGGCTCCAACTGTAGCTCTGGTCTCAGTGTGATCTGCAGGTACTACTCCGGTTGCTGAAATAAACCTCACCATTAGATTAAGAAAATATCAAATAGCTAGAAACGTCTGTCCTTGAGTCCAATTTGGACACAGGGGCAAAAACGAAATTTCTGGGTCAAAACGGGATCCATATGTGGGCCACTTTGCACCGAAAAGCGTGTCAGGGTCAAAGGTCTCCAAATTTCTCAAACTCAGTGTCTACAAGTCAGGAACGATGATACGAACCCAACGGAACTTCCAGAATTGGATTCCGATAAGCCGATCACAAAATCGCCCGTCAAGTGGAGCCTGTGGGGCCCACGATACGCGATTTTGTCAACGTTCTCAAAATCGAACCAAACTTGGGTCACAGGACCAGCGTATTGCTACGAGTCCGATGGCACAAGTTTCGTCTCGATCCGACGTGTGTACACGAAGTTACGACGTATTCCAGAATGGGCAAATACGGGGCGTTGTCGGCGGATACGCGTTGATTCCGGTGTGCACGCACATCTAAATTAACTTCTGCGAAATTTCGCACGTCCGTATCAATGACGCGCACGTATCGGTGAAGACCGCACGCGACCAAGTCGTCCCGTTTGGCGGGGCGTACTCGGTTCCGGGGTAAAATATGGCGTTTTTCCTGTTTTTGGATCGCGGTTCGCGATCACCACAGGACGCGATGCACCGAGCGGTTTGCACGGGCACCGAGAGGGTTATACAGGCTACGCGACGCACTGATGAAACAAAAATCGGATCAGCGAGGAGAGAGAAAACGTTACCTGAGCAGGGCTCCGTGAAGACTGTTTTCACGTGTCCGAGTCGTGTCCGAGTCTCGTGTCCACTGTGTCCGTGCTGTGTCCAGGTCCTGTGTTTGCTGTGTCCGCAAGGTTAGGGTTATGGTTTCTGTCACAAGGCGCCGGAAACTCGTCGGAGGGTGGCTGGGCAGGGCACGGCGAGGGGATCGTCGGGGAAGGTGATGCGGTCGGCTGTGGAGGTGGTGTTGGTGCTCGTCGGGGATGGGTGGAGCAAAGAGGTGGACGGCGAGGGTAAGGCCAGCGGGTCGAGGGGAGTCGGTGGTCGAGGAGTTTGGGGGTGGCGATCTGGACGGGGGAGGACAACTGAAGGAGGAGGAAGAGGTGAAGTCGTCGGCGGCAGGACGGTTTAGGGTTCAGGGCTGAGGGGCTCGGGGTCGGTCGGGATCGTGGGGAGAGGAGGACGACTGTGAGGGTGGTATTCGGGGCGGGAAGATTCAGGGCCGAGCGGGGAGTGGTGGAACTCGGCTGAGACGAGGGGAGGAGATAGGCGGAGAGGGGAGGAGGAGTGGAGTTGGGGACGACGGTGGTGGTGGTTTGCGGGGCAGGCGGAGAAAAGAGGAGGACAGGGCAGAGTCGACTGGTGGAGTCGGGGAAGAGGGGATGAGGGCGGAGCTGGAGTCGTAGCGGAGGAGGAAGGGAAGTCGGGATGCTGGTTCAGGGCTGGTTCGGCTGCGGCGGAGGGTTGGCATGGACGCGGCTGGTGCGGCGCCGGAGTCTCACCGGAGGGGGTCAGGGAAAGGGTGGCGGCTTAGGGTTAGGGTTAGGGTTAGGTTTAGGGATTAGGGATTTTTAGTAATTATTCTCTTTTTTTTCTTTTTATTTATGGAGAAAAACTTAGGAAATTATGTATTTATACATACAGAAATTGGACTAGGGTTTGACCTAGGATTTGGGGCTGGGTCAACGCTCCTTGGGCTTTGCTTCGGCTCTCATGGGGATGTCGGGCGTTTGGCACGGGTTTAATTCGGTTTAATTATTTAATAGTTTTTAGGGCTTTAAAAAGGATTCCGGATTCCAATAAATTCACCGAAAATTACCCTATGTCCGGTTTTCCATTTTACACCATAAAATATTATTTTTATAGTATTTTAATATTAATTAATATCATTTAAAAAATCATTTAGTCACAAAATACCTTAGTTTTAAATTCTGAAAATTTACAGAAAATTGCTAAAAAAATAGTTTTAAAATTTTAAAAAAATCAGGGTGATTACAATCTACCCAACTTATAAAAATTTTGTCCTCGAAATTAAATAGGGTAGGGTCTCTTTATCCAATCTCACTTGATTACAGTCAAAAGGATTTCTCCCAAGTGAACATTGCGGTCCCTACCCAACTTAGAATTTACCCATCTATCATCTAAGGCTATACATCTAATAAAGCTATGCCCCAACTTATTTAATCATGTTATTGAATCCTCAAGTCTTTAACACCAAACATATCACCTATGATATTCCCTTAATCATATATAAAGGGTCATCAATAATGCGACCGGCCTGTGGGGTATATCTAGTACTGTCTATATATCAACTTATACCAAGCACGAGGTTTCGTCTTTCCGAAATAAGGGAAGACGGAGATCAATAATAAAGAGTTCAGGGGAGAGGTAATAGAATAGAAGTGTCGGGATCAAAGGCGTTTAAAGAATTCAAATAGGAATTGTCAGGGCAGTTGTGGATTAAAATCCTATTTTGGTAATCCTTTGTTCGCATGCTCGTATTAGTACAATTATGTAACCGATACGATCTGCTCAGACATATCTAGAGGGTAAGTACAGGCGTCTACTAGTCAACTATATATCTCAATCCACGTAAAGTAGTCGTGTGAAGAGCGAACCAAAATGCACTAAGGTTGATCAGACCGTAATACATTGATTCTGAATAGACAATTGTATTAGTGGGGTTGATCAGGCCCCAATAACACATATGTCATGAACAAGCTTGATAAAGAATAGGCTTGCAAAAACTAGGCTATAATATAGCAGCATAAGTCAAGGTAGTACAAAAATTATAAGTATGCTAGATGATGATAAAAGGAGGTACAAATCAATTCGAGTTCACAAACAGAAACAAAATAAGCAACAATAATAAAAGACTCTACAATATCTACAGTTATCATACAACCTCCTTGTCTAAGTCGCTAGTTGACCAAATAGGGGCAAGTACCTCTAAATTCTATTGTCTGAATAACCACTATCTTCTTATACAAGTCTAAAGTTGTGTCATCCTAGGTTACTTCATCAATGGGTCAATAGGGCTAGGTGGTATTATGTTGTGAGGCATACTACCCAACTAAAAATAAACTAATACTGAATTCGTCTTAAGGATACCGTGGAAACTCTTGTTAAGGTCTACGAGAAGGGGTCTTGGCACTTATTAGGGTGTCCTCCTATATTACATAGGTCATGGTCGTCTTAAGCCTTAGTCTTAGTGCTTATAGGACAAGTGTCGATAGTGAGGATAGAAGAGTTACTGGCCGGCAAGGATAAGGGATCTAACTTGTATCGAGGTGGGGGTACTAATTACGCGACTTAAAGCTAAGGGGTAATCATTAGGTCATAATCTACTATGATAACTTAAACTGTCAAGTTCTAATTACCAATCACCTAAAAAATAAAAATTTTAGAGTAACAACCAAAATAAACAATAAGAGGCGCACAGGAATCAAGGCAGGATGCAAGTCAAGAAATTAATTCGAATCCGATATAAATGTCAAGAACGATTCAAGCGAGTGGATGAGATCCTAAAAATTTATCTTATTCTTATTGCAGGCTTGTTCGGTCCCCAAGTTGAAACCGAACAATTTAGTCGCTGACCTGCATGGGCCACCACAAAAACCATGTCACGCCCCAGTCCCAAAATACCGAGGGACCGGACACGTGGCAATGGCCAGCAGCACACACCGATGGACAAACCCAATTTAATGGATCCATCGGGGCATACTTAAGCTGTAATACAACAATAATGGTCTAAATATACTAATCTCATCCTCAGAAATGAATACAACAATATCAGAATCATAAAGCAAGATCAATCTCAATATAATATAAACTCGGGGAAATAACCCGATAATGAGTGATACATCTGTCAAGATACAAAAATAAAGATAACTACATCAAAAACTGAATATGGAACAGTATATACTCAGAAGATACCCTCGGTGATCACGCGTCTACTGGATCTGGTACTGCTCCAGTGCCTGCTCCTAATAATGCTCTTGTTCAGTAAACCTCGGGATAGATCTCATCTGCTAATCCTTGGGACATAATCCAGATCCAGGTCCTCAGGGGACATAGCAAGGTACAAGAAAGCTCGTGCCAAAATAAATACAGTGCAGCAATAATGATACAATAGGGTAATATATAACCAACTAAGTGATATGCAAGTGAGAGTTTTAGTCATACTCGGGCTGAGACTACTACAGGATCAGTGTCGGAGAAACCCATAGCAGTATTTTCTCGAAGGGCCAGAACTGGTGCCAAAGCTCTATACCAGAAACTCAGACACATCCAGATGACAATATATATATAATATAATCAGCCTTTTGTATGGTAAATCTCTCCCCACCCAATGTAATCTCACGTCTCATGTCCATGACACGCAGGATCAAAACTAATGCAACAAGTCATTTAATGTCTATGAATAAAATGTCTATGTCATAAAACCTGTATCCTACACAGAATCACCATGAATATCTCAGGAAGATTCTGTCTCATGTATAGTGTCAAGTGTCCTGGGTCTATGTACTTGATAAGACAAGTACGAGAATGTAAAGGGTCACGATGTCCATCTCTAGATGACATTACACAACATCGCGTACGGTGTTGGCACCCAACTAATAATCGGACGCTAAGTAAGTCACACGGTCCTAGGTCAAGCATGTACAGATATATATACATAGTCAAAGGAATAAATAACAAGAACTGCAAGTTTGGCAAGGTACACTTGCCTGGGGTTCCGGCTCCAACTGTAGCTCTGGTCTCAGTGTGATATGCAGGTACTACTCCGGTTGCTGAAATAAATCTCACCATTAGATTCAGAAAATATCAAATAGCTAGAAACGCCTGTCCTTGAGTCCAAATTGGACACAGGGGAAAAACGATATTTTCGGGTCAAAGCGGGGTCCATATGTGGGCCACTTTGCACCGAAAAGCGTGTCAGGGTCAAAGGTCTCCAAATTTCTCAAACTCAGTGTCTACAAGTCAGGAACGATGATACAAACCCAACGGAACTTCCAGAATTGGATTCCGATAAGCCGATCACAAAATCGCCCGTCAAGTGGAGCCTGTGGGGCCCACGATACGCGATTTTGTCAACGTTCTCAGAATCGAACCAAACTTGGGTCACAGGACCAGCGTATTGCTACGAGTCCGATGGCACAAGTTTCGTCTCGATCCGACGTGTATACACGAAGTTATGACGTATTCCAGAATGGGCGGATACGGGGCGTTGTCGGCGGATATGCGTTGATTCCGGTGTGCACGCACATCTAAATCAACTTCTGCGAAATCCTGCACGTCCGTATCAACGACGTGCACGTATCGGTGAAGATCGCACGCGACCAAGTCGTCCCGTTTGACGGGGCGTACTCGGTTCCGGGGTAAAACAGGGCATTTTTTTTGTTTTTGGATCGCGGTTCGCCATCACCACAGGACGCGATGCACCGAGCTGTTTGTACGGGCACCGAGAGGGTTATACAGGCTACGCAACGCACTGACGAAACAAAAATCGGATCAGCGAGGAGAGAGAAAACGTTACCTGAACAGGGCTCCGTGAAGACTGTTTTCACGTGTCCGAGTCGTGTCCGAGTCTTGTGTCCACTGTGTCCGTGCTGCGTCCAGGTCCTGTGTCTGTTGTGTCCGCAAGGTTAGGGTTAGGGTTTCTGTCACAAGGCGCCGGAGACTCGTCGGAGGGTGGCTGGGCAGGGCACGACGAGGGGATCGTCGGCGGGGAGAGTCGGGGAAGGTGATGCGGTCGGCTGTGGAGGTGGTGTTGGTGCTCGTTGGGGATGGGTGGAGCAAGGAGGTGGACGACGAGGGTAAGGCCAAGTTTGGTCTTTGCCGACGCTGCGCTCTATGGATTCCCACCAGTGATGGACGTTGCCAAGAAGTTGGCCCCTCACAGCGGTCATCCATAGGTCGGGGGTAAGTTGCGATCCTTCTAGCCGCATTTCGGTGTTGGAGATCCAATCGGAGATCTCCTCAGGAGTTTCGTTGCCTTTGAAGTCTCTCGGGCTCATTTGGCGGAAGCCTCGAACTGTGCCCGCTGGTTGGACAGGTGCGGGTACCGGAGTAGTAGCTCTCTCCAAAGCCGTCATCAATGTCTGTCACAGAGCTTCAGTCTGCTGCCACTGAGACTGTCTCAGGGCCTCAGTCTGTTGCCACTGGTTCTGCAACATAGTCTGGAGAAACTGCAGCATTTGTGGTTGACCCTCAAGTTGTGGCATTAGGATTGGCAAGGCTGGAGGTGGAGGCAACGGTGTCTCCGCCTGCGGTATTGGTGTCGTCTCCTGGCCAGAATTCTGATGATTGGACGGTGTTCCTTGGACACTTGGCGAAGGGTCTGTTGCTTGGTCAGCCCCATTATTCGCAGGTTTCTCGGGTATGTCCATATTTCTGAGGAAAATAGGATAATTAGAAAACACAAAGGATATAATAGATGATAATCAAGCAGGATGCAAAATAAAATAAAAAAAAATTTAAAGATGATGTCAGTGTGGATGAGACCTAATATTTCTATCCTATTGCAGGCTTGCTGGGCATGTCATCATACCACTAGCAATAAAAGATAGACCTGCATGGGCCACCACTAAAACCGTGTCACGCCCCAGTCCCAAAATGTCAGGAACTAGGTCACGTGTCACTGGCCAGCTGACACGTCACTAAGGGCTTTATCCACTTTGATGGACCCAAAGAGACGTGCTACGCTGTCCTAAAATACTACAAGTACAGAACAAGTATATCTATCTCATCCACAACAAAGTGTCAGAAAAGCAAGTGCTGAATATATATATAAAACTGAGTCTGATACAGTATACAACTGGTGAGAATACAAGTCTACTACAAAAACTGATAATAGCGCAGAAAAATCAGATAGACTAAGCAGTGTCTATCTAATGAAAACATCTCCATCTCCAGGTGGCAGGCCTCTAGGGTCAGGCAAACTCTGAGGGTGTCTCCTCGAGCTCCTCCTCGGTAGCACATCTGGCCTCCTGATCAGGCCCGTACACAGTGGGGTAGAAAGCCTCGTCTAGATCTGGCAGGGAACCAGGTCCTCAGTGGGACGTAACAAGATACAGAAAATGACATGCCATGTATGTAAATACTGAATAAAGAAAATAAATACAGGGTGCTAACCATACTAAGTGAAAATGCAAGTAAAGATCCAGTAGTACGCATGGGAATGTGTGGCTAGACATACGCTGACGTAATTCACCAATCGTGGTGACTGGCTAGTATATGTGTCGTATGCCCCCGGACTCACGGGTAGCTCTGCAATCGACATCTCCGAGGAGCATGGTACGAAGGTATAAATCATATATGGAGGGGGTGTCCCATACGTCCACTAGTTATCTTTCCCATCCCAATGAAACTAAATGTCAAATCGTATATCTCCTGAGTTATTCTAATCCGTGATACGGAACACACGTACTGGTAGCTAATCAAATACGCAGCTCACATCCATATATGTAATGCAACCACGTTGCGTGTTCCCGTGATAGGGTTTAGGAGAATATTAGGATATTCTCTCAGTTGTTGGTGAGTCTGTAATATCGTGTCAACATAACAGTTGACTGTACCCAAGGCAGTCTCAGGTGATCATGGTATATGAATTTCAGAGCAAAGCAGATATCAACAATTTAATTTAAACAATAACTTGGCAAGGTATACTTGCCTACTCCCTGGTAATGTTGATAACCTGATTTCACAGTCAGGTTTGAAAGTGCTGGTGACAGGGGGTCACTGGCTGTGCTGAAGTTGGTTTATGTTAAAACAGATAGGTTCGTGAATATCATAGCTGTAATATAAAGCATATATATATACACATATATAATATAGATATATATATAGTAGGTATATATATAGATATATCAGTATATATAGTATATAAAGAACAGATAAAAGCAGGCATAAATATATAGTAGCAGGGTATATCCACTGCTATAGATAATATAGTATTTATCAGGGTGTATCCTCTGATTTATATAATATAATAATAAATAGTAATATTCAGGGTATATCCACTGAGATATATATATAATATTTAGGGTGTATCCACTGACATATAGGTAATTTGAAATGACAGTACAGAAATTTAATACGTATATATGTGCTGTACTAAATATTATTAGGGTCTATATACGACCACTGAATAATATATAATTAGGCTGTAATATCCAGCACAATATATAATATATAATATTAAATTGAAATGATATTTACAAGAATTGAAATATATAATATATAGATAAGCTGTATTATCCAGCTGGATATTAATATATACATATATAGATACTATATATATATATATATATAGATATATATATATATATAAGTGCAGGAAATAAATGCAGAAAAAAAAAATGCATAGATAGTATAACATATAAATATGTTACATATACATATATATAGTATACATATTTATATATATATAAATATATACATATTTATATATATATATATATATATATATATATATATATATATATATATATATATATATATATATATATCATAATATTATATAATATACATATTCATATACATATATAATAAATATATATGTATAGAATAGAAATAAATGTATATATATATCATAATATTATATACATATACATATATACATAATAAATATATATAGTAATAAATATATTTAGATATATATCTATAATATATATACAGTATAATATACTGTAATTAAATATATAATTATACATATAAATACATATATTATATATATATAAACATGTATTAGAGATTATATACGTATTTATGAATAGTATAGGTATATATACCTTTACAGGTGGCGGGGGGGGGGGTCCCACACGGTGTCGCCGGCGGGAGGACGGCGACGGAGCTGGCCGGAGGAGCAGCAACAGTAGCAGTGGCTACTGGCAGCAGCAGCAGCAGCTTGCAGCTTGCGGGGGCTCTGGCCGGCGGGGAAGCGGCGGAGGTGGCCGGGCAGGCGGCGGGTTCGGGAGAGGGGAGGACGGTGGTCAGTTTGGTGGTGGTGGCGGAGCTCCACGACGGTGGTGGTGGCGGCTAGGGGCGTCGGGGGTGAGGGTGGCAGCAGCTCGGGTTAGGAGGGGGTGGCTGCTGCGGGGGCTAGGGCGGCCGGAGGCGGTGTCGTGGGGAGGTGAGGTAGTGGTGGTAGGTAGGGGAGGTCGGGGCGACGAGTTTGGGTAGGGTGGCGGTGGTCGGCGACGGCCGGAGGCGGCGCTGGGGGTGAATGGGAGTGGTGGTGGTGCTGTGTAGGTGGTGGTCGGGATGATGCTGTGGAGGCTGGCCACGGCGGAGAAGGCGGCCGGAGGTGGGTGGCAGTGGTCGGAGGGAAGGGGAGGGGAGTGGCGATGGGTTCGGCGGTGGTCCGGTGGGCGGAGGGTGGCCTTGGTGGTGGTGGGATGGGTTTGAATGAAGGGGAGGGCTAGGGTTTATATAGGTTTAGGCCTAATGGCAATTCTGTAATTATTGGCAACTTAGGGGTATTTTGGTAATTTCGATTTTTGGGGATATTTCCAGCAGATTTTTTTGGAAATTATGGGTGGGTTCCACACACCTATGGTCTAGCCAATAGGATTAGGCCACCTAGTATGCAATTTTGCATAAAAACCTCTAACTTTTCAATAATTGCATAAATGCATAAAATTTGTATTTTGCGTAAATTCGCAATTTACCAAATTTTAAATACTGATTTTCCGTAATTCTGAATTATACAAAAATGAGAGAAATAGCTGGAGAAAATGTTTTGGACAGTGTGGGGTGAGTCTGGGCAGGGGCAGGATCTGATTCTGCAGGTGATACGGTCATCGTATTTATTATTTAATAAATACTGCGCACGGTGTTCACTAATTATTTTGAGGCTGTTAGGGTCATAACTTTTCTACGGTGTCAAAACGATAATTGAAGTATAATTAGAGTAGAATATTATCGTATTTTTGGTTGGGCAAAACAGGTGTCTACTGGTCCTCAAATCACTTAGGGTACAGAGGTGGGTAAAAGCAGAAATTAAAATAGGTAATAAATACGTACGTCTGTAACGATATTTGTGCGACTAAAACGAAGCACCAGATGAGATTTCTGGAAGTTGCTAAAAATACAGAAAGTGTAGTCTAACAAGTCTAGGACAGGGATGTGAAATTTGTTTAGGGTTAACAGCTAGTGTGATGCCCTAATTAATTGTGTAATAAACAAGTGCACAATCAATAGATTATATAATAAATAATTTTTTAAAAAGTTTCATAATTTCTAATTAGTCTAAACTAATCCTAAATTACTGAAATCTGGTCGAGGGAGTTTACATCGTCATTGAAGGAGAGTCCCCTTTGGCTTTGGGGCTTCCGATTCCTTAGTCGCACGGTCCTCAGGAAAGACCGATTATTTTGCATCGTCTTCGGACTCGGAGGTAATGCTACCCCAAGCTTTGGATGTTGCTCTGACTTGTCGAGGGAGACTACCCCCAGACATTTCATTGTCTGGTTCTTGGGAATCACTGTCCTCACCGGGAGATTGCTGCTCTGACTTGACGGGTTGGTGTGGATCACCGGGGGATTGCTACTCCCGGCTTGCGGAGTTACTACGGGTCCTGAGGGTGGCAGGACCATGTTAGTCTTGATCTCCAGTATTGCCTGGGCCAAAGTCTATATTGTGGCACTCATGGTATGCATCATTGCCTCCAGAGCATCGAGACGTTGGCGATCGCTGAGTCCTTCCGCCTTCGGTTCCTGAGTCGCACTGTCCTCAGGGAAGGCGGGCATCGTTGCATCGTCTTCAGACTCAAAGGAGATGCTACTCCCAACTTCAGATGATTCTTTAACTATTCGAGGGCGACTACCCCCAAGCATGTCATTGTCTGTTCCTTGGAAGTTACAGTCTTCAGGAGAGGTAGGCATCATCGCACCATCTTCCGATTTTGGAGGATTGCTACCCCCGGCCCTAGATGTTGCATTAACCCTAGGCACGTTGCTGTCAGCTTCCTCGGAATCGCTGTCCTCAGGAAAAGCTGAAAGTGCTACATATTCTTCAGAATCGGAGAGAATGCTACCCCCAGCTTTGGAAGCTGCGTCTTCTTGATGAGGGTAATTACCCCCAGAGAACTCGACATCTGTCCCTTGAGATTTACTGTCTTTATGGAACGATGGGTTGTTGCACAGGTCCGGGGGATTACTACCCCCAGCTTGTGTAACCCCAGGGGTTCTGAGGAAGAACCGCCAACGGCTGATAGCTTCTTCTTCGAGCGGGTACCCTGGAAACACCCGCCGCAAGTTTTGCTGCTGGTCCTCCTGGTAGTCGCCTTCTCAATGCGCTGCTTGAGAGTGACGGACTGGAGGTACTGGACTTCCTTCCTCTCATGGTGGAAGGGACCTTCCGAGCTGAGTAACATGAGGCGAAGGGCATCTCCTCCTTCTCTGGTGTTTGCACCTGATCTTTGGATTATTGTCGGATAGGTACCTTCGGGTGCAGTCGTTGGAATGCCGACTGCCTTCTTGTAGGTACTGCCACTTTGTTGCAGCAGCAGTTGATAATAACTTTGACACAGTGATGTCCTGGGGAGTACACTTTACATGCCATAGCTGCCTCCCTCGTCTTGCGCTTGTGATTGATCACATTGCGCAAGTCAGGCGATGGCTGACTCACCTTTGCACCCTTTTCGTGAGCACGGATAGATCGAGCGCACGGGTGCGTGGGTGTTGTTTTTGCTCCCTGATCTATGGTTCATACAAGAACTTCTCCCAGATCGTCAGTGGAAGACTTTTGAGACGGGTCCTGTCCATTTGCCGCTGAGGGCTGAACGCACGGGTCGGTCTTATATAGCTTTCCATTAGGGGCCCGTATAACAGTTAGCGGTGCCCTCCGACGGTCAGCCGAATGGACAGTTGCTTGAGCATGACGAGCTCGCATTGCCCCAGACTTCTTCGACTTGGCACGCGCACGCGCATAGTATGAAGAGTCCAAGTTTGGGTTTTCACCATTCTCAGCATGGCGCATAGGGTTAGCGCTGCGTGAGATTCGGTCGAAAACAAAGGTTCGGCTGTTGCCAGAGTCGTATGCGGCCATCTGCCTGTTGTCGTCAACCGATGCCGCATAGTGAGTCTTATGTGGCCTCCTTCATGGATGCATAGAGCTTGCATCAGCACCCGAACGTCTAATATCGTAGTGTTTTTCTCTGCCAGAGTTTGGGTGCTGAGCATTTTTTGCGTTAGGCGAGGATGCCGCGTGGACAGCCTGGGTGGACGCCTGGCGAGTGCCTTCAGCAACAGAGAGAGGCGAGGAGCGCAAGCTTCGCAGTTGGGTGAGGCACATTGGCCTTTGCAACCCATGGACTGCGGGTCTTCTTGGGCTTTGCCAGCCTTGACGAAGGACTAGCTCTTCCCTCCGAGAGCATCCCCTCGAAAGCTTGCTGGTCGAAGCGGACCACCAGCATCCTTTGAGTTGAGCCGAGCTTGGCTGCGTCGGATTGCGTCACAACTTTCTCATCAGAGGAGAAAGTCCCCAGCAAAGTCGTCACATTGTTCGCCATTAAAATTGATTGCTTTAATAACAAACAGAAGAAAGTACAAAGAGGTCATAAACAAACAATCTAAGTACAATTTTTTGATTCTGGGACGTGACGATGGACAAAGAACGCTATGGCGGCTCCTTTACTCCGTTGACGATCCGACGCGTGAGTGAGGGGTGCTTTCTTCTATTCTCTCTCTCTTGAGTTTGGGTGCACGTACGCAGCTCTCTGGGAGGGTATGGTCTCTTTCTCTGAAGCAGAAAAAGTTGACCTTTGGAACGTCCAAGTTGCTCATATTTATAGCCATCGTGCTGATGGGCTATGGGTGTCGCATATGCTTATGTTTGGTGGCCGCACAAGGCCCCTTCAACAGAATGCGGTTGCAACTGTAGCCGCATGCCATGAGCAGATTGTCACGTGGTCTTGGTTGAGATATGTTATTGAAGAGATCTCGGAGTTGTTTTCAACCCGTTGTGTGCGTGACTTGGTCAGTTGGACACGTAGTCAGCACCAACTGTGCGAAGATCTCTGCAATTGTAACGGAAAGATCATGTAAGTTGGAGGCCACATAGCAACTTGGCCGTATATTGTCGCGGTCGCATACGAGCTCTCGTTTGGCCTTTAGTCGTCTGGACGCTCTGGCCGCATGTTGGCCTTGGTAGATGGACACTTTGGCCGCTTGTTGGCGATGTCGCATGGCATTGTGGCCGCATGCAAACTCTCGTCTGGCCTTGGTCGATGGACACTTTGGCCGCATGTTGGCGAGGCCGCATAGCGTTGTAGCCGCATGCAAACACTCGTCTGGACTCTGGTCGATGGACACTTTGGCCGCATGGCGTTATGTCCGTATCGGGCGTAGCTGCATACGAGGGAACACATGGCATTGTACGTTTGTCGAAGCAATTAATGCACTGATGTGACTTGTTGTCTTTTCCTGAGCCGTCGTCTTCACGAGTCTCGAAGCGTCTCAGAGTGATGAGTGATGTGTCAGGGCTTCTGACAGACATCGAAATCTGTGTCAGGGAGTTTTATGCTGCTTCCCTGCTCTGTGGTCGTTTAGGCCGCATATAGTATACTATGCGGCTTCGTTGCAACTTGGTTGATCAGGCCGTATATGGCTTCTCTGCGACTTGGTTGTTCAGGCCGCATGTGGCTGATTGAGGGAGTAGTGGCGCATGGAGAGCATAGAGAGCTTGATCTTTTGGAGAGTGTTGATGCATGGAGGTTTGTCGTGTATACGCGTGGTATTGCACAGTTGTATACAGACAAAGGCAATCATGACTCTCTGACGTAAGCGCTAACGGTCGCCGTCTTTACCGAATACGAGGCATTTGCAGAGTAATTAATGTTGTCAGAGTCATTAAAGTTGTGACTGATGGAAGTGACACCCTGCGGCTAGCTTGCCTGCGTCTAAAATTCCTGCCGCATGTCTTTAGGATCATTGCCTGTGCCGCATGGATGAAGACGTGTTGTGTACCGCATAGAGAGTTCACTGCCCCCTGGCTCATGGACCTTGGAAGCATTGTCTTCGGTCGAACATTGCCTGAGCTGGAGGATCATTGCCTCGTGGATGCCGCCTACGTTGTTTGCGGTCTAACTTTTACTGATTCAAGCCCTTAGACGCATGGCTGCTCGGACACATAAACATAAAGATTTTTTATTCTTCTACATGCCTATATCTCTTTTCATACATCCTAGGTGAGTTCTTTTAAAGAGTCATTGGCATGAAGCCTTGCGCTTCCTTGTGGTGCTACTCCGCTATGACATGATCCAAAGCCGAGGTCCCACCTCTTTGTGGTGTCATCTACTGTAGTATGAGATCACAGTCTCTTTGTAGTGCCAAACTACCCAGCATGAAGCCTTGTGCTTCCTTACGGTGTTACGCCGCTGTGAGATAGCTCGCATAGCCGAGGCTTTACCCTCTTTAGGTACCTCTTGGTGGTATCACACCACTGTAACATGAGGACACCGGCCTTTTTGTAGTACTGCCTACCACTCTTCATTTTACAGCATTAGGCCACATGCCTATATGCGGTGCTACGCTGCTGTGACATGGCTCGGGAAGCCGAGGCATTACCCTATCGAGGAACCTCATGGTGGTGTCACCCACTGTAGCATGGAGTTCTCTGCTCCTTTGCAGTGTTGTGCTACTGTGCTTCCTGTAAAGCACGCCGGACATTCCAAATGTCCTAGAACTCATTAAGACGTCTAAGCCATCCTCCCACAGGATCTTGTTCTACTCAAAGAACATATAGTAGACAATAGTGGCTCTGGGTCCGTAACCCCTCAATATCTCAAAGGACTACCCATTGTTCCTGATATTCTTCCAATCAATTATCCTTCTTTGAACCAAAAGCTAGATGCCTAGTAGATTTCTCTTTGAATTAATAGCATAAAACTTTATGGTAGAATTACAAAGACAGAATATCAAAAGTCCTCCAAGCCCATGTATGCTGTGTCCTTGACTATATACGGTGTTACGCAGCTATGACATGGCCTGAAGTCGAGGCTTTATCCTGTCAAGGTACCTCATGTGGTGTCGCCATTGTAACATGGAGTACTACGCTCTTTTATAGTTCTTATGATCAGCTGGCGCTTGAGGTCTTATATGAACGGATCCGCCAGACCCTCCTAACTCTGATCATCAACCACTGTAATGATGCCATCTTTGATGTGCTCATGTAGTGTCTTGAAATGATCCGTTAGAATCACCTAGCTTCGAACATTAACCGCTACCATGACGCCATCCTTGATGCGCTCATACAACACCATGTGCCTTAGCCGAAAGATCTCTTCTAACCATTGAAGAGATAAAATTAATGCCACCGCTACAGTCGCCTGGTTGTTGCAATGAATCGGTATCGCCGAATATGCGCACAAACCACTGGAAGATCATACATGAGCTCCCGAAGCCACTCTGCTTCATCCACTACAGCCACCATTGCATAGAACTCAGATTCCCTTGAGGAATGAGATATAACAGCTCCACACTTACATATCCTCCTGTGGACCTTTCACTCTCTATTTCTGAACACCAGCTTGTATCACTGAAGCCTTCCACTACTGTCGGATACCCGCTGTAGTGCATTGCATAATTCTGAGTCCTTTTGAGATATCTCATTACTTTATTCACAGCTTTCCAGTGCTCATCACCTGGATTGCTCGTGAACCGACTCAGCATCCCCACGGTGAAATCTATGTCAGACCTTGTGGCAGTTGTTGCATACATCAAACTCCCGATGACGCTTGAATACTCCAGCTGCCTGACACTTTTCCTCGAATTTGGCTTCAGCTTCTTGTCACACCTGTAAGGAGTATCGATCCCTGGAAGATCTTGATATCCATAGCGTGTGAGCATTTTCTC
Organism: Iris macrosiphon; assembly: GCA_036927795.1. Lineage (NCBI taxonomy): Eukaryota > Viridiplantae > Streptophyta > Magnoliopsida > Asparagales > Iridaceae > Iris > Iris macrosiphon. Next base: position 26,631,568 of record JAYESA010000019.1, read on the forward strand.
AATATAATAAGACTGTGACAACGCCACTCCAGTGTCCATCCGAATGATCTTTATCCCCATGATAACATCAGCTTCTCCTAAGTCCTTCATACTGAACTTAGATGAGAGGACTTCTTTATCTCAGTGACACGTGTTAGATCCGTACCTAGAATCAGCATGTCGTCCACGTATAGACAAACGATGACTCCTCTCCCGTCAGCGAACTTTGTGTAAACACACTTGGCCGTCTCACTGACTCTGTAGCCGTTTGATCTTATAATTTTATCAAACTTCTCATGCCACATCTTGGGAGCTTGCTTCAGACCGTATAACGATTTCACCAACTTGCAGACTTTGTCTTCAAGGCCCTTGACGATGAATCCTTCTGGTTGTTGCATGTAAATCTCTTCGGTCAATTCACCATTTAGGAATGTTATTTTCACATCCATCTGATGTTAACCAGCTTATGGATTGCACTTATAGCAATCAACATCCTGATGGTCGTCATCCGCTCTACTGGAGCAAATGTGTCGAAGTAGTCGATCCCCTGCTTATGAGAAAACTCCTTGGTTACCAGCCTTGCCTTGAACTTGTCAACAGTTCCATCGGCCTTCATCTTCTTCTTGAAGATCCATTTGCATCCGATTGGTTTAGCTCCTTCAGGCAGATCGACCAACACCCAAGTGTTGTTGGAGATTATTGAGTCATACTAATCATTTATAGCCTCCCTCCAAAAGACAGCGTCTCTGGTCTTCATCGCCTCATCATAGGTAAGCGGATCTGCTTCCGCATGATAGGTGACGAAATCATCTCTGAAGTCCTTCTGTCTCCTCACCCGCTTAGACACCGCTTGCGAGTTCTGGTTCGAACGTTGTCTCTAGAATGACAACTTCTTCTTGGACTACATATTCATTGAAAGTGTTGGCCTCATGTGCACTCACACTATTCTCCGGAATGTCCGCGAAAATAATGTTCTCGTGCCTTGCAAATTTATCTTCAAAGAATTCTGCATCGCTAGATTTCGATGATATAATTTGACTCAAATATCAAGGAACCTCCGAGCATTACTCTTATCAGCATATCCCAGGAAGATTGCCTTCGTAGTTCTCGTTCCTAGCTTCTGAATCTTCAAGTCTGGAAGCTTCGCATACTCCACACCCCCATACTCTAATGACATTTAAGTTGGGTCTGATTTTGAATCAGAGTTCATGATGAGTGACATCGGATGTTGTGTACAACACTCTGTTCAGGATGAATGTAGCCGTCAGTACAGCTTCTCCCCAGAAGCAGTTTGGAAGAACCACAGTTAACAATATTGACTTTATCATCTCCGTCAACGTTCTATTCTTCCGTTCAGCTACTCCATTTGATTGAGGAGAATTCAGAGCAGTCGTCTCATTGACAATTTCATGTTCTTTGCAGAGCGATGCGAATTCAATGGACCTATACTCTCCGCCTCGATCACTTCTGAGTCTTATGAGTTGCCCTTTTCGACGTTTAGCCTCAACCCTGAACTCCTTGAACTTCTCGAATGCTTCGTCTTTTGTCTTGAGCAGATACACGAACGCGTACTTCGAGTATTCATCGATGAAGGTAATAAAATACTTCATCATGACCTTTGTGGAGAATTGGTTGAAGTTACAGATATCTGAGTGTACCAACTCCAGAAAATCTGTACTTTAATTTACCCTTTTGAAATATTTTCTAGTAATCCTTGTCTGCGCACAGACCTTACACTTCTCCACCTCCTTACCCCCATATTTAGAGATAAGCCATAGACTAGACATCTTGCAGTACAGAGTACATGTCCTAGTCTTGGTATCCCACAACTCTTATAATGAGACTCTACTCACAAGCAGAAGCTTGAACATCCATCTGATACTGAAGTCTTGTTTCAAAGTATGTCTCTTGCCAAGATATCACCATCTGGCAACCATGGATGTTCACCCTCAAGTCTGCAACAGACTTCCTGAGATTAGTTCCTTGGTAATCACTGGTACTTTGCTACACGTACTTCTTTGACTGTAACTTCTCGAAGTCCAGAACCATTGTCCCAATCTCCAGATCCTCTGCTTGATCCTTGTTCGCTATCAAGATCTTCGGCCTTCTTTAGTGATAGGCTTGACCTCGGTGAATTGCTCTTCCTAGAGCTCCCATGGCTAGATGCACTAGTTTTCATTCACCAATCAGCAACCACGCCAGATGACTTAACCTGCGCAATCATAGCAACCAAGTTAAGTAATCAAAGTAACCAAGTTAAGTTTTACCTTGCTATTTTGGTTTGAAATTAGATCTGCAATCCTCATTCTCATGGTCCTTCATGCTTGAAGAGACATACGCCAAGGTGCTCATAGCCCTATGCGCATAACCTGGTCGCGCATAGACCTTGCTTAGAGCTAGCCACATAGACGCTTCCATGCGCCAAGTCCTGCCATGCGCCGAAAGAACTCCATGCTCGGTGACTACACTGCACCGAGCCCGCCATGCGCAGTGAGTGCCCTGCTCCGAGACTGCTTATGTGCCGAGTTCTTCCATATTCTAATTGTTGCCATACGTAGATGCATAGTGCCAGTCTCTTTTATGCAACCGCAGTAGACTTCTTTATGCGGCTACTAGCTTCAGGCATCTCCATGCGTCAATCTGCATCAGATGTTGACTTCCTTTCTCTTGGAATGTGCGTCTCCAGCGACGCCAGATCAAGTTCACTTCCATCCGTAGGAATGGTAGATCCTGGATCTCTCTACCAACGCCCAACATTTGATAGAGGACTCCTTCCTCATCAAAATGATTGAAGTGTAGCCCGTCAATCTTCTCAAGTTTATAAAAACTTGTGTTGAGAAGACTTGCACGGTTGTTCTCCATCTTACTCGAATCTTGCTTTGAGATTGTTAGTGCCGAGGTTTAATCAAAGATGGTAGAACAAGAAGTTGAAGTCGAGATCAGGAGTTCACACAAAAGTTTTCTTATTGATATACCTCGATCCAACGAAGAACTATATAAAAATACAATATAGTAGCTGATTACAACTCCTTCTAGATTACTGAGCTAAAGAACCAAAAATACGTTCTTCCTTGCAAACACAATTGCAATTGGTACAGAACGTTTACAACTAGAAGAAAAGAGATGAAAATAGAATAAAAAAATATTTTTGCTGGGGTGGTGAAGACCACCGTTGCTCAAAACAAGATTCGTCCTCTATCGACGATCTGCTTGTAGGAGCCAGCAAGTTCACAAGAGAACTTCTGGAATGTTCGTAGTGTAGCGCCCCGCTCTGCGTCGGCGCTATGTACAAGTGATATCGCCTTGCTTGCTCGAACGGAAGTCTTCTCGGAGAGTTCTCGAACGATTGATCAAAGTGAGTGGGCAGAACTGCATTCTCTGATCCTTGCACGACTTAATAATGAATCTGAGTTTTTGAATGCTTGTTTGCTTAAGAAGAATGTTTTCATAAGAGAATGATAGAATCGACTCAGCATGCAAATAAGAGAACCCACATAGCTTGTCATTGAAACGAACATGTTGCCTAACTAAGAGAAAGAATGCTTGTCAGAAATGAGATAGAACCATTGCTATGCTAAAGAGATAGAAATGTTGCATGCTTAGAAACGCCGACACAGCTCAAACGAACCATTGCTATGCTAAGAAAGATAAGTAAATGAATCGCTTGAGATGTGTCCCTTTGAATATGCTAAGAAGAGATAGACTTTTGCAAGTTAGTTATGAATCAACCGTGCTTGGCATTATATGTTTCGCTTGCCTGATGCTAAGAAAGATAAGTAAATGAATCGCTTGAGATGTGTCCCTTTGAATATGCTAAGAAGAGATAGACTTTTGCAAGTTAGTTATGAATCAACCGTGCTTGGCATTATATGTTTCGCTTGCCTGTTTTGCTATCGTTCTGCTATATGTTATAAGTGTGAAAGATAGTCTAATAGTCCGTCCTGACGTCCGGTCCTTCGGGATCTTGGGGGGTGTGCTATTAGATTGTTGAAAAGATGTGTTTGCTTGAATAAGAGAAAGAGAAGAGTCTAATAGTCTGCCCTGACGTCCGGTCCTTCGGGATCTTGGGGGTGTGCTATTAGATTGTTATATGCTTGTGAATGTGAATGTGAATGCGAATGTTGCTTGTCTTGCATTGGTCTCAGACAACTTGTGCACAAGGTGATAGTCTCTCGATCGGTTTCTGGGGCACTGGAAATCGGTTGGTCCGGAAGAGATTGTGAGAGCACCCTGACGTCCGGTCCCACGGGATCTTGGGGGATGTTGTTGTCCAATAATGGGGAAACTCATGGGCCGTCATATAGATAGGACGCATGCTAGGTTTACCTTCTTGCATACCTATCATTATTGACACCAAAAGATGGATTCATAAGTTTATGCATATATGCGAATTGTGGCTAACTTGTGTGTCTGCTGCAGGATAACCGTTCGGCAATTGGGGTAAGAAATGCAAGTGTTTACATATAAGCCTGCTTGCTCATTAAGATGTGCATCATAGAGTTTATCTGATAGTGTTGCATGCATTTGCATCGGTCGGACAATGGCTATTGGTGAAGAGCTGAACCTTGGTTATGGCTGCTATAACGGTAGTGATGTGCAACCCTGGTCACAGCTGCTAATAGCATCAGATAAAGGAGTCATTGGTTAGCTGGATTACCGCTACCGATCCTGAGTTTCTCGGGGACCGACCTCTGATTGATAGTTTGACTTGTGTGCTTGATTGAATGATAGTTCCTATATGCTACTTTGCCCCAAAGAGTTATATTGATGCACAATACATGTTGCGCACTGCACGATAGAGCACTGTCCCGATCGTATGCTTATAAGTTTGAATATGCAAACTGTTTTAAAGTTATGTTTTCAAAAGATGTAATCTGACTATAGTCTTGAGCTGCATGGAATAAACTTAAGTAAAACTAGCAAGATCACTAGTAATGCAATATTTTGCCATATGATTACTTAGTGTGGGTTTCAGGGGGTGTAGCTTCTGTTCAGTTGTTTATCGCACCAATACTTGTATAAAGTGCTGACCCACCAACAGTTTGCTTGTTCTCAGGTGCCTGTTCGTCCGAGGAAGCGATAGCCGTGCCTCATCCCAAGGAGCCAAAAATCTGGAGTCGATGCCTTGAGCCGCATCGAGTTGTACCTGCTTTAAGCTGCTTTTGTATAGAGGGACATAATGTATGGAACGGTGTTATTGAAATCGAGAGAAGAGTGCTTGAGCGATCTGTAACCTCGGCCTTGCGCCGTTTGTAACACTCGTGAATATCAATAAAAGAGCTTGTTTTTCATATGCCATTGTGTTCTTCACTTTTCTGCAATATGTGTGTCGCTGCTTCAGTATTGAATAGCTTACTTGCCCTAGTTCAAAGCTTTGGCCTTGTGCAAGCGCACTTTAGGCTTGTATAGCATCACGCCCGTGCGAGGACGATCGGTTCCGTAGGGACCAAAGCGAGGACGAACGGCCCTGCGGGACCGGGGCGTGACATAATGGTATCAGAGCAACTAGATTCTTTGCCCATTCCGTTGCCTCCGACTCTGAGATGTGCCTGATGTGAGATGCAATGAACGTTCCATACAATGAGTCCGTAAATATTCTCAAAGTTGTCGGCAAAAGTTTTCTGGATTTGTTTTGTTGCTTGAGATATGATTTGTGATTTTGTTGGCTAGAGTTTTATTGAGTTGTGATTGCCTGAGTTTTGATTTGGGATGGTGGGGGATGAGGACTATCGCTGCTCTGTGTTTTCGTGAGTTTCTCCTTGAGTTTCGAGGACGAAACTCTTTGTTAGTGGGTAAATATGTAGCGCCCCGCTCCGCGTCGGCGATATGTACAAGTGATATCGCCTTGCTTGCTCGAACGGAAGTCTTCTCGGAGAGTTCCCGAATGATTGATCAAAGTGAGTGGGCAGAACTGCATTCTCTGATTCTTGCATGACTTAATAATGAATCTGAGTTTTTGAATGCTTGTTTGCTTAAGAAGAATGTTTTCATAAGAGAATGATAGAATCGACTCAGCATGCAAATAAGAGAACCCACATAGCTTGTCATTGAAACGAACATGTTGCCTAACTAAGAGAAAGAATGCTTGTCAGAAATGAGATAGAACCATTGCTATGCTAAAGAGATATAGAAATGTTGCATGCTTAGAAACACCGACACAGCTCAAACGAACCATTGCTATGCTAAGAAAGATAAGTAAATGAATCGCTTGAGATGTGTCCCTTTGAATATGCTAAGAATAGATAGACTTTTGCAAGTTAGTTATGAATCAACCGTGCTTGGCATTATATGTTTCGCTTGCATGTTTTGCTATCGATCTGCTATATGTTATAAGTGTGAAAGATAGTCTAATAGTCCGCCCTGACGTCCGGTCCTTCGGGATCTTGTGGGGTATGCTATTAGATTGTTGAAAAGATGTGTTTGCTTGAATAAAAGAAAGAGAAGAGTCTAATAGTCTGCCCTGACGTCCGGTCCTTCGGGATCTTGGGGGGTGTGCTATTAGATTGTTATATGCTTGTGAATGTGAATGTGAATGTGAATGCGAATGTTGCTTGTCTTGCATTGGTCTCGGACAACTTGTGCACAAGGTGATAGTCTCTCGATCGGTTTCTGGGGCACTGGAAATCGGTTGGTCCGGAAGAGATTGTGAGAGCACCCTGACGTCCGGTCCTACGGGATCTTGGGGGGTGTTGTTGTCCAATAATGGGGAAACTCATGGGCCGTCATATAGATAGGGCGCATGCTAGGTTTACCTTCTTGCATACCTATCATTGTTGACACCAAAAGATAGATTCATAAGTTTATGCACTACCAAAAAAAGTCAAATTAGCGACGCCAAAAAACGTCGCCAAATGACAATAAAACGTCGCTAAACTCGTTTAGCGACGTAATTAGCGACGTTTTAACGCAGTCGGAAAAAACTAAGTCGCTGAACGGAAAAACGTCGCTAAACGTCGCTATGCCGACATTTTTTAGCGACTTTATTGAGTCGCTAAATGTAGCGACGTTTAGCGACGTGGCGTCACGAAATAGCGACGTTTATTAAAGTCGCTAAACGTCGCTCATTAGCGACTTTTATAGCGACGTAACAGCGACGTCTTTAATGACCTGGCAGTACTGCCATGTCAGGAATTTGCGACGTACAGCGACATATTTAGCGACGTTGTTAGCGACGGCTATTTACACGTCGCTAATTAGCGACTTATTTAGGTAGGAGGTGGTATCTCTTCCTCGCAGGTGCTAGGTGACTGGAACTCCCCGCAGGTGGTATCTCTTCCTCCTTAACAGTAGGAGGCATCACTTCCTCCTTAACAGTAGGAGGCATCACTTCCTCCTTAACAGTAGGAGGTGTCGCTCTCTTGGGTGCCATCTGGTAAGATAGATGAAAACAAAGAATTAGCAGTATAATAATGATACCATAATATCTTATAATAATGATAATTCTTTGCAATTGAAATTGAAATTGAATTATGAGATTTGGATGATAAAGATTAAAGTAAATAGTAGTATCTAAGACACACACACAAAACCAGTGGCTCGACTGATACACTGAGACACAGTGGTTGAGGCACACTGTGCACACACACAAAACCAGTTTTCACAGTGTGCACTGACTGAGGAACCCGATACTCTCACATCCCCCAAATGCAAAAACCCAAACTCACACTACAACTAACAATTGATGCCTAGGTCTTATACACCTACACACACGTATGGTTGAGCTATTTTCAAATTCCAGTCTTATATAACCTAAAGACAGGTAGACTTTGATACCAAATTTATATCTGAAGATGGGAGTAGCTTGCTAAGTCCAACAAGTATATTTTGTCTCCATATTGTGTACTCTAGTGAACTACAAGCCAAATTTCAAAACTCATTTTGGTTTATTTTGGTCTGCACCAAAAAAATTTATCACACAGATTTAATTCCTAGACACTAATCAGGATATAACTGTAAAGAGACTGGCTGGAACATCATATCAAGGCCTTGAAGAATTCAAGAATGAGGTGGTGCTCATTGCCAAACTCCAGCACAGAAACCTTGTCCGACTTCTCGGTTGCTGCATACAAGGGGATGAAATGATGTTGATATATGAGTACAAGGGGATGAAATGTTAAAATTGTCTTTACTTAAATACTTATGATTTTGTTATGTTAATTAAAATTTTCATATGATAGAAAGTTTTACCTATTTTGGCAGAACTTGAAAACTTATGACACATTACAATTGCTTCTAGATAAAGAGAAAGGAGCATTAGTGGATTGGCAGACACGGTACCAGATTATCCTAGGAATTGCTCGTGGACTTCTCTATCTCCATCAAGATTCACGATTAAGAGTTATACATAGAGATCTCAAAGCAAGCAACATTCTCCTTGACAAGGACATGGACCCCAAAATTTCAGATTTTGGTATGGCTAGAATATTCGGTGGAGATGAAACAGATTTTAAAACGAGAAAAGTTGTTGGTACATAGTAAGTTTTGACTCATAATCATAAGATATGTAGTTTTTTTTAGTCAACCCTAACCCTAATCTGCGTCTGTGGTACATAGTAAGTTGTTGGTACATAGTAAGTTTTGATCTCAAAGCAAGCAACATTCTCCTAAACCTAACCCTAACCCTAATCTGCGTCTGTGTGTGTGTATGCGTCTGTGTATCGTGTGTGTGTCGTGTGTGTGTCTGCGTCTGTGTGTGTGTCGTGTATGTGTGTCGTGTGTGTGTGTCTGCGTGTGTGTGTGTGTGTCGTGTGTGTCGTGTGTGTCTGTGTGCGTGTGTCGTGTCTGTCAAGTGTGTCTTGTGTCAGTGTCACATGAGAGAGAGAGAGAGAGAGATTACCTAGAGCTCGAGGAGGAGGAGGGGGATGCCGGAGTAGCCGCAGCTGTGGAGACCCGGTCGCCGGAGAGGGGGGGGCGGGGGAAATCGAAACGTTTTCGAAATTTTCGATAGATCGAGAAAAGAAACCTGAGCCCTAATTAAACAAAATTTAGCGACGTTTAGCGACGTCCAATAAAAATGTCGCTAAAATAAAAATTAGCGACGCCAACGATAGATACGACGTCGCTAAATACGTTGCTAAATGTTTTTCATATATACGTCGCTAATTACGACGCTAAACGTCGCTAAAGCAGATATATTAGCGACGTTTAGCGACCTTAATTGAACTTATAGCGACTATTCGTTTAAAATCTTAATAAAAGTCGCTAAACGTCGCTAAATGTCGCCATTTAGCGACGACTAGCGACGATTTTTACCGAGTCGCTAATTTAGCGACGTTTTTACTTGGAGTCGCTAAAATACGTCGCTAATCCCGCTTATTCTTGTAGTGATGCATATATGCGAATTGTGGCTATCTTGTGTGTCTGCTGCAGGATAACCGTTCGGCAATTGGGGTAAGAAATGCAAGTGTTTATATATAAGCCTGCTTGCTCATTAAGATGTGCATCATAGAGTTTATCTGATAGTGTTGCATGCATTTGCATCGATCGGACAATAGCTATTGGTGAAGAGCTGAACCTTGGTTACGGCTGCTATAACGGTAGTGATGTGCAACCCTGGTCACAGCTGCTAATAGCATCAGATAAAGGAGTCATTGGTTAGCTGGATCACCGCTACCGATCCTGAGTTTGTCACGCCCCGGTCTCGCCCGGGCCGCCGCTCCGCCCTGCCCCGCGCCCGTGCGGCCGGGAATTAACGAACCGGACACGTACCACCGTGCCTCGGCGCGCCGGACGCGAATCACCGCGCCCGTCCCGCGGGTACGAGGGAGGAAGGGAGCCAAGCGAATGGCCCGTTCGAGCTTTCGGGGGACGTGATGCCGCACGGGCCTGGGGTTGCGCCCGTGCAAGGCCAATCATTTAAGTTGATAGTTGGCTATCATCGCATCAATCGAGTAAGCAGCGGAAAGGGACTTGTTGCAATGCAATGCATTAGCCAACTGAATGTTCGGGACAATCGAGGCAACTTGGGTTTCCTTTAGCAAAGGCACACGTTCGTTCCATACATTATGCCCCCTTATACGATAGCATTCTCGGGGCAACAATCGAAACCAGGATTCCGGGTCTTCGGGACTGTGGCACGCCTATCGCTCCCTCGGACGATCCAGTACCTGCGAACAAGTAAACTGTTGGTGGGTCAGCACTTTATACAAGTACTGGTGAGATAAATCAACTGAACAGAAACAAGCATTCACTCAAACAGGCACTAAGTAATCATGTTATAAAATATTACATTACTAGTGATCTTTCTAGTTTTTCCTAGGTTCGTTTCATGCAGTTCTAGCAGAGTCGATTTACTTGTTTAGAAACATGTTTGGAAACAGAGTTTCATATTGAATATGCAAGCAAGCAAACCGTTCATGTTTCAGGGTGTGCGCAGCGTGTCTCGTGCGACTCGAGGGTCTGATGCATAGCTAGACGCACGATGCACATTCTTAGGGGCAGTCACTATCCAAGCCAACACAATGACTTAGCTATATGCAGGGCGGTCCCCGAGTATCTCAGGATCGGCAGCTGGTGGAACAGCATACCAATGACTCTTTATCTGATGCTAGAGGCAGCTGTGACTCATGGTTGCTTTGCACTATCATGGTAGCAGCCGTGACACATGCAGTTCAGCTCTCCACCAATAGCCATTGTCCGACCGCGTACGAATGCATGGAACACTATCAAATAAACTCTAGTATGCAGACGAGACGAACCATCAGAATACACTCATTGTTGCGGGGTAATCCGACTTATCACTTGAACACGTTCAGGCACAGTATGGTTCTCTCGAAGCATAAACGATAGTGAACATATTCATGCACTCTAAGCAGGCGATTCAGGATTCTCGTTAAGCAGGCATTGTTTCAAAGACAAGCTAGGTGAGTTCGTTCATTAACATGCAAGGCAGGTTCTATCATTCTCTTAAGAAAACATTGCAAGCAAAAACTCAGGTTATTATTAAGGCGTGCAAGAATCAGAGAACGAAGTTCTGCCCACTCACCTTGATACATAACGCCGGCGCGGAGCGGGGCGTTACAGAGTTTCTCGGGGACCGACCTCTGATTGATAGTTTGACTTGTGTGCTTGATTGAATGATAGTTCCTATATGCTACTTTGCCCCAAAGAGTTAGATTGATGCACAATACATGTTGCGCACTGCACGATAGAGCACTGTCCCGATCGTATGCTTATAAGTTTGAATATGCAAACTGTTTTAAAGTTATGTTTTCAAAAGATGCAATCTGACTATAGTCCTGAGCTGCATGGAATAAACTTAAGTAAAACTAGCAAGATCACTAGTAATGCAATGTTTTGCCATATGATTACTTAGTGTGGGTTTCAGGGGGTGTAGCTTCTGTTCAGTTGTTTATCTCACCAGTACTTGTATAAAGTGCTGACCCACCAACAGTTTGCTTGTTCTCAGGTGCCTGTTCGTCCGAGGAAGCGATAGCCGTGCCTCATCCCAAGGAGCCGAAAATCTGGAGTCGATGCCTTGAGCCGCATCGAGTTGTGCCTATTTTGAGCTGCTTTTGTATAGAGGGACATAATGTATGGAACGGTGTTATTGAAATCGAGAGAAGAGTGCTTGAGCAATCTGTAACATCGGCCTTGCGCCGTTTGTAACACTTGTGAATATCAATAAAAGAGCTTGTTTTTCATATGCCATTGTGTTCTTCACTTTTCTGCAATATGTGTGCCGCTGCTTCAGTATTGAATAGCTTACTTGCCCTTGTTCAAAACTTTGGCCTTGTGCAAGCGCACTTTAGGCTTGCACGACATCACGCCCGTGCGAGGACGATCGGTTCCGTAGGGACCAAAGCGAGGACGAACGGCCCTGCGGGACCGGGGCGTGACACGTAGTCACCTCTTTGTGTGACTCGAACAGACTCCTATGGACTTCTCTTTATTAATTTTTGGTGTGTCTCAAAATGAGGTTAGAGGGCTCTTTATATAGGGAATGATGGAAGTCCATCCTCCTCTTCTTTTCGATATGGGACTAAAAAGTCAATATACAAAATTGATATCCCACAATCGTAGTCCAATGCATAGCCCGCTCAGCGTCCGTTCATACAACACGTGCATGCAACCAGAGCATAAAACTCGCGCAACAAAAGCGCATAAGCGCCTTGCGACGATGCTAAGTGCAAAGTGCGTCAACAAAGCGCCCTTGAGCCCGAGTCTGAGTCGCTATGTCCCTTTGGGGCTTAGCTCATATGGAATAATATCCAAGAGCATGGCAAAAAGCTTAAAAGCTTTCATTGATGAGTTAATTCTTTTTTCTCCTAATAAAACATCCCCACATGGCATCCATGTGCCCCACCACACCCCATGTGCACATCTCAACACCTATAAAGTATTATATTGAGATACCCACTTGGTGGTGTAGCCAATGTGGGACTATCTTTACTAGTCCAAAGACAAAAACACCAACAGATTATATTGTCATCATGTGGCAACCTTTGAGTGGTCATCATGTGCATATATCCTACTTATGGTGGGTGAACAAAATGAACTAAAGATAAACGGAGCTAAAAGATTGACAAGCGTAGACGAAAGTTTAAATCTCATTTCTCCTCCTTTCTTGACACCACCGCCAAACCCACCATTCCTTGCACCTGCACGATCAAACATCTCGGGAGCATCCCGGCCAGCGCCATCGTCGGCATCCTCAAAGCCCTCTCCTCCACCAGACCTCTCCGCTCTGCCGAACAGCTCCACTCCTTCCTCCTCAAATATGGTTAGTTTATTTCGTATCGTCTGTCGGTGGAGGAGCAGCCAATTGTAGAGTATTTATAGGTGGGACCTGATGCATCACTGGCAAGGTACCAACACCAATGTTGGGAAGAGTAGGAAGATTAGCAGGAGGAGCTACAGATTCCGCATTGGTTTATGGGGCTTGATTTGCTTGTCCTTGTACCGCCGATTGTGGTGGAACCAGGGTGCCTTAATCTCTATTAATGCTTGATTCATTGTTTGAACCAGTGTTTCTAAGGCATCAAGAACAAGAGGTTGGGGAAGCAAGTGAACAAAGAAAGAAGCCAGCAATCTGAAAGCAAGACCTCTTGCAAATCCTCAGCCAAAGTAAGATATCCTGGAATCTTTATATTAGTTTCAGCTGAATCATTGCAAGTTAATTTCTAGGTAAGGTTCACAATATCGAAAGGCTATATTTCCCAATCTAAGGAAAAACTTCAGCAGTTGATTTTTTAGTTAAAGTGACACATCACTGTTGTTTTCCTATGAGAATGAAACTAAAAGAACTGGTATGAAATTGAGGTGTTGATAAGTTGTTACAACTTTGCATCGAGAGTTTACAAAGAAGAATCTACAAAAGTTTACAGATTTTTGGAAAAGTGTACTGGTGGAATCTTGATCAATGTGTGATCACTTTGTTCCATCGACGATCCGTCTCCAAGACCAGAGCTTCTTCTCGACGACGACAAGTTCTTCTAAGATGTTTTGGAACTCTGGGACATTGAAAGTACGCAAACAAACTTTATGTAACAAATGTTGCTTTTGTGCTTACGAAGGAGTGGGTAACACTCTCTTATGCTCTTCTCCAAGTGGAATCGCTCAGTAGTCTCTCTTTTTATAATGCTAGATTCAAATCTCCTAGTGGGTTGCTTACGAAGAGTATGTTGCCTGCAACGAGGTCTTTTAGACTTGTAGCAGTTGAGCTTGAAGGAAGTAATGTGCCCCTTCCACATCTGTTTTCGAAACAGTATGAAGCCATGGGCCGATTATCTGTTCTCCCGTCAATTACGTGGTTTGATGCTGCTGTGAGCTGTTACATAGACTTAAATGAAGGCGTGGATAGCCCAAAAGTGATAATAGAGACTTAGACCAGATCAGGGAGCTATATCTTGTTTGATGTCAAAATAATCAATCTACCGGTTTCTACCTATACTTGAAACCTTGGGATAATCTTTAAGTATAGATTGACTTGCCCTAGCTCAGAGATCATGGAGCCATATCAACTATCAAGGCATGCTGGTTTTAATGTCAAAATAACCAAACTTTCTAATTGTAGAAGATTACAAAGAATCTCTTGAAAGAGATGATTTACAATATAGTTTCTACAAGAAATATATTTCGGAAAAGTGTGCCTACGGACCACTTTGCTCCGTTGACGACCCAATAATATGATGCGAACTTTCCCCTGTCTTGCGTAGTCGTATAGCGTAGCACTAGATGTAACCGGAGTCGTGCCACATGGCGTAGCTTGGGATCGATCTTTGTATAATCAGCACTTGGGTGCCGTCGGGGACAACTGGGAACGACATTATTCATAGAAATCAAAAGGTTGGTAGTGTAGCACGGAGATTCCTAAAAGAAGCCATATCAAGGTCTTAAATTTTCCTAACGGTTGATTCTAGGCAAATAATTTCGACAAGCTTGCTAACCATCTGCAATGCCAAGAGATCTGAATCTTAATTTATGCTTTTGTTTAGGTTTGAATCACCGAGATGGCTTCTTTCGTCTAGAGCTTGGACCAGAACCACCTTGTTACTGTTGGCCTTGAAGGGTTCTATGGGCATGAAAGATTGAGAGTCAATCTTGGGGATTGGGAAGGTGCACTTGACTCAGATTTCATCCAAAACTCGGCAGTTGAAGATTTCATCCAGAACTGAAACATTTGCTACACCAGGACATCAAGAACAAGTAAGTAAGCTATGTCTAGCCATCACCAAATCCCCATAGGCAAAGTCCAATGAGCTCAACTGCAGCTACCAGTACACTTTCAGCACCTAAGTTACCCAACCTCCTTCAGCACCAGAAGGCACTCAAACTTCATCCACAACAGGATTTGGAAGGGTTTCATTTTGGTGATATCAGTGTTGTGTTTGTGTTTGTGTTTGCATTTTGTGACACTACTTTGTTGCGTCTTTGTCATATCAGTGCTTGTATTTTTGTGACACTGCTAGGTGCTGTGACTGACTTTGAGGATGTATTTTGCTGTCATACTAAAATGTCATGGCTTTAGTTACTTACTATAGTATGTATTTTGTTATATATTTAAAAAAAAAAAAAAAACTAAGATGGCTAGTATCTTGAATCTTTGTGGGTACTGGTTGAAATGATAATTTGGTTTGGTATTTGGTTTGAATAGATCCGTAGTTTTCTATAATGGTGTAAATGGATTTTGTTCGCTTTTAGTGGAGCTTTTGATAATTTAGTGAATGTGTAAACCTTGCTTCATTTGTAAACGCTTCAAAAAAAAATTGTGCACGAGTAAACTTTGCTTTAGTTGTAACCCTTTCGAAAATTCTGATATTGCCATCACACCCTGTATTTCTTTAAAACGCTTTGAAAATTGAGTAGCAGTAAGTGTCTTTTTTCTTTTTCTTTTTCTTTTTTTGTTGATGACCTATCTTGTGATTTACATCATTTTTAGATAATCATGGACAATTCTAGAGAAACTTGATAAATGCTTCCTGCATCAGTGACTGACCGGAGAGTTCTATATTATAGGTTTATCGAGTCGTGATGCAATGTTGTGCATGAATTGAAGGGTTAATTGAAAAGTAATTGTTTAAATTAGGGCTTCGCTCTATTTTAACAACATGGTTCTCTTAATCAAAGATAATAATTCCGTTAACAACACGTATCCACCCTTATTTGGCAACTAGCCTTTTATTCTATGTTCCTCCCTACCCCCAAATGTTGTTGCCACCAAAAATTAAACTAAGGATCTCTAGTGTACAATTTTAACATGATAACCAATATACCACAACTATTTTGTGTTATATACTAGTCTTTCTATCAAGGCAAGTAAATGTTTTATATTTGCATTTGATTCTCAAGAAATGTACTGTAGATTTTGGTTCTTAAAACATATATGTGCCAGATAAAGTGTAAAAAAAAAAAAAAAAAAAAAAAAACCCTCAATATTTACACCTTTAGCAAAAAGAAAAAAAAAAGACTCGATACATCTTTTTTGATCAATTAAACCTTCTCATTTTTTGGTACTTTGATTAAATCACTCATTCGTCCACTGGTCGTTACATTTTGTCTTACCATTATTTTGTATATAGATTTAAAATATTTTTTATTTTATCATTCTTTACATTTTCTCTTCCATGTTCCACTCCGTTTTACATTTTTATATTATTAATTTGTTTTATTTTTTCCGTAAATAATCCAAATAAATATTGTTGACGGTAAATTGGATGCATGTCGATGTCACCGTTCAATTTGAGTATAAAGTGCACAAAATTAAAATTTAGAAGAATTTTTTAAACTACGAGTTTTTTTTTTTTTTTTTGCAAGAAGTATGAATCTTACAAGGACTTTTTTGTACTTTACCTTATATGCGCCTTTCACTGGTTGCAATTAAGGGGAAGATATAAATAATACCTTCTTTGGGACTCCTTTTGAGAAGATGACACAATTTACTTTGTTAGAGCATCTCGAATAGATGGGCTAAAAAATACAACTTGGATCACAAAGTGTATAAAAAAAAAATCTACAATGAGTTTGGCCCATATGGAAATAATAGAAAATGGGACTCTGAATAATACCGTGTTTGGGACTCCTATTGAGGAGATAAAACACAATTTACTTTGTTAGAGGATCTCGAATAGATGGGGCTAAAAAATACATCTTGGAGCACGAGTGCATAAAAAAAAATCTACAATAAGTTTGGCCCATATGGGAATAATACAAAATGGGTTGTGAGACATTTCAACTATTCTTTCTCCCTAATTTTACATTCATTTTCAAAACCAAAATAGTTTGGCAAAAACTCTACACAGTTCAAAGAAAAAACCGAAAAAATAAACCAAAATGCCACGTGTCAAGCACTAATTGGTCGGAGAAAGTCGATGACCTCAGCCCCCTGCTGACGTAGGTCAAAAAAAATTCGGCCAACCATCACGCAACACGTGGCACGGTTTGCTGTCGCGGTCTATGTAGAGCTGCTGATAGTTTGGGCCATCATGGGACTCCAATTGAGAATTACTATTATACAAAATAAGGTTATATATTTTGAATGTAGAAATTTTCATGTCCTCACTATAGCTCATGTGGATGGAACGGAATAATCATGGGAGTCCAATTTAGCTTTAGTATTATACAAAATGAGCTTCTACATCCTGAATGTAGAATCTAGAAATTGGGAGATGCTCTTTGAGAATTAATAGTGGCTCATCCTAATTTCTAGATTCTATTTCAGAACTAGAGCTTATTTTGTAGAATAATAATGTTCAATTGAGCTCCATGATGTTTTCGTTCCAGCCGTAGAACTTATAGCCTATATTGTCTGGACATAAATTTTTTTACATTCAAAATATATGAACTCATTTTATTGAATTGTAAAGCTCCTTGGAGTCTCATATGGTCCCAACCGTTTTTTAACACACATACACACCACTCATGAATTCACACAAACACAACCTATTATGGTTTGAAAATGAATGAAAAATGAGAAAAAATAGTTCAAATATTCCACAAATCCATTATAGAACTTTTTTAATTATAAATTAGGGTCCGAAGATGCATTTTTGAGCCCCCATGCTTTTAGAGCTATGGAGTAGAATACAGCTAAGAACATCACTAGTAAGACCCATCCTATATTCTAGATTTAAAATGTAGGAACTCATTTTGTAGAATAATAAGTCCTATTTCTAGTTCTAATTTTTAGATTTTGAGTCTCATCTCACTCACCCACGGAAGCTATAGGTTGGGCCTCTCAAATTCTAGATTCTAGATTGTAAGAAACAATTTTGTAGAATAGTAAGTCCCAATTTGGAACCCAATTTTCTAGATTCTAGATTTTACATTTTTTTTCCACATTAATTTTTGACCACACAGTCTTTGGAACCGGAGTTCATTTATCATTTCCTACTATTCTCGTACAAACCCAACCCATTCTACATTTACCTTTTTTTGTTGAGATTTTGGGTCCCAAATTACATTGGAGAATCCCAACTACTAATGATGCTCTAACTGATTCATTTGGTGTAAATAATCAGAAATCTTGAGAAAGTTTTTGCTGCACGTGACAACTTTCCAATTGTGGCGTTTCTGTCTTTATGATGGCTAATATAGAATAAACTCAACATGAGATCTAAATACTCGGGAAACATTCCTAATACTTCCATTAAAAAATTCACCAACCAAAACCTGAGAACACAATGATGAAAGTTTCTACTAAGCAAGTTGATGAGATCCATATAGTGCTTCACCTGTTACTTTCTAAACAGTTATCTCAAGATAACCTAGCTACATTCAGTATAATCAGAAATTGTTTTTCAACAGGAAGCCAACAGGTGATAATAAAGCCCGGTAAAATTATAACAAATTCAAGGCATTAGCATCTAAAAGAAGATCTTTAGGTAGAGAATGGTTTCACGTTAACGGATTCTCTGAGAAATGGCTTAACCTTTTCTGATGATTTCTCAACTGCTCTGTAACATTCTTGATCTGTCAGGTAGCAAAGAGTTGCTTTTTGTATGTTCTGATAGAATCAGGAGAATTTTGATGCAGTGGCGACAAAGGTTGTCTAGGTGAGCCTGAACCATTGAAGTCAAGCTCTTGTACTGTAGCAGTGTTATCTCCTAAGCTTGACTTGCGCTTTCCCTGCATTTGAAGGGGAAAAAATGAGAGGCAAAACATTGATATCCAAGACTTGCAAAAAAGGGCATAACCAAGCATCCATCTAGGCAAAATCTTAGTGTGTACTGGCAAGAATAAACTAGTGTGTACTGGCAAGAAAACCACAAGTATCCATGGAAAAGGTTGCTACCTAGCTGGTATTGCTTCTTTTGGGTTATGAACTTATGTATCCATGGAAAAGGTTGCTACTAGCTGGTATTGCTTCTCATGGGTTATGAGCTTATGAATTGTTGCTACATAACATGTAGAATTGCTACTCACTTAACATGCCTTGACATGGCTCCCTGATCTGTGTGCCAGGGCAAGTTAATGCTTCTCTTGGGTTATGAACTTATGTTTTGTTGCTACAGAACATGTATTATTGCTTCTCACTTAACATGCCTTGACATACATGGTTCCCTGATCTGTGAGCCAGGGCAAGTTAATCTGTCGTAATAACTAGGTTCCGTCTACTATACTTAATATATTATTACGACAGTTTTCAGGGAGGGGTTTTCTGTAGCAATACTGAGCCCAGAAGGAAATACATGAGAAATGTCTGAAGCTTAAAATAATCAGAAAATAAAGTCTCAATGGCATAGCTTCATATTCTTAATTATGGCTTTTGATAAGGGCACTGCATATTTTACTCGGGGCTAGCCCAGGATTGGGGCTAGCCCACTAAAGAGGAACTTTTACTTATACTAACCCAACATTTTACTCATACTAGCCCACTACTTCCAAACCCTCCCAATCCGACCGGAGCCCTCCCCCCTCCCGCCGTCCTCCTCCGCCTCCTCCCCCGTCCTCCACCGCAACCTCCCGTCGCCGCGCCTTCCGTCGTCGTCGCCGTCAAAACCAAAAAAGAAAATGAAAAAATAGAAGAACTGTCAAAATGTTGATTTTTAGGACTGTCAAAATTTTGACAGTCCTACCAATGGGAAGGACTGTCAAAATTTTGACAGTCCTACAAATTGGTAGGACTGTTAAAATTTTGACAGTCCTAAATTTTTTTTTTCTGTTAATTTTTTTTTGTTAATTGTTGGGGGGCCAATTTCAAAATATCCTTAAAATTTCTATCCTTAAAATTTGTTAAAGTATTATGTTATTTAAAATAGTAAATTTATTATTGGTACATTAAATATTTTGTTAAAAAAAAAAAAAAATTACCAAAAGTAAAATTTGGAGGTTGAAACATCGTTTTTTTGCGATTCTAAAAATTTGGAAAGTCCGTCAAACGGTGAAACGGTTTATCCCGAAGTACTTTTCCATACGGTCATTTTGGCTCAAACTGGAGCTTGTTTCGATCTCCCAGTCAAAAGTTATGATACTTTAAAGTTTTATATTTTATATTTTTGCCTGTAATATGTACGTCTTACTTCGGATGAAAATTCTCTCTACACGAATTGTGTTACTCTCGTCGAAAACATACAAATAGACCTATTGTGTGACGAAAAACGATTTGAAAACAAATAGTTATGGCCGTTTGAAGTCTGGTCGACGGCAGACGTAATATTCGTACGGTAGATTTTTTTTTTTGGTTCAATGATAACATATTTTGGATATTAAACTAAATAAAAAAAATCAAAATCCAAAACTAACTAAATAGAAATAAACTAAAAAAAAATCCTGACAATTAAAATGAGGACTGTCAAAATTTTGACAGTCCTCATTGTTTGTGGGACTGTCAAAATCCTGACAGTCCTAGTTTTATATAAAATTTTCAGTGGGTTAAAATTAGGACTGTCAAAATTTTGACAGTCCACATAGCTTGTGGGACTGTCAAAATTATGACAGTCCTAACAATTTGTAGGACTGTCAAAATTTTGACAGTCCCACAAGCTATGTGGACTGTCAAAATTTTGACAGTCCTGATTATAACAATTTGGGCTAGCCCCAAATGAGGACTGTCAAAATTTTGACAGTCCTGATGATTATAATAATTTGGGGTAGCCCCAAATGAGGACTGTCAAAATTTTGACAGTCCTCATTTCTTGTGGGACTGTCTATATCCTGACAGTCCTAGTTTTATATAAAATTTTCAGTGGGTTAAAATTAGGACTGTCAAAATTTTGACAGTCTACATAACTTGTGGGACTGTCAAAATTATGACAGTCCTAACAATTTGTAGGACTGTCAAAATTTTGACAGTCCTTCCAAGTGGTAGGACTGTCAAAATTTTGACAGTCCTGATTATAACAATTTGGGCTAGCCCCAAGTAACTTTGGAAAACTTGTAATTTTAGGAAATGGGACTGTCAAAATTTTGACAGTCCTTCCAAGTGGTAGGACTGTCAAAATTTTGACAGTCCTGAGTATTACAGTGGGCTAGCCCCGAGTAACTTTCATGATGGCAAACTTGTAATTTTTTCTAATTTTTAAATGGGCTAGCCCCGAGTAAAATGTGCAGTGCCCTTATAATTTGCCTTAATTATAGCCTTCAAATAATCCTAACAGTACTCAGATAAAAACAAATCCTACTTGTAGATAAAGCATAACAATATCCTTCTAGATAACTTGTCCTCAAGTTCAAGAATTGTAATCTTCCTTCTCATAGGCATAGCTACTTCGACTAGATATTTATCGCAGGTTCTTCTCTCAAATTTTGATCTCCACTATCTCTCTAACTTCAATCTTTAATTTATTCTTGACTCTTACAATATACATAAGAAAATCTGGTCTATGTGGTGTTTGGTTATCCCTCCTAGGTGGCAACCTATCTAGCAATTCGATACATGTAATCACCGAAAACTTCCAAATTATTTCAAAGCTTTTTCGTGATTTCAATGGGGTGGTTTCACCATCAAAGCAAAAACTTCACAAGTCAGTGTCTTTTTTCACATCAGCAGTATTCTTAGTAAAAGTTTCATCAGTTGATTTCTAAGTCAGGCCTCCCAGCACGCCATGGTGCACATTAAGTATCCATGGCATCGCATACCATTGCATCTTTATATGATTTTCCAATTGAAATAAGAACACAACAATTACAGTTACCTGAACAGAAGACCATTTTTTTTCATCCAAAAATTTGACTGATGAAGCTTGGAGATAAATTTCAATCTCGTCTGAAATTTGTGTTGTTCACGTTTCAACTGGAAAACTCCATTTTGATATGGTATTCCAATTGAAATAGGAAACGACAAATTTTAGTCACCGTCGAGCTTGTTATAGATAATGATAGTGATTTGTCACTGAGTAAGAAATCCAACTGCTGAAGTTTTTGCTTTGAAGGGAATGTAGCCTTCGTTATTGTGAACCTCCTAGAAATTAACTTACAGAGCACAAGAACCATCCAAAGAATTTAAACAACTTTATGTATAATATACAATGATTCAGCTAAAACTAATATAAAGATTTCAGGATATCTTACTTTGGCAGAGGATTTGCAAGAAGAGGTCTTGCTTTCAGATTGTTGGCGTCTTTCTTTATTCAACTGCTTTACCAACCTCTTGTTCTTCTCGTACAACAATCTGTTTTCTTCAAACAGTACCTTAACCTTAAGATTGCAAACAAGTAGGATGAGATTGATTTATGTGTTAGAAAAAAGGAGAAAGAGTACTGTCTATCTTCTAACCTCCTCTTCAGCTCTAAGAAGGTTTATCCTCAGATTCTCCTTGTCTTTCTTCAAGGAATCAACTTCAGCAGCTAGAGCAGAGATCTAGAGTTTGCAGCAATTCCAACGTGGAAGAAAAATCACGAAATACACAAAGTTCAAAAGAAGCAGGAGAAAAAAATTATGAATTGACACACCAAGAAGAGTGCTTTTAAATTAATATCAACAAAAGCCTAAAGAATGCCAGAAGTCGTAATGTATAAACAAAAACAATGAGGCAACAACAAGAACAAAGCCTTATCCCAATTATGTGGGCTTTGCTGCAAATTTTCTAGAAGAATGAGTGGACCAAAGAGATAGGCAGCCAAAATTATGTCACACTCTAGGCTAAAATTAGCAAATGTGCTGTTTTTCTTTAGGTAACTTACTTATTACTATGAAATCAAATGTGTGGCTTACATCTTATTTCATCACAATTCGTTAACATAAAGTAAAACTGAAAATATAACAAAAGGTATACTAGTGCCAGAAGCCCAAGCTAATCTAAGGTACAAGTATAGTCCAGATCTATGCGCTCTTATCCCGGTTTTAGGGTCTAGAGAAGTTGTTCAAAATTCGAACTTGCATCCTCCTCATTGAATACAACCAAAGCCCTATAATTTTGGCAGGATCCATTCGTGGTATAGTCTGCAATTTTAAAAGGGAAGGCTATCCAATAAGAGTTGACTCTGCACATACACAAGCATCACAAGGTATAATAAGAAACATCAATCGCTATTAGAATGAACTTATGAGAATAAGAAACAATAGAAACTTGGTTTAATACTTGGCTTAATTTTATTGATGTGTGACTCTACATATATATAGGTGAGGCTAATCCCTCTCTCTACTATTCTACTAGATGTGGAACTAAACACCCACTAATACTCTTAACACTCCCCCTCAAGATGGACGATAGATATCAATTATCCCCATATTGTCACATAGTTTAGAAAGACTCGATGAATTAAGGCCCTTAGTCATACAATCTGAAACTTGTTCTTCTGAGCGAACATGATCGAGCTTTAATATCCATTTTTCTA
Source organism: Iris macrosiphon (assembly GCA_036927795.1). Classification (NCBI taxonomy): domain Eukaryota; kingdom Viridiplantae; phylum Streptophyta; class Magnoliopsida; order Asparagales; family Iridaceae; genus Iris; species Iris macrosiphon. The sequence goes on from JAYESA010000019.1 coordinate 26,654,760, forward strand.
GCTTCTCTTTGATGAAGAACCGATCGATCTCGATGTGCTTAGTTCTGTCATGCTGGACTGGATTGTTAGCTATACTTATTGCAGCTTGACTGTCACTCAGAAGACACAACGGTGTTCTCTGGTCCAGCTTCAACTCCGTCAGCAGTGCTCTTACCCACAGCAACTCTGGCACTTCCAAAGCCATAGCTCTATACTCTGCTTCAGCAGTCAATCGTGCTACCAAAGACTGTTTCTTGTTTCTCCATGAGATTATGTTACCACCCCACAAAGACACAGTACCATGAGGTAGACCTTCTGTCGTCCATGCAGCTTGCCCAATCTGCATCGCAGCACCCCTCAACACCCAGGTGTCCATTTTTCTTTAGCCATAGCCTTCTTCAAGGAGTCCCCTTCATGTATCTCAGGATACGAAAAACTGCATCCATGTGACCCTTCCTTGGATCATGCATGTTGGGACTCACTACACTCACAACAAATCAGATATCAGGACGAGTGTGGCCTAGATAAATCAATCTTCCTACAAATCTCTGATATCTCTCACGATCAACAGGCTCTCCTGCCTCTGCATCCAACTTATCTTTCTGATCGATTGGAGTGACTGTCGATCGACATCCCAGCATACCAGTCTCTGTGAGCAGGTCTAGTACATACTTCCTCTGAGAGAGGACGATCCCATCTCTTCCTCGAGCCACCTCGATCCCGAGAAAATACCTCATCATTCCCAAGTCCTTCACTTTAAACTCCTTGACGAGTTTTGACTTCAACTGGGTAATCTCCTCATTATCACTTGTGATCACTATATCATCCATATACACTGCAAATATGGTGATGTGGTCTCTTGCATGCTGGAAGAAAACCGTATGATCTGCATTGGTCTGGCGGTACTCCATGCATGTGATAGCCTTCATGAATCTATCAAACCAGGCTCTAGGAGATTGCTTGAGCCTATACAGTGATTTTTTTAGCTTGCACACCTTTTTCGTCGACTGCTTCGTGCAAAACCCCGGGGAGGGGAGGGTCTCCATGTATACTTCCGCTTGTAGGTCCCCATGAAGAAAAACGTTCTTCACATCCAATTGATAAACTCATGGTTTGCTGCAAGGGAGACCAGAGTTCTCACAGTGTTCATCTTTGCCACTGGAGCAAACGTCTCATCATAATCGATGCCATAGGATTGAGTGAATCCTTTCACAACCAATATTGTCTTGTACCGCTCCACCTTTCCTTCTGGCGTCTCAATATTGTGAAGATCCATTTGCATCCAACTGCTCTATTTTCTTTAGGCAACGGAACAAGCTTCCATGTCCCATTTCTTTCGAATATCCCAAGTTCCTCCAACATTGCAGCGCAGCTCTCCATCTTGGATCTTCCTTCGCTTCCTGCCAACACTTAGGCAAAGAGGTGGTGTCTAACGATGCAATGAATGCTCGATAGGTACGGGATATATTAGAGTAGGATAAGAAATTGGCAATGTCATGTTCATAACCATAACGATTAGGAGCTTTTCTCGCATTACTGCGAGAAGATCTCCTTAAGAGAATATGAGAAAGTGGTGAAAAGATCATACCATCCGAATCAGAGGGATTCGATGCGGGAGGTGCATCTTCAAGAGTTGGGGCAGGATTAAACAAGGGACATGGCACAGTAGGGACAATAGGCACATTAATAGGCACAGTAGTGGACTGCTGCTTTCTCCTTCTGTAGACTTGGAGCTCTGTAGATTGTTCTGTAGTCTGTTCCCCCCTGCACTGGAGCATCACTTTCTTCCTCCTGATTATGTGCATCCTCATCACTTTCCTCACCCTCGCTATCTCCCCCTTGTTCCCTTGGACCAGCTTCCATCATTGGACATGGAACTGACCCGACAATCACGCTTGGGCCCATCTCCCCCTCACTCCTAACACCTCCTATGTTAGGTGCGTCACCAAATGTGGAACCTTCACCTGAACCATTGTGGTAGTATGGTTCCATCTCTCTGAATATAACGTCCATGCTTACAAAGAGTCTTCGCTCCACCGAACTTCAACAAGAGTATCCCTTCTGAGTCCCTGAGTAGCCAACAAAGATGCACTTCACTGCCCGAGGGTCCAACTTTTCTACCACAGGTCTGTTATCTTTCACAAAATATACACATCTAAATACCTTTGGGGGAATAATGTACTTATTCTTTCCTGTAAGCATCTCAAATGGTGTCTTCCATCCTAACACTTGAGAGGACATCTTGTTGATGAGATATGCAGCCGTCAACACAGTATACTCCCACAAGTGTTTAGGAACATTCATGGAAAACATCAATGATCGTGCTACTTGCAACAGGTGCATGTTCTTCCGCTCTGTCACGTCATTCTGTGCTGGTGTATAGGCACACGAAGTCTGATGTTGTGGCCCATGGGCTGATAAGTACTCTTCAATAGCCTTGTTGGTGTATTCTGTCTCATTGTCAAATCTCAATATCTTCACTTTAGCACTGTACTGTGTTGTAACCCTGCGATAAAAATCTTGAAAGCATGCAAAGACATCACTCTTACTCTTCATTAGGTATACCCAGGTACACGAGTGTAACAGTCAATAAATGTGACAAACCATTTAAAACCATTAACTCCAGTTGTAGGACAAGGTCCCCATACATCAGAGTGTATCATATCAAAAGCAGCTAAACTTCTATTTCCAGAACTCACATAAGATCTTCTGGCATGTTTTTCAAGCTCACAAACATCACAAACCAACTTTTGTTTATTAGCCTTTTGATACATAGATGGATACATCCGACTTAGTAGACTGAATGAAGAGAGTCTCATGCGCTGATGTTGAAGTAATAATAATTCTTCCACTGTTCTTCGTGGCTCCTCCGGTTGTGCTTCTTCCACCAGTGACGCTAGTGCTGCGTCCAGCCCACCCATGTCCAAGTACCATAGCCCCTTATGCCAAATGTCAGTCCCCAACCGTCTTCCCGTTCCCTTCTCCTGAAAAATTACCTTAGGAATGTCAAAAGAAATAACACAATTAAGTTGAAGAACAATGACACTAATGGACAATAGATTAACAAGAAAAGATGGAACATGCAAGATATCAGTAAAGGTTATGTAAGGGGTGCATTCAACTGTGCCTTTACCCATAATGGGTCTAGCCGTACCATTAGCAGTCTGAATGCTTTCAGGCGTCGTCAGGTAAGTGTAATCTTGGAACTCATTATGGGTACCCGTGACATGGCAGGATGCCCCATAGTCAATTATCCAACCTGGTCTGTGGATAGATCCAAGGCATGAGCAGGTATACCTGTGCTTGTATGGACATAGTGGGTAATGTTACCCTCGAAGGTGGTTGGAGTTGATGCCCCAGAGGTGTTGGCTTGACTGTCGCTGGTTCCAAGCTTCAAGCTTCTCCATATCTCTAGCACTTCTCTCTTACTAGGGGTCATATCGGGTGACTGACTCTCACTTCCCTCTTCTGTCAGGTTTGACTTGTGTCCTCCGGAATGATTACTTCTGCCACCAGCATAGTCTCCTCTGCCACCCCTACGCCCTCCAGGGCTGCGTCTGCGGCCGCTGGACTGGCCTCTCAGGGGTTTCATACAGAATCTGATGAAGTGTTCAGGATTTCCACAATTGTAGCACCCTTCCCCTCCGGAAGGGTTTGGGTTAAAAACTGCTAGAGCTAATTTTTCCCCAAAGAGCTAGTGGTGCTAGGCATCAGCTCCAGTCGTCTCTTCTTGTGCCATAGCAGCTATGGCCTCCTCCAGTGATGACAGCCTGGGTTGAGCAAGTAGGATATTCATTCTCTGCTCGAATGCAGGGTTGAGCACCTTCAAGAACTTCATCATCCTCTGTCGCGAAACATACTCCATGAACTTATAATATTTCGCAAATGCCGATTCTACTTGCTCATCTTCCACGCCAATGGGGTCATAGTGGTCGAGATCTGACTAATACTTCTTCAGCAGAGCCACATACTCAGAGATGGTGTGATCTTCTTGGACCACCTTATCAAGTTCATCTTGTAGTTGAAAAACCCTCATAGGGTTGTCCGACCCTGAGTACATACCTCTCAGCGTCATCCAAATGTCACCAGCACCCTCCATTGCTTCCACGTTGTCCGACACTTAGTCGGTCAATGAGGCTGTCAACCATCTAGCAACAACATTATTGACGATCTCCCACACAGCAAATTCCTGTGAGGAGTGTTCTTCAAGTGCCTTGGTTTGGCCATTCACATAGCCCACCAAGCCTCTTGCCTTCAGAATCCGCATCGCCTGACGTGACCACTTCAAGTAGTTGGAAGTACCTTCCAACTTTATCTCCAGTTTCTCCAACTTCCCAATTTTGTATGGTGAAGGATCCACATCTGCGTGTGCACCACGGGAGCTAGTCTCGATCAGCCTCTTGGAGAAGAGATCGTCCACCAAAGTCTTCATCTCTTGGGTCGTCAGCTTGCCGTAGATCGTCTTCATCGTCTTCTTGTCTTCTTCCATCAGCAAGACGGTAGCAGATCTAGATTGTCTCCACCTTTGATCGTCGTCTTCTTCACGTCTATTGTTCCTCCTTCAGCGGCATCAGTGTCCCTGAGAGTCGCTGCTCACGTCCCGTGCAAGGCTTCGACCCGAGGTCGCATGGCCTGACGAGAAGGAGGAACCGACAGTTGTACTCGAGATCAGAAGTTCACACAAGAGTTCCCTCACTGATATACCTCGATCCAACAAACAACTATATAATTAATATTTCGATTACAACTTCCTGCTACAAAACAATAATCAGAAAATTAAATTTCTCGATCTTCCGTACAATCGCAGTTGCATATGGACAGAACCGAGTTACAACTTGCAAGAGAGAAGATGGAGAAGAAGATCGTCGGGGTCGGGGGTCGCCGGGATCGCAGCGGCAACAGCAACAACAACAACAACAGAAGCAGCCGTCGCCGCGGCGGGGCAGGCCGACGACGCTGCGGCCCGCGACAAGGCGGTCGCCGGGGCCGGCGGGGAAAGAAGGGAGGGGGCGGCTGTGAGAGGGTTAGGGTTTGGAGAAGGGTGGAAGGATTTGGCTCTGATACCAAATAGAAACTTGGTTTAATACTTGGCTTAATTTTATTGATGTTTGGGACTACATATATATAGGAGAGGCTAACCCCTCTCTCTACTATTCTACTAGATGTGGGACTAAACACCCACTAATACTCTTAACAGAAACATAAGCAAGCATGACACACCATTGTCATCTTCATATAATATTGTTATCAGCAAAAGAACTATTCAAATGTTGCATTAGTGAAAATATGAGCAACATTCTAAAAGTAAATTTGGGATAAAAGGCTTTGTTATTGTTGTATTCTGAAATAATATTTGTATCTGTTTCCTTTCCTGGTCTTCTTAAATTCTAACCGACAGGCAGGTTCTTTATGGAACTTTAATAACTGAGGTGAAGAAACAATTAGATTGCAGTATATGATCTAACGGCTGATGTTCATTTCAGAAACATGTGTTATTTTGTTGCTATTTGGAAATGTTAGGATAGAAAACGATATTAAGAAGAGCTAAATCACGATATTTGAGATTTATACTCGAATAGAATTCTGAAATTCATGATTTTGGACCTTAACATATAAAAGATAATATATTCTTTTACTAATATCTCATATATCATAAGATAGCTTGAATTACCTTTACTTACATATATATACAAACTAAGATTAAACTCAAGCTACTTAATTTTAAATTTTATGAACCATTAAATACTTTCTGTAACACATTATATATTTTTTGCTAGTCATTATCGGAACATGGACAAATTGGTGTGACCAAACATGTTCCTTAACTAAATTTTACTTCCGTTTACCAGATTCTTGTTGATTAGTAAATTATTTCAGAAATCATGACATATTTTTCATAATTTGTACTTAGATCTGTTAGCATCAATGTTATTAACAACAAAGCTCAATTGATATATTAAACATGTTCAGGCGAACCAAATCTTCATTGAACCTTATTTTTCCATTAGGAGGTCGTACATGTTCGGTAATACCGTCCATGTTCGGTAATACAGTCCATGAATACCCTGCCAGTATGAAAAGTTCTTAATGTTAGTTATGAAAGTTCTTAATGTTGGTTGAGTCCCCGGTTCCCCAATTGATTGACCCCGACTAATCTCCCTTTTCATATCTCAATTAACTACTGATTTTCGTAGGGAAGGATCGATCAATCTAACTTACTAACCAAGTTTTGTTAAGGTATGAATACTAATCAATTAATCCAATTGATATTCAGCAAGAAAACTTCTAGGATAGAGCCGGGTCTTTGTAGGAAATGGTACTATTGGACACGTACCTCTTGGACAACTTACTAACAGGAAGCATGCTAGAAACTTCTTAGAGCGTGTACACAATTTTCATAAGGTATTTTAGTTTCATATGGTAATCTTAAACACACTTTTGGGGCACTCTGTAAATGTGTACCTACCACGATAAATATTGGACACTCCTTAGACACAAGTTAGGCACTTCTTGAATGCAGTACCAGCAGAAACCTTGTTGAATAGCCATAATTTTGTAAATTATTTAATTTATGATCTCAGGTTGACATGTCTGTGCCACATCATAGATATTTGGATATAAACTACAACTTAAACAGAGTTAGTTGTGTTTGTAAGAGAACCTCAATTTAGGTTTACATATCTAAAAGTGACCAATAGGCAAAAGAAAGATGAAGATATTGAAAAGCTAAATCATTTTTTTAGTAAATTAAGCAATATACTCATAACATGTAAAGATATTAATGGTGATACTCACAGCAGAATGGTCCTGCTGGCGGGCTTGAAGTTCTTCGTTCTCCTTGGCCATCTCGTCGAAAGACTCCATGACCCTGTCCAAGTCCCTCTGGTAGAGCATGCACTCCTTCTCCAGTCTGGAGCAGTGCGCCCGGAGATCCCCGTACTCCGCCACGATCGCCTCCTTCTCCTCCACGCACTTCTTCAAGCCCTGAGCGTTCATGATTGCCTCCGCCTGTCCAACTCACAATTAAGAAAAACCAAACCTAACAAAACCAAACCAAACCAAACCAAATAGAGATTAACCCTAAAAGAAACCCTAAAAAAAAATCGAGATTTACGAACCCTGTGCTGCTCGACGCGCTTCTGCGACTCCCCGAGTCGGGCTTGGAGGAGAAAGACGACATCTTGTAGGCGGCGGCGATCATCCTCGCAGTTCTGGAGCTTCAATTCGAGGGTTGTGGAGGGGACGGAGAGACCTAAGGAGTGATCGATCGATTGCTTGATGTAATCCTCCGTCTCCCGGGGAAGATGATCCATGGGTTCGGAGACGAGGAAACTCTAAAAATCGATGATAGAAACCCTAGAAATTAAGAAGAGTCCTATCCCTAAAAAAAACTGACTTTAAAGGGAATGAGAAGAATGGAGATTAGTGTGCTTTGTTTGTCGGAAGAAAGAGAGAGAGAGAGAGAGAGAGAGAGAGAGAGACGTTAGGGACTTTCAAATGAAAGCAAGTTGGAGAGATTTCAAATCTTCAGATTTGAATAGAGGGGCCTGGCCTAGCTAGTGGGGCCTGAAAAAATCGGCTGGGTCTTGGCCCAGCCCAAGTAAGAAATGGGTCGGGTCTGGCCATGTATTACTTCACGGTGTGGCATCGTTGCTACTTTTTGTAAAGCAGGAGGAGCTTTCGGAAATAACCTCCATAGTTTTCAAAAATTATCCCAAAAAAGAAACTAGCTTTTCAAAAATATATATATATATATAATAAGGGTTATATACAGTAACCTCTCCTATGTTTTATGTTTATTACACGAACTTTCATTGTTTAAAAAAATAATTACACTAATATCCCCTATGTTTTATGTTTATCACACATACCTCCTCTATGTTTTATATTTTATGTAAATAATTATTATACTAACCACCCTTAAAACATAAAGCATATGAGAGGTCGTGTAATTATTTCAAAATAAGGGAGGTCCGTATAATAAACATAAAACATAATATATATATATATATATATATATATATATATATATATATATATATATATATATATATATATATATATATATATATATATTGCCATAATAAAATGACGGCTAGGGTTTCGCAGGACTCAGGGAGACGGGAGAGGCCCAAGACATCCAGCGACGGGAGGGAGGAGGACCCTGATGGAGACCATGAAGTGACGTAGGGGATGCGAGCGGAGGCTGGTGGGTAGACCACAGTGGTACGGAGAAGGAAAGTTCTTGCGACGGGCAGACTCACGGCAGATACATGGGGATCATACAAGCATCCAGATCCGCAGAAAAAGGGCGATGGGAGGAGGAATCAAGGGCGAGGATCTGTAACAATGAGGAACCCTGGCCAGAACAAAAGCGGTGGTGATTGGGGGGAACGCATGCGACAAGTAGAGCACCCCACAAAAGCGATGCAAGGAGGCGCGAGAAGCAATAGGGATGGAACGACAGGGAGTTACTCAAGAAAGGGACCGAAGAGGGGATGAGATGCAGACGAGCTATGGAACCCGACACAGAGGGGAGAGCGTATCAGAAGAAGATAGGAGCAGTCGCTCATGGGCAGACATATGTAGGCCTATGTCGGAGGCGAGTGGTGTCAGATGGTGATATGTCGAGCCCCGCATACTGGAAGGCATGAGGGTTTTCAAGTTTACAAAAGAGGATCTAGCGGAGGTCGTGTCATATTGGAGCAATACGCTGGTTGCGTATGTGTTGGGGGATAGACCATTTTATGGGCAGTTTCGGGCCTACGCTAGCCGCGTATGGAGACCCCGGGGTAGCATGGAGATCCTTTCTAGAGAGAATGGATTCTTCTTCATTAGATTCGGTATGAAGGAGGACGTCGACCGTATTATGAATGGTGGTCCCTGGACCTTTGATGGGAGGCTGGTGATTTTGAAAGAATGGAAGAGAAATGCAAGATGCGAACGAGACTTGCTGCATACATTACCTGTGTGGATCAGGCTCCCCAACCTCCCCACGCTATTTTGGACTGAGCCAATGATAATAAAATTGGCCAGCCTCGTGGGTAGCCCAATCAAACCGGATAAAGCAACGGCTAAGGCGGCGAGGATCACTTATGCAAGGGTGTTCATGGAAGTAGAAGCGTCAAAAGAATTGCCACGAACAGTGGAATTTGCACTACCTATGGAGGAGATATTCACACAGGCAATAAAATATGAATGGGTGCCACATGTGTGTAAACAATGCGTTTGCTTTAGGCACGTGAGTCAGGACTATCCGGTGAGCAAACCTAGCAGCAATGAGGGTGATAATGCGGGGGGGAACTAGCCACAAGAGAACGAAGGAGAACACGGAAACCCAGCAGTAGACCATATGGAGACGGGGAGGGCCGATGGAGGGATAGAAGACACCAACAATACGCAAGCCATGATATTATCAGAACCACAAAGAAGCAAAGATGTTTCAGAAATGAGAGGGGGTCATTCTCAATGAACCAAGACAATGAAGATCGGCCAAAGGCGGCAAGATATACTAGCAACTTGGGCAAAAAGACGACGGAGGAAATTCAACAAGAGGAGGAAGTGGAACCTAAGAAAGGGGTTATGGCTAGATGGTGACGTTTGTGGGAGCCCCTGTCACGACTCGCTCTCGGTATAGGGGCACGAGTACGTAGGTACGTCCAGCCTATGCCGCAGCATCGAAGGTAGAACGTTGTCTAGGTCATCACTATCTAACAATCAAACATACTAATACAGCTAGTTCTATCATGTAATCAATCAAAATAATCTAAAAGAAGAATGAACATGAAAGATAATTCAAATAACATTCTAAAGAAAGAAAACTAGACATGTTATGGAAAAGAAACGCTGGCCTAGATCTCTATAATTTATCACCTCAAGTCCATAGTGTAAGAGTAGTCATGTCTATGGCATCTCTGTGACATATAGGAATGGAGAACACAATATTCACTGAAAAATATTATCCAGTCAGGATTGGAACGAAGTAAAAAAACTCTGAAAGCAGTTCCAAATACATGGTAGAGCATATATGACAGGTAATAGAACAGAATACAAGATAACTAGCAACAAGAATTGGAAATGAACTATAGTAAACTAGTAATGTACTGAAAAGGAAAGAACAGACAATATAGAATAATCGCAGGTAAAGGAAATAGATAAACTAGCTAATGTGATTTAGAGTACAAGTTCGTTATGTGATCAGTTTTGGTTGAACATTGTCACGACCCGCACCCGGTGAAGGGGCACGAGTACGTGGTACGTCCAGCCTACGCCGCAGCATCGGCGGTAGAATACTGTCTTGGTCAACTATACTATCTAATTATCTCACAATAATGCATAAACATCCAATAATATCTCAACTCCAAGAAGAGTGTAATAAACTTAATTCAACACAATACTCAATCACAATTCTATAGCATGATAAGATATCAAGGAAGTCTAACATAACTATACAGTCAAAGATATATAACAACAACAGTAGAAACAATATCCAAATATCAAACTATATGACGGGAACAAATTCGGTACCAAAATGCTAAAGAAAACTAACTATAAAAGACTAGTGATCCGGATAAACCTTTCGGCAATCACTCCAGAACTAGTGGGTCCAGGTCTGTATCATCTATAGGTCGAAGTCCATAGTATGTCAGACACCAATCTTCTGGATCCTCTGAAAAATATTTTTCAGTCAGGAATGGAGCGAAATACATCTCTAACAGCAGTTCTAATCAATGATATAAACTATGTAGCAGTAAATAGATGTGAATATACAATATGCCATATACATGTACAAGAGATACACAATAAAGGAAATACTGAAAATAAATATAAGAATGAGCAATATGGAATGAACAAGAAATACTAATGACTAAGTGAGTGAGTACCAGCTTTAACATGTGATTGTCTTGGGAACTTGCAAAGAGTAAATGGCCTGGTTAATCATACGTGCGGTGTATGATCAACACTCACAAGGAACAAGACTTGCACAAGGAGGGTATGATCACATATCTACACTACATACTCCCCAACCCCCGACTGGTATAGTGGATCCAACCATGGTACGTCATGACACAGGTTTCCACAAGAAGGGCGCTACTCTTCTCATGAACCAATGTCTATACATGCACAAGAAGAACAATGAACAAGGCTTGCACAAGATACACTATACATACCAAGGAATAACATCTCATGACGACACAACTAAAAATTGCGGGATTAGCGACATTTTTAGCGACGTTAAAATAAAACGTCGTTGAATTATAGGTATTTAGCGATGTCAATATAAAATGCCGCAATACGTCGGTGATAGCTACGTGGAGCGACGTTTAGCGACTATAATTATTATAAATATATATTATGTTGCTAGGTAGTTGCTAAACGTCGCTAACTTTTTAATTTTAGCGACGTTTATGTATTTAAGTATAACCTCCGTATTCTAAACTTCGTGCTTAAATGTTGTTATTAGGTTAATTTGGGACTATTAGAATTTTTTCATAATTTTTAGTTAATTAAAAACTAGTAACCCTAATTTCCTAGGACTTTCAAGAATTTATTTTAGGTTCAAACTTAATTAAAAATATCCTAAACTTTTATTTTAGGTTCTAAATAATTAAATATATTTTCTAGATTTTTTGGAAATTTTTTGATTATTTTTAGCATTTATTTTGAGTTAATTATGAAAAACTGAATTAAAAACAAATTTTTGAAAAAGAAAACCCAAAAAGTAATTATTTCTGCCCAGTCAGCCAACATGGGCCCACCCGTCAGCCTCCCGCAGCCAACTGGGCGGGGCCCGCTTGTCAGCGACCGCGGGGTGGGTGTGGGTGCAGTCGAGCCGATCGCGAGCCGAGCCGAGCCGCGTCCTAGTTCGAGTCGGACTCAACTGAGCCGAGCCGGGTCAAACCATGACCGTTCGATCTGAGCGGGCAGCCACGGATGGCTGCCACGTGCGCACTTCGAGTCGCGGCTGCTTGCTCTCTCCTCTATATATAGGGTATTTTGGTTATTAATTTCTAGGGTTTTCCTTGAGCCGAATTTGGGAGAATTGCCATCTAGGGTTCCTTCATCTTCCAGAAGCCATTGCGCATAGCTCTGGACTCCAAATAAGGCCCAGTTTCTTGCGTTAGAATGATATTGATGTTAGCTTAGGAACCTTCTGGTTTTGAGCATACGAGCTTTCTGAATATATAAATTTTTTTACGAAATTATGAGTATTAAATTCTGGAAAAATTTTAGAACACAACATGTCCGAAAATAGACGCGTCTCGATATTTTCGTGATTTCGGGAGAACCAGGAATCAGAATCATGAACCGTTTAAAGTTTCGGAAAGATAATGTCAAGATCATTGACATATATTTTTCCCAGAATTTAATTCGAAATATTTATATACTGTTAATTCTGTAGAACTTCTAGGTTAGAATTTAACCATCGGTGCACAATTCAAAATTTGTATGTGCCATAATTCCCAAACGAATTTGAATTCGGACGAGCCATAAATTTTAGCATATTTTTTATGCTAAAATATACATGAAATCATGCATGAAATTCGAGTTTATGTCGGTTGACTTTTCGGTCAACAGATCGCCTCGATTTGCGTGCTATGAGTCTCGAGTCGATAAAATTTAGGTTCTTTTGGGCAAAAATTAGGATTTGACCTAAAAATCAGAATAATAAGATTAAAATTAGATTTAGAGTAATTATTCCAGAGTTAAATAAATTAAAATAATTTATCTTTGACATGATAATTTGTAATACATAGGCTATTTGGACTGTGACTTGGACTCTGATTCATACCAGCTAAGGACCACAGGCGAGTACATTCTCTGACAGTTTCCATTATGTTGATTATCTCTATAATTCTTGTTGCATAGCGTACATGACTCTGACACTGTTATTTACACGAGTTGGCATCATTGAGACCTGTCACGAGGAGTCGTGATTGGAATCCATCGTACTAGTTAGAAAAAAACGGGAAAATATTAGTAGCTTATGTGATCATACCCAAATTTACATGCATCATAGCTCACCCACACCTCACGTCGGTGCAGCCTTACCATTACATGCCTCATCGTTGTTACATATGGTTAGCCTGACCTTACAGGGATGATCGCTAATCAATGTAATGAGTCTTATTAGTCCCAAGCCGATCACATGATATGCTGATGTTTCACACACTTAGTTTAGATGTTCTTGACATGCATCTATAGTATATTGATCTAGCATCTCTACATGTTCTAGTTATTATTCTTGTACACACTTATATACCAGTTCATTATTCTTGCGTGTACTTGTATTTCTATTTCATTGCTAGATGTACATTGATGATGACATGCTCCAATATTCTTTATTCCAGTATTTCCATTTATTCCAGTATTTTTATCACCAGTATTTCTTATTGCCATTATTCCTATCTGTCTTGTATTTCTTTACACTGTGCTATAGATTTTGTCAATATATGTAGAACTGCTGTTAGTGCTTGTGTCATGCCCCAGTCCCAAAATACGTAGGACTAGGAATACGTAACACGCTCAGCCGTATGTATACGAACTCCAATATATGAAAATCATATACACATGTATGCTGTAAATGAATATTCATTCTGCCAGTGGTAATATACTGTCACAACAAGTCACACACAATCTATATCTCATCCACAACATAAATAATAAGTAGGAATAAAGGGCTGAATAATATCTGAATATCAAAGATGAATATCTAGTCTGATAGTCGGGTGGAAACAAATCCACTACAAAATGACTATACTGAAGTAGCAACAAGGATCTCTAAACAGCGATAATAAAATCAAAGATACTCCGAAGGTAAGACCTCCTCCATCTGGTAAGTAGCGTCAGGTCCAGGTCCGTACTCCTGCGGATACTCCTGCTCGTCTATATCTAGAAAGGGACCAGGTCCTCAGAGGGACGTAACAAGATACATAATAACATGTCAATAAGTACTGAAAAATAAACATCCAATGGGTCGCCTAACCGTCTAAGTGAATGCAGTTTGAGAACAACTTTCCAACACGTGGGCTATCAGGCCATAAATGGGATTGGCATGATTCTCTTGGAGAATCAGGGGCCTACAAGCATACCATCTTTTGAACGGTAGATGCCGCCTGCAATATATAGTGGTCATCATCACCCATTTCTCCGGCAGAGAATCCGGACGTTACGGGAGAAAAGTGCAAAGGAGCCCAAACGCCTTACTTGTTGTTCTCTCCACCCCATGCTCTAGGCATGCCACATCCATGACACGATAAAATCTCTAAATAACTGCCAGGTCTACTAGCATACAAAATTTCTATCAGCATTCATCCCTAATGCACGGCCAATACGTACAGGAGGCCAGACCTGTCACGCAGTCCGTGATCTATATGAGATTCACAACTCGTGTAACAACTGTGTCACGGCCAATGAATCTAATGATGCTCCATAATACTGGGGTGGTCTCATAAAGTAGGTCCAAAAATCTACATAAATAAACATGATACGACGACATCGTCGTTGCACCCAAGTTTCCTTGGACGCACAATTTATATAGCAATAAATGAACTAAATAAGCAGAAATAAATTATGCAGGCATCATGTGGAATATAAATAATAGTACAATGGCAAGGAATACTTGCCGAGCAAGAGTTCTATATAGTGCAAGCGTCCAATACTGTGTTAAGTTTTGGTGTAAGAAGTGGGGTTAGGGTTTGGGAGAGTTGTAATATATATAGAGATCAAGAGGCGGTGGGGAAACTTAGTGGTCTAAAAGACTACTGTTGCTGCTGTTTCTTTCTTTCATTGGTTTTGGTTTCGGTTGATCTTTCATTGGTTTTGGTTTCGGTTGAGGAGAGTTTAGTAATAATAGAGATAAGAAGCGGTGGAATGTGAAGGCTCACACACGCGGAGGAAGGAAAGCAAAGTTAGTTTTTGCTACTGCTGCTGTTGATATTTTGCTCCCCTAACAGATCCGGGTAGGGGCTACACGGGTAGTGGGTTCAAGCGGGTAGGGTAGAGGCTAAGGGGTTAACGATTTTGGATAGAGATCCAATAGGAATTATATACAAATATATACACATATCTATTCATTCTAAAATTTATATTGGTGCATACCATTAAGCTAGCAATTGTCCAAAGGGTCTCCTACATGGAATAAATTAGAAAAAATTTATAATGGCTCAATAAATCTCCTAAATGCACATACATCTTAAATAAAAATTAAATAAAATCTATTTCCTCTATTTAGGGGTTTTCAGAATTATGGGTTTTACATTCTACCCAACTTATAAAAATTTCGTCCTCGAAATTAAAATAGGGTAGGGTCTCTATATAATCTTACTTGATCACAATCTAAAAGAATTCTCCTCAAGTTTAATAATGCAATTTCTACCCAACTTTAGAATTTACCCATATATCACTTAAGGCTATATATTTAAGAAAACTATTCCTCAAATTATTTAATCATGTTATTAAATCCTCAAAGTTTAATAATTAGAGGAATAGTTTTCTTGAGTGATAGATGGGTAAATTCTAAGTTGGGTAGAAATTATATTATTAAACTTGAGGTGAATTCTTTTAGATCGTGATCAAGAGAGATTAGATAGAGAGACCCTACCCTATTTTAATTTCGAGGACAAAATTTTTATAAGTTGGGTAGAATATAAAACCCCTAATTCTGAAATTAGAGGGAATAGATTTTTATTAAATTTTTATTTAAGGTGTTTGTGCATCTAGAGGATCTATGGAGCCATTATAAATTTTTCTAATTTATTCTATGTAGGAGACCCTTTGGACAGTTGCTAGCTTAATGGTATGCACCAATATAATTTTGTAGAATTTTTTGTGAATATATATATATATATATATATATATATATATATATATATATATATATATATATATATATATATATATATATATATATATATATATATATATATATATATATATATATATATATATATATAATTCCTATTGGATCTCAACCCGAAACCTGAAACCCTCTAGCCTAAACCCACTACCCGTTTAAACCCCTACCCGGGCCCGTTAGGAGAAGAAAATATCAACAGCAGCAGTAGCAAAAATCAACCTTCCTTTCCCTTCTCCGTGCGTGTGAGCCTTCTCATTCCATCGCCTCTTATCTCTATTATTACTAAATTCTCCTCAACTGAAACCAAAACCAAAGAAAGAAAGAAAGAAACAGCAGCGGCAGTGGCTTTTAAGACCACTATAATTAATTCCACCGCCTCTTATCTCTATATATATTGCAAACTCTCCCAAACCCTAACCCCACTTCTTACACAAACTAACATACTGTTTTGGACGTGCACTATACAAAACTCTTGCTCGGCAAGTATACCTTGCCATTGTACTAGTATTCATATTCCATATGATGCATACATATTTTATTTCTGCTTATTTAGTTCATTTATTTTAATTGCTATATAAACTGCGCGTCCAAGGAAACTTGGGTGCAAAGACGGTATCGTTGTATTCTATTTTATTTATGTATTTGCATTGGACCTTGTTTATGAGGCTGCCCCATTATTATGAAGCATCACTAGGTTCATTGGCCATGACACAGTTGTTACACGAGTTGTGAGTCTCATGTAGATCCCGGACTACGTATTGGGTTGGTCTCCTATAGTATGGGCCATGCGTTAGGGATGACTGCTGATAGAAACTTTGTATGCTAGTAGACCTGGCAGTTATTTAGAGGTTTATCGTGTCATGGATATGACATGCCTAGAGCATGGGTGGGAAGAACAATAAGTAAGGCGTTTGGGCTCCTTTGTACTTTTTTTCCGTAACGCCCGGATTCTCCGTCGGAGAAACGGGTAATGATGACCACTATATATTGCAGGCGGCCTATGCCGTTTAAAAGACGGTATGCTTGTAGGCCCCTGATTCTCTGAGAGAATCATGCCAATCCCATTTATGGCCAGATAGCCCACGTATTGGAAAGTTGTTCTCAAACTGCATTCACTTAGATGGTTAGGCAACCCCATTGGATGTTTACTTTTCAGTACTTATTGGCATGTTATTATGTATCTTGTTACGTCCCTCTGAGGACCTGGTCCCTTTCCAGATATAGACGAGCAAGAGTATCCGTAGGAGTACGGACCTGGACCTGACGCTACTTACCAGATGGAGGAGGTCTTACCTTCGGAGTATCTGTGATTTTATTATTGCTGTTTAGAGATCATTGTTGCTACTTCAGTATAGTCGTTTAGTAGTGGATTTAATTCCATCCGACTATCAGACTTGATACTCATCTTTGATATTTAGATATTATTTAGCTCTTTATTCCTACTTATTATTTGTGCTGTGGATGAGATATAGATTGTGTGTGACTTGTTATGACAGTATATTACCACTAGCGGATTGGATATTCATGTACAGCGTACGTGTGTATATGGTTTACATATATTGGAGTTCGTATACATACGGCTGGGCGTGTTACATATTCCTAGTCCTACGTATTTTGGGACTGGGGCGTGAATACGTAGGACTAGGAATACGTAACACGCCCAGCCGTATGTATACGAACTCCAATATATGGAAACCATATACACACGTACGCTGTACATGAATATCCAATCCACCAGTGGTAATATACTGTCACAACAAGTCACACACAATCTATATCGCATCTACAGCACAAATAATAAGTAGGAATAAAGGGCTGAATAATATCTGAATATCAAAGATGAGTATCTAGTCTGATAGTCGGGTGAAAATAAATCCACTACAAAATGACTATACTGAAGTAGCAACAAGGATCTCTAAACAGCGATAATAAAATCACAGATACTCCGAAGGTAAGACCTCCTCCATCTGGTAAGTAGCGTCAGGTCCAGGTCCGTACTCCTGCGGATACTCCTGCTCGTCTATATCTAGAAAGGGACCAGGTCCTCAGAGAGATGTAACAAGATACATAATAATATGCCAATAAGTACTGAAAAATAAATATCTAATGGGTCGTCTAACCGTCTAAGTGAATATAGTTTGAGAACAACTTTCCAACACGTGGGCTATCAGGCCATAAATGGGATTGGCATAATTCTCTCGGAGAATTAGGGGCCTACAAGCATATTATCTTTTGAACGGCAGAGGCCGCCTGCAATATATAGTGGTCATCATCACCCGTTTCTCCGGCGGAGAATCCGGGCGTTACGGGAGAAAAGTGCAAAGGAGCCCAAACGCCTTACTTGTTGTTCTTCCTAACCCATGCTCTAGGCATGCCACATCCATGACACGATAAAACCTCTAAATAACTGCCAGGTCTACTAGCATACAAAGTTTCTATCAGCAGTCATCCCTAACGCACGGCCAATACGTACAGGAGGCCAGACCTGTCACGCAGTCCATGATTTATATGAGACTCACAACTCGTGTAACAACTGTGTCACGGCCAATAAATCTAATGATGCTCCATAATACTGGGGTGGTCTCATAAAGTAGGTCCAAAAATCTACATAAATAAACATAATACGACGACATCGTCGTTGCACCCAAGTTTCCTTGGACGCACAATTTATATAGCAATAAATGAACTAAATAAGCAGAAATAAATTATGCAGGCATCATGTGGAATGTAAATAATAATACAATGGCAATGTATACTTGCCGAGCAAGAGTTCTGTATAGTGCAAGCGTCCAATACTGTGTTAAGTTTTGGTGTAAGAAGTGGGGTTAGGGTTTAGGAGAGTTGTAATATATATAGAGATCAAGAGGCGGTGGGAAAACTTAGTGGTCTAAAAGACTACTGTTGTTGCTGTTTCTTTCTTTTATTGGTTTTGGTTTTGGTTTCGGTTGATCTTTTATTGGTTTTGGTTTCGGTTGAGGAGAGTTTAGTAATAATAGAGATAAGAAGCGGTGGAATGAGAATGCTCACACGTGCGGAGGAGGGAAAGCAAAGTTGGTTTTTGCTACTGCTGCTGTTGATATTTTGCTCCCCTAACGGATCCGGGTAGGGGCTACACGGGTAGTGGGTTCAAGCGGGTAGGGTAGAGGCTAAGGGGTTAACGGTTTTGGGTAGAGATCCAATAGAAATTATATATATATATATATATATATATATATATATATATATATATATTCATCATATCTATTCATTCTAAAAATTATATTGGTGCATACCATTAAGCTAGCAATTGTCCAAAGGGTCTCCTACATGGAATAAATTAGAAAAAATTTATAATAGCTCCATAAATCTCCTAAATGCACAGATATCTTAAATAAAAATTAAATAAAATCTATTTCCTCTATTTAGGGGTTTTCAGAATTAGGGGTTTTACAGCTTATACTTCGTTCCAATCCTGACTGGATATTTTTTTCCAGACTGTGACATAGAGGACTTGTTTCCAGCATACATGGAGATTGGATGTTATTGATTGCAGGTTAGACTATTTACTGTTGTTTGGACTTGTCTTGTATTTTATTTGTTTTATTCGATATCTCATCGCGCTCTAGTTTATGTGATTGAGTATTCCATATTAGTATTGTGATATATGTGCCTCCTTATGGAGATGGATATCATTGACAGGTGTTTAGTTACATTAGTATTCATTATAACCTAGACAACGTTCTACCGTCGATGCTGCGACGTAGGCTGGACGTACCCACGCTCTCGTGCCCCTATACCGGGTGCGGGTCGTGACACATTTTTAGTGGTGGCCCATGCAGGTCAGACTTCATAAGTTGTACGATGTCGTGGTAGTGCAACGTCTTAGTTGTACTACTGCGTGCCTGCTATAGGATATAGGACATATGATACTAGGATGAGAGAGGATACTCAATCACAAAAAAATTTGAGAGATTCCTGGGACGACCCCTTGAGAATCTTATTATAATTTTCAATTTAAATCTTTTTCCTTGTTTCCATTCGCTCTCGCTTGTTGTTATTGAACTTGATTCTTGTTGATCAGTTATTAAATTAAAATCTTGGTATCATTGTTGAGTTGATTCTTGTTGACCAGTTGTTAAATTTAATTCTTGGTATCGTTGTTGAATTGATTTCATATCGAGATAAATTTTACGGGCTAAAATTTACGTTATCATCTGATGGCATATATTGATGATGACAGTGAAAAAGGTAAAACATCTACTTTGGTTATGGAACCTAGAGTTTATCGCAGCCATACTAGCTGTTGTGACAAGAACGTAGGAACCTGACTTGGATGTACATACTTTAGTTATGAAATTTAGAGTTTCTCGCAGCCATAACTGGTTGGCGTGGCGAGGATTCTAGATGACGTAATTATAGAGTTGAATACCTTAGTTATGGAACCTATCGTTTATCGCAGCTATGCTTACTGGCGTGGCGAGGATTCTGAGTGTCATGATTTCTGACAGATGTGTATGATTATCAGGTTGTATCTTAAATTGGTTCTTAAAAGTATCATCTCAAAACTTATCCACTTATGTTATTCCAGGACTTTATTCCATCGCTTCTTTTTTACTAGCAGTAGAAATACCTTCAGTCCTTAATCCAGTTCCTTTTGAGCTTCTTTTCTTGAGGATTCCTTGTTAGTATGATAATTGGTGACTTATAATTATGTCTGTGTCTTGTATTAGTGTTGACTGAGTGTGACTTATGAGTTTGTAAGTATATCTTGGTTGGACATATGAGCAGTAGGAATCAATCTAGAGTTAATCCATAGCGTAGTGCCTCGTAGCAATAGTTTTATAATAGGTGCCATTATAATTAGTATTGGTACTATAGGTAGAAGGAGTAAAGAGTATCAGAAGGTTCCAAGAGTAAGTATCAGAATCAGCATACCCATCCTGGCTAGTCATGAATTTATGTAATTAGATGATCTATGTAAACAATTAAGTATCAAGGAATTGTGTTAAAGATTAATGGAGCATGATATTCAATTTGATGATTGATACTTGGGTGTGTTAAAAGTAAAGAAATGTATATGCATAAAGGGTTTTAATGAGATGTCATGAGTAGAGAAATATCAGGATTGGTAATGAAAGTTGTGAAGCGTATCACAGATTAGTTTAACAGGCTGTAAAAGATTAAAGGGAAATACATATACATCAATCGAGATGAGGAACCATATACTTGCCCATGAGAGTAAAGTGAAACATGGGTGTTATAGAAGGTGCAAGTAATCATGAGTTCTAATAAGTTTGATGAGATGATCCAATAATGAAGCTAGTGTTATCATACCAAGAGTACTAACGATTCTATATCGAGGATTAGTTGAGCAAGGTGCTAATAACAGTAAGTACAACGTGTGATGATAATTAGATTGGTGTATCAATTAATATAGATAGAAAATCATTGGAGAAAATATGTGTGATGATAATTTTGATTATTGGAAGTAATATTGCAAGTAATCCGGGCAGTACAAATTTTAGTACACAGTTGAGGTTGTAGACAATTGGTGTATTTGTCTGCACCTGGAATATTAGAGACTGTGAGTATTTATATGTATACTTGTGGATTTAAATTTATAATTTGAAGAGTGAAAATAAATTTCAATTTTTTAAGAATTTTGAGGAGTTGAGATTTTTATGTTATTAGAATGTTTGAGGATTCAAAATTTGATTCAATAAACATAGTCAAAGCTATAAAGATTTTTGGAAGTGATTAAAATTTTATTTTGATAATTCAATAACAAGTGCATGTACTATATTTAACGATGAGTATATACTTGAAGGTAATTGTATATTCATTTTTACTGCAGAAATATCTATAAATGGATATGAATTACTATCTGCGTCATTGTTCGTGGATGTACAACCGTCATCCTGATGACATGTGCAATGTGCGGGATGAATTCATTGAGGGTGTACAGCAGTTCCTGCAGTTCGCTAAGGCGTTCCCTCAGTACATGAACGGTACCAAAATTAAGTGTCCGTGTGTGAGATGTCGCAACTTAAAATATCATCCAGAAGTGGAAGTCACATATCATTTGTACTTGAAGGGTTTCACGCCGAATTACTATCAGTGGACCGCGTACGGATAACTTGTGTCTTTAACATCGGAATCGGAGCCTTATGTGGAGCCGTATATGGATGTCCACGACCACGCTGCTTACGACGACGGGTGGGTGAACATGATTTTTGATGCGCGTGGGGCCTAGTTTCGATCCGGACAATCATGATGCAGCTGAGGAGGTACCGAATACCGATACTGCGAAGTTCATGGGATTGCTGAAGAATGCAAGGACTCCATTATATCCTGGTTGTGAAGATCATTCACCGTTAGAGGTTGTTACAAGATTATTGAGCATCAAGTCCAATTTTAACATGTCGCAAGAATGCTATAACCGACTGATGGATTTGATTATAGAGATCTTACCAGAGGATGCAAAGTTGCCTAAAGACTTCTACTAATCTAAGAGGATGGTGAGATCGCTCTGGATGGGATATAAAAAAATCGATGCATGTTGCAACGGGTGCATGTTGTACTACAAAGACGACAAGGATGAAGATGCGTGCAGATTCTGTGGTGCTGATCGCTACAAGGCTACTGGAAGAGGAAAGTCTGTCGGTGCAAAGAAGCTTACCGATTCGATGCACTACTTGCCTTTGACGCCGTTGTTGCAGAGGTTGTTTATGGTGAATGAGATTGCACAAAATATGAGTTGGCACAGGCGAAAACAGATCGAAGGAGTATTGGATCATCCATCCGATAAAGAATCATGTAAGCACTTTTATCGAGAGTATCCAGATTTTGCTTCGGATTCACGTAATGTCAGATTGGGGCTCTCCTCCGACGGTTTTATCCCATTCGGACTTTCGGGCTCCCAGTATTCGTGTTGGCCTGTGATCGTCACTCCGTACAATCTACCGCCTTGGATGTGCATGAAGACTCCGTATATGTTTCTAACTATTATTATCCCGGGTCCGAACAATCCGAAGAGGAACATCGATGTATATTTACAGCCTTTGATAGATGAGTTGAATCAGCTGTGGGAAGTAGGTGCCAACACGTACGATGTTTTCAGAAAGCAGAATTTTCAGATGAGGGCAGCACTTATGTGGACCTTTAACGACTTTTTGGCATATGGAATGTTATTGTCACGACCCGCACCTGGAAATTCGAGCACGAGTGCGTGGGTACGTCCAGCCTACGCCGCAGAGTCGGCGGTAGTACGCTGTCTAGGTCAAATCCACAGTTAACTAATCTAGCTCATTCACCAATAACATAGGCAAGATAATAATGGGAAACAGAAACTTAAGATTTTAAATGAAATATATGCGATAACAGATTTAAATGTTTAGTACAGAAGTTCAGAATAAAATCGGGGACAAACCCGATTACTAAGATAAAGAGCAAATAACTAAGATAACTACTGCTAACTACTCCGCAGGAGTAGCTTCCTGTGCGGGAACTGGCTCTGCAACTGTATCACCTGCTGCCTCATAGGGGCCATAATAGGTGGGGGCAAGGTTCTCATCATCGCCTAAAACAACGGATCCAGTCAGGAAAGGAGCAAAGTACACAATCCACAACAAGATTAAACTAAATATTTATGACAATTAAATTGAGCATCATATTGAGAAAGTTGCATAAAGAACATCAATATCTTAGAGTTAATGCTTATAAACAGGAATACGAGAAAAACCGAAATAAATGAGACAGGAAATGAAACTACAACAGTCTGCAAGAAATATAACAAGATCTAGAAACTATCTGTGTGAACTTGTGTTTGTTTTAGAATACATAGTTGCATGTAGGGGTTTATAAGGCTAATCCGGCCGTCATAAACGGCTATTAAACAGGAATAATCGAGATCCGGCTGAGGATACAGTCGCGTACCAACAGCTATTAAACACGAGAGGGGAATGGGTAAACTACATGCCTTCTAGTATTCTCCCACCCGACATGAAAAACAAGACATGAACTCCAATATTCAAGACATGAAATCCAGTGTTCTAGTACTACATGTAATCATCAATGGTACTAGTAAAGCAGGGAATTAATTATCACAATATAAAGATTAACTTGAAGTGCAGGTACTTGCCTGTTGTTTGGATCCAGTTAAATATACTCGGGAAAATTCCAGAGATGAGTCCAAAAGCTGAAATAGACATTACCATCACGCTCAGAAGATGTCAAATAGCTAAAAACGCCTGTCCTTGGGTCCAATTTGGAGACAAGGGCAAAAACGGCAGTTTCGGGTCAAAACGGGGTCCGCCGGTGGGCCCGCTTTACACCAAAAAATGTGTCCGGGTTAAAGGTCTCCAAATTCACCAAACTTAGTGTCAACAGGTCAGGAACGCTGATACAAATCCAACGAAACTTCCAGATTTGGATTCTGATGAGCCGAACACAAAATCGCCCGTCGAGCGGGGCCTATGGGGCCCACGACACGCGATTTCGTCAACGTTCTCAGAATCGAACCAAACTTGACCCACAGGACCAGCGTATCGCTACGAGTCCGATGGCGCAAGTTTTGTCTCGATCTGACGAGTGTATAAGAAGTTAGGGCAAATTACAAAAAAGTCGGATACTGGGCGATGTCCGCGGATACGCGTTGATTCCGGTGTGCACGCACACCCGAATCAGCTTCCGCAAAAACTCACACGTCCGTATCGATGACGCGCACGTATCTGTGAAGACCGCACGCGACCAAGTCGTCCCGTTTGGCGGAGCGCACTCAGTTTTGGGGTAAAACAGGGTCTGGTTTTTCCTGTTTTTGGATCGCGGTGTGCGATCACCACAGGACGCGATGCCCCGAGCGGTTTGTCCGGGCACCGAGAGGGTCATACAGGCTTCCCAACGCAATTTACGGAATTGAAAATAGAGCTACGAGCAAGAAGATACAAGCACCTGAACGGGACCAAAAAACCAGGTAAAATCGTGTCCGACACGACACAGGACACTGTGTCCTGTGTCCGACACAGTGAATTAGGAAATTAGGGTTAGGGTTAGGGTTTTCAGGCGGCGGCCGGAGCTCAGGCGGAGGAGGCCGGGGACGGCGCGGCGAGGCGGCGGCCGGCTCGCGGCGGCACTGGGGGCGGCGCGGCGGAGGCTCGACGGTCGGGCGGAGCTGGCCGGGCTCTGGAGCCGGAGGCGGCTCGGGCTGCCGTGGTTCGAGCTGCTGCCGGCGGGAAGAAGAGTCGGACGGAGGAGGAAGGTGGCTACGGCGGCTGGGCTAGGCGAGGGGAGAGGGAGGAGGAGGAGACGGGGCCGGTGGCGGCACGGCGGCGGCGAGGTGGTCGGGGTCGGGGCTGGCGAAGGCGGGGGGTTTTAAAGGGAATGGGAGGTCTGGGAGGCCGGGCTAGGCGGATGAGGGGGGGGGGGGTCGTGGCCGCGGTGGGCGGGGTTGCGTGGGGCGAGCCGGACGGAGCGGCGGGCGGCGCGGCCGGCGAAAGCGGAGCGGAGGACGCGGTCAGCAGCTGCGGGGGAGGAGAGAGGGTCATTCGGGTCGGGTCCGGGTCTGGCCGACCCGACTCGACCCGCGAGCAATTGCGGCTGGGCTGGGCCCAACGGGCTGGGCTCGGGATATTGGGCCGGGCTCAAGTAAATAATAGGAATAATAATAATAATAATAATAATAATAACAACAACAACAACAACAATAATAATAATAATAATAATAATAATAAATAGTTAAAATAGTTTTTAGGCATTTAAAAATAGGTCTGAGGTCCAATAAATTCCAAAAAAATTACCCTAAGTCCAGTTTTTCATTTTACACCCAAAAATATTATTTTCATAATATTTTAATGTTATTTATTATTAATTAAAAATTATTGAATAATTCAAATCCTGTTTTAAAATTACAGAAAATCCCAGAAAAATTCCAGAAAATGGTGAAAAAATCCCAATTTTAATATTTTTTGAAAAATCAGGGGCTTACAGTTATCGGGATGGAGCACTCATGGTCGTCTCTCATGTCCATATTGTATGGACCATACTAAGGCTTTCCGTTTGAAACACGGAGGCAAACCGTGCTTCTTTGATTGTCATCGACAATTTCTGCCGAAGGATCATCCGTACCGGAGGAACAAGAATGCTTTTCGTACGGGCATTGTGGGGAAGGCCAATCCACCGCCAAGGTGGCCCGGATACACGATATGAGAAGATGTAAAAAATTTATCAAGTGCTATCAAAGAGCCTGCTAAGGGGTACAAGTGTGACGGATTTGGTCGCACCCATAACTGGACGAAGAGGAGTATATTCTGGGATCTGCCATATTGGAGCACCAATCTGATCAGACATAACCTTGATATCATGCATATTGAGAAGAATGTGTTTAATAACATAATTAATACTGTAATGGAGGTAAAGGGGAAGACGAAAGACAATCCGAAGGCCAGGTTGAACTTAGAAGAAATATGTAGACGTCCTGCGTTGCATTTGATAAAGAAGGGAAATGGAAAGTTAAAGCAGCCTAAGTCAGTTTTCTCACTGGAGAAGGAGGATAAAGGGAGACTTTGTAGGTGAATTCAGGTTCTAAAATTTCCAGACGGATACGTGTCGAACTTGAGAAGATGCGTCGACCTCAAGGAGAAGAAACTGGCGGGTATGCAGAGCCACGATTGTCACGTATTCATGGAGAGGTTAATTCTGATTACATTTCAGAAATTTTTACCGCAGGTCGTTTGGGATCCATTGACAGAGCTCAGCATATTCTTCAGAGATCTTTGTTCTACTAAGTTGCTCGTCGATCGTCTAGAAAAGCAAGAGAAGGACATTACGGTAACACTATGTAAGCTCGAGAAGGTGTTTCCTCCTGGATTCTTCGACTCTATAGAGCATTTGCCAATTTATCTTTCCTATGAGGCACGCGTTGGTGGTCCTATTGGTTATCAGTGGATGTACCCTTTCGAGCGACATCTGAATCACCTAAAGAGAAAGGTAAAAAATAAGGCACATGTTGAGGGCTCTATTTGTGAAGCTTATATTCTCGAGGAGATTACAAACTTTTGCTCGACGTATTTCAAACCTCATGTTGCTACTAATAGAAGGAGAGCTTCGAGAAATGACGACAGATATCAGGAATCTAATGATGCAATACTCAAAGTATTCAATGTGTCCGAAAAACCTTCAGGAAAAATGAAGAAGAGATATTTGAATGACGACGAGCTAAGGGCTTCTCAGTTGTATATATTACTCAATTGCGACAAGGATGAAGTAGAGAAGCTAGAGGGGTAAATAATTAATACGTCCATGTTTACGTTATCTCAATGTAATAGTATAAGCTTCTATTATGCTACTAATCAGCTGTTGCTTCGTTGTTTTTCAGCACATATAATGATGAGTTGAGGTCGGTTAGACCCTACATAACAGACGAAGAAGTAGAACAAGAAATGGGATGCCATTTTCCTTCTTGGTTGAGTACATATGTAAGGAGCTTGGTAATTACTTTTTTTTTCTGCACTTGCATAAAAAATAACTTACTATCGCTACTTTGATATTTAGGTCGATCGTCTAATAACACCCGAGACTGAATCTATTAGAACTCTAGCCAAGGGACCAATTACTGCCGTCAAAATATGGCCAAGTTTCCGTGTGAATGGGTTTAGGTTTAAGTCAACAAATGCTCCAATCAGAGACAGCTTTCTGGATCTTGATTCCACGAAAACAGTTGTTTATGTATCAAATCTTCGAACTACAAAGACGTCGATCCAGGCAATGATTTCTTTGGAATCTTACTAGAGATTGTGGAGTTGACATATAATTATGACACAGAACCTGCTAAGATCATGTTATTCAAGTGTGAATGGTTCGATCCGATTCAAGATCAAGGTTGAAAAATTGACAAGCATGGCCTTGTGGATATAAACTACAAGCGTAGATATCAAGGCTACGAACCATTTATCCTATCAAGTCAGGCTCAGCTCGTGTACTTCATAACTTATCCTAGATGGGGGACAGCGAGGTCGGATTGGTGGGCAGTATACAAGACTAAAGCTGAAAATACCTTTGACATTGACGAAATAGCTTATCAGGAGGACGAGCTACCTCTTGTAACAAATATTATAAATGTGGACTCAACGGAAGTTACTCATTACATGAGTAATAATGTAGAAGATGTAGAATTATCTGAAGAGGAAGATGAAGACGAAGACGAAGACGAAGTAGATGAAAGTGAAGATGAGGAGAAAGAGGAAGAGGAGGACGAAAAAGGCGAATAAGATAAATTTTCTGAAGATGATTGAAAATAAAATATTTTGACTGTAGAATGTATTATTTTGACGAAGATATGTATTATATTTTGACTGCTGAATGTACTATCCATTTAGACTTGTGACACCACTAGTTATTTACTATACAATTTTATGAATGCTGTGAGATATGCATAACATTTTGATTGTAGAATGTACTATATATTTGTGTATTTTTTTATTCATCATATGTTGTTATCAGGTATGACAGGATGACGCGGAGGGTTCGACAGGTCCCGAGGTAGACGGAGTACTCCTCCGGTACTGCCTACTGTTGGTTTTGGATCATCGTCGCCTAGTACTCCAGTATATCGATCAGTCACATCTCCGACTGCGACGATGTTACGTGGCATCACCCCTGGGACGAGTAGTTCCAGGCCTGATAGTACTCCCTCGTCCAGCGTTCCTCCTACTGACGGAACCATGGAGACAGATGAGCATATGGAGGAGGTCGAGCCGACCTTGTCCCAACATCAGCTAGATCCTCCATGCGCACCTCCGGAGGAGACGAGGACAGAGATTTGGGCCGACGGTACAAAGTAAGTCAATTAGATGGTTTAGCATCATATATATCGTGTATTTCTTTATTCATCATATATTAATTTTTTCGATAAAAATAATTATCTCTGTATAGATATCGTCCCTCGTCGGTACAGAGACGCCTGGGCCTCTTTCTGAGGAACAACTATTGTGCCCCTTGGATCAACTACTCTGAAGCTCCAGAGGAGAGAAAGGCGTTCTGGTTTGCGCACTTCAAGGTAAAAGTATATTATATAAATCCTCTAATTTATGCATATTATATAACTTACTAAATTATTTATTATAGCAAATGTATTTCTATCCTCCGTACCGGGCCGAGTTGATCGAGCATATATTTTCTGTCGTTGCCGCCAAGCTTATCCATGATGCTCTGGATGACCAAAAAGCTCGTGATCGCGTTGAAAAACCGATCCAAGGTTGGATCACGCCTGAGCAATGGACTGCGATGAGGGATAGATTCGACGATTCGAGGTACAAAAAAAGGTCTGAGAATGCCAAGGCGGCTAGGCGGAAGGTAGCAAAGTGGTGTGGTGGCTCGATTCCGATGACGAAACATTTTCGTTGTTTGGTATATTTTTTATTTCAGATATATTATTTTAATTCAAGTACGATAAAATGGTAGTAGAAAAAATATTTAATTTTAGTACTAAATAATATATTTTTAACAGGTACAGAGGGGTGAGGATGCAAACATGGTGACCGTCTTCCTAGCCACCCATCGAAAGAGCGAAAATCTCATTGATGAGAGGGCCTCCCAGACCTATGTAAGTATTACTTTACTTTGTGTTAATTTTAATATAACTTAGGCAATTATCGAGTTTTTAAACTTTTCTAGGCCGAGTATCTTAGGCTGAATGAGCGGGCGACTGCTAGTGGACCTACAGCGGGAGAGACTGGTACTTCCTCGCAGCCCTCTCCAGCTCTGTCGACGGACGAGCTGTGTGTGACCGTCGCTGGTGGTCTCCAGAGGGGTACGTACTACGGTACGGGATCCTATGGCGCCCTTGTTGCGACGCAGTCATCTAGGGCCTCCTCGACAAATGCGCATTCCACACAGCCCTCGCAGTCGTCGGCCCGAGTCCAGGAGGCCATTGACCGTCAGATTGTGTCTCTTCGTGACGAGTTGCTGCGAAGGATAGAGGAGCAGCCCCAGTCTCAGCCGCAGGCGGACGATGCGATGCTTATCGTATGATTTGATATGCTTGAGCGCAGCATCAGGGAGCTCCAGGATTTGACAGCTGATCTTAGAGCGTCGACAGAGCGCAGCGTGACGGAGCTGCATGCATCACAGATATCCATGGGCGAGAGGCTGACGATGATGCATGATTCAATGGTTCATAGCAGTACGGGGCTGTTATCTACCATGGATTCATACAACCAGCGACTAGCAGAGTTGGAGCGGATATGTCCTCCTGGTGCGCCTACAACGACACAGACTCCACCGACGCCACTGCCTTCTCCATCGATATCGGTTTTGATTTTACGGGAGCAGTATGATCTGTTCTTATCCTTCATGCGCGCCAGTGGTCATCCTCCTACAGATCCGCAGTAGTCCTAGTTAGGACCGTTTATTGATTGTTTGTGTTTCAGACCTATGATATTTGGTCATTTGTGAATATTTTTTATTTTTGAGACATTCAGATATTATTTTTTGTATTCTTTAGGACGAGGTTTTCAGACTCAGTTGTATGGATATTTGTTGTATTCTTTACAACAATATTTTCTCCTGATTCGGTTTGTAATCTCAATATTTTGTTTTCTTCAAATTTTATTATATTATTCATATTAAATATATGTTAATTTACCGGTGTTGAGTGTTCAACCGAAGGGGGTCGGCGAACCCAGCAAATTCAACGGAGGGTTGCTCCGGGTCTATTAGTACAAATTATGAATTCATAAACTGCAGGAAGAATAGTTTGGAAATAATTCAGTATTCAATTTTTTTTTGCATTGTATCTTTAGCGACATTTTTAGCGACGTTTAGCGACGTCTACTCACGTCGCCAATTACGTTGCTAATTACGTCGCTATATTCGTCGCTAAATATGTCGTTACACACGTCGCTAAACAAGTCGTTATCCGTCGCAAACTGCTGACATGGCAGTATTGCCAGGTCATAATAATATCGCTAAATTAGTCGCACGACGTCGCTAAATGAGTCGCACATACGTCGCTATAAAAGTCGCTATTTACGTCGCTAGTAACGTCGCTATCTACGTCGCTAATTTAGCGACATATAGCGACAAAAATACACGTTGCTAATTTAGCAATGTTGCGTCGCTGCACGTCGCTAATATAGAGACGCGTATACGTCGCTAGAAAATGTTGGAATAGCGACATTTGGAGACGTTTTTCTGTCAGCGACTATTTTAACGGCAACTTCAACAAAATGTCGCTAATTACTTCGCTAAAATTATTTAGCGACATTTTTTGGCCATTTAGCGACATTTTTTTATGTCGCTAAATTGACTTATTCTGGTAGTGCGAGATCCGGATATACCAATCCGTGTAACCATCGTGTCAAGAAATCAAGGATATCTACACTAGATACAATGAACATAGAGGATATCATAAATGAGAAACTATCAGAGAATATGCTCGCCTGAAGTCCGGTGAATAGTATCACAGATATCTGGTATGGTTTTCAGAGGATGTTCAGCTCGAGCCAGGCAACATTCAAAATTTCAAGAAGCTAGAGCCTCGAATTTTCAAGGGGACAGAGGGTATAGTCTATGGTGATGATTGGCTCGAGGATATCGAGCGTTTCATGAGGGTGTCCCGTCTTGCGGAGGATCTGAAGGTCGAGACGGTAGGACTTAAACTGTTCAACGTCGCCCGCACTTGGTTCAGGAATGAGCTATTTTTTTACTGATGTAGGACAGTCTTGGAAGGTGTTCAAGGACCTCTTCAAAAAGAAGTTCTTTGCTCGGACGGACATAT
Organism: Iris macrosiphon; assembly: GCA_036927795.1. Lineage (NCBI taxonomy): Eukaryota > Viridiplantae > Streptophyta > Magnoliopsida > Asparagales > Iridaceae > Iris > Iris macrosiphon. The sequence goes on from JAYESA010000019.1 coordinate 26,686,349, forward strand.
TGGACTTAGGAAGGCAGTTTGAGAGCCTTACACGGGGAAGCATGTCCATAGAGGAGTACGTCGCAGAGTTCGGGAGGCTGAGTCAATTTGTGGAGTACTTGGTGAGGGAGCCAGAAGTTCAGGCTATCCGTTTTCGCGAGGGTCTAAATTGGGAAGTGAAGATACTCATTATGTCTTTCTATGAGACGTATTCTGAGATACTTTCGGAGGCACGCAAGGTCGAGCGGGAGTGGAACTTGAAGCCGAAGAGGGACCATGATATATTTGGGGGTGCCAGCAGCAGTGCGGGACCGGTGAAGAGGCCGTCCTTCCAGCAACAGCAGTTTCCAGTACAATTCGGAGATTATCAGCAGCAGTATCAGATGCAGGAACCAATTATTGCTCCAATACAAGCTCCAGTACAACAGATACCACAACAGCCTCAGAGACAGGTGCGACAGGCTCCTCAATGCACCTATTGTAAGAAGACTGGGCACACTTGGGAGATGTGCCGGAAGAGACTTGGAGCGTGCTTACATTGTGGATCAACGGAGCATATGGTAAAGGATTGTCTCTGGACCCTTCATCGTCTAGGCCAGGGTGCAGATCGAGGGCAAAGTGTCACGCCCTAGTCCCAAAATGTATGGGACCAGACACGTGGCAATGGCTAGCTCGTACGACTCCGTAGGGCTTTCCAATTTAATGGGCCCGACAAAGCACACTTACGTTGTCCACGGTCTAGTGATCCAATTAATAATCTAATTCTAACACGCAACAAGTAAACTAAATCTCAATCCATGGTAAATAAATCTCAAGAAAGAACGATACGCATCATCAGTCTGCAGCCCAATAATACATCCGTTCGAATAGGCCAAAAGAACAACATGGGCCTATAAACACTAGGCTATGAAAGCAGAATAAAAAATAGAAAATAGTACATGACTGTAATAGCTGAAAATATAAAGATATCTGCAACGATGTCCATACTCCACTAGATCAAGCATCCTCCAAATTGCACAAATAATCTGGAAGGGAACCAGGTCCTCAAAGCGACGTAACAAGATACAAAAATACATGTCATAAAGTAAATACTGTGAAAATTCGAGGTTGAACTAACCAGCTAAGTGAAATGCAATTTGAGGACAACTTAGTGCGTATGGGAAGTGTAGGCTAGACATATGCTGACGTAATTCACCAATCGTCGTGACTGGCTAGTATATACCACATATGCCCCCCATCTTAGGGCACTCTGCAATATAATAATGTCCAGCTCCGAAGAGCGTGGTATTTGTACATGTAACGTTTATCGTTCCGAAGAACGAGGTATCCGCAATATATATATATATATATATATATATATATATATATATGTCCGTATCGCTCCGCGGAGCACGATATCTATATAAAGGAGGTGGGTGTCCCATACGCCTACTAGTTGTCCTCTCCACCCAATGCCAATGTACAAATCTCAAGTGAGACATGGACATCTCGTACTATAATGCAAGTCACTAAGAAAGTATACAACTAAGCTAAATACCGTCACACGTGTCGCTCACACCGATGGCCAGTGGAGTATGAAGCACGTGTCCCTACATGAACTCACTCTGTGACGTGCAATGATATGTGTCAAGGCCTGGGGAGTCATATTGATAACTCCACAACTTTAGGTGCGTCCACTAGACACTAGGTCAAACACAAGCCCTAACGTCAACGCCTTTGTTGACTGCACCCGAGTCTTTCTCGGACGCGCACAGTTATATAATATTTAAACAATAAAATATGTAACTAATAACAACTGAATTTAAATAGTACAACAAGGCAAGGTATACTTGCCTGGGTCCTCAAGCTGCGAGTGCCAATAACCTGCTCCCGAAGTCTCGTCCGAAAGGTCCAGCGACTCTATAATATAATATAATATAATATAATATAATATAATCATCAATCATTACTCTAGTACGCACAGAAATTATAACTACACTGCACTCAGGAATTGACGTAGGAGGTCACGACTGGTCAACTAGCAGGGTCAAGTGTGCGTGTCTAAACACACAGGTGTCATGTCCTCGAATACCGTACATAGCAAGAAAAACAACTAACACTAACACAATGTCCAAATCTCCAAATCTCGTGTAGCACTAACACATGGTATAGCTAGTAGGTGAGGGTACACATAAGGTAGTGAGTCCAAAATACGTTTAATACATAAATATATATATCACCTTAGTATATTATCTAGTATTACCAAATACTTATAATTATATTAATACACCTAGGTCATACTTAACATATATAAATATGTTACACCCACAATTAAAAACCAATTTCTAAGGGGTAAACACTAACAACTAATTCCCATGAAGTAGCATGCTATCCCCAGTACCATTCACACATGCACACATGAAATCACAAAAGAAGGCAAGCTACGAACCTTGATGGGCACGTGAACGCGGAGGGTGATGCTGACCGGAGAGGGTGCTCGGGCTCCGGCGAGGGTGGTCGCATGGTCGTGGGAAGGTCGAGTCGGGGTCGACGTTGCTCGGGTCGACGGGGCTGTTCCGGCGAGAAGGTTGAGTCGATGGAGATGTCGACGATGGTGGTGATGATGATGATGACGATGATGATGATGAAGGTCGTCGGTGGCGTGGTGATGGGGATGGTCGCTGGTGAGTTTAGGCGGTCGGGCGTTGCTTCGACACCCGCACGGCGTGGCACCGGTGAGTGGGCGACTCGATCGACGCACGCAGGGATAGAGGCTGTGGTGACCGATCAGGTGGTTACACAGCCGGAAAGGCGCTGCGGGACGCGGGGAGATCCGGGCTAGGGCTGCGACGAGGAACATCGACGAGGCGAGGTTGTCGGCGTTGTCGGGGATGGGAGGCTCGCCAGGACTCTAAGATGCTCTACGTGCCTCCTCCCTGGACGAGGACTGGATGAGCTCGGCTCCGGCACTAGATTTTCTGAGCGGTGCAGTTGAACTCGACGTGTAGTTGGCAGCGAGACTTCTGCGACACCGTCCCCGCGACTGGATGGCCGCGCGAGAATGAGCCACCCGTCCGAATCGAGCCATTGACGCCCAGGCCATCCGGAGGAGCAGTATCCACGATGGTCAAAGTCGTCGATGTGCCGCACGACAAGAGGAGGGGTGGTGCTGAGGAAGAAGATGACCCGACGGTCGGGTCATCGACGTTCGGATGCTCAACGACGATCACTGCTCGTTGCTCGAGAGATGGGAAATGATGGAGGAAGAAGAGGTGGAAGTGGTGAGCGGCTGTGCTCAAGCTGCTGTCGGTGGAGGAGTAAGTCGACTTCTCCGGCAAGGTCGATGGTCGGGGGTGAGAGATGAAGTTTAGGGTTAGGTTAGTTTTGATTTGATGAAGGAGGATGGTGGTTTGATGATGTAAAAAATAATGGGGAAGAGTTTTGCATGAGGAGAGAGAAGATGGGTGCTAGCCTAGGAATTAGGGCCGGCTGCCTCCTAAGGATGGGGTTTGCCCATTGTGAAAGGGGGATGTTGCTACAAGAAGGAAATTGGAGGGTGGAGATAGTGTTGGGATGAATGGAGGGCCAAGATTTAACATGGAGGAAATTGTATAAACAAAAAAGGGAGAGAGAGAGGGATTGGACTGGTCAAAGAGGGGGATGAGATTTTCTTTATTGGCCTTGACCAATAGGATGGTGACACCTCATTGCACTTTTGCATAAAAGCCCCCCAAAATTGGAAAGTTACACAATAGGTGAGAATTGGGATTGGATGAGGGAAAACACCATATTTGGTGTGGTGTAGTGGCTAAAAAGGGTGTGTGGTGTTTAGTGTGAACCTTGAGGGTGTGAGTGGGGGTTTGGGTTGGAGTTGGGTTTAGTTTTGGGTGAGGTTGGGTCCTTACACCAATTTAATTAAAATTACTGTAAGTGGTGCTCTTTAATTAATTGGGAATACATAGGGTTAAAATTGGGTGAGACACAAGTGTCATGGATGTAGTAGACTCAGAATAGGATATTGTCAATAATTGGGTTGCACAAAACGGGTCGAGGTTGTGTCTCCAATTTCGATTGGAACGGACAAAGATGCAAAGTTGAATTTATTTGAATTTAAGAATGGACGTTTGTAACGAATATTGTGCGACTAAAATAAAGCACAAGGGAGGGTATTTATGAGTTACACAAAGGTCAGAATAGAAAGCTGGCACGTCTAGAAAAAGTGTGTAAAATTTGTTGGGAGGCAGAAGCTAGTGTACTGCTCCAAATATCGAAGCAACGGTAAGGTGCACTAAGTAATACAAATATTGCACAATAATCTAAAATACTGCGTTCTAATTCTAATTGGCTTCAAACTAACCCTAGTCTCTCTATCTAAGCCATGTAAACCTAAATTTGGTCGAGGAGATTTACACAAAGAGGTGGAGCTAGGCCGCTTGTAGCACCGCAAATTGCTCATCACCCGCAGAGGGAGCTACCTCGGCAGGGGGAAGCATTTGTGATGACGGTCGAGGAGACCGATACTACATGTGATAGGTTAGCAAGTCCTATTCTTTCTTTCTGTTCCTTCCATCTATTTGGATTGATTGCTTCTTTAGTACCTTTTGGATGCTTGTGTTATATATTTAGTATAGCTAATAGAATACCCTGACAGAGACAACAGTAATAAGACAGACGGAGACCATGACCATACATGTTGTTCTTTGCATAGGACTGTTCTTTGTGTGATTTTAGATAAGACCTTCTTGGACTATGATTGCTGGGAGTTTGACCTAGAAGGAGTACGATCACCCTTAAATTTTGAGGACTAAATTATTTTAAGGGGGGTAGACTTGTCACTACTATATTTTCTAGAAAATAATATTTTGGTCATTTTATAATTAATTAAATATTGTGTATGTTGAATATTTATTTATTGTATTATTTATATATTGTTAGCATGTTATATTTTATTTTGGACTTGTGTTACTGGACCTAACTAGTTTAAATTAGATCCATGGACCAACATTTAATTCTAGTTAGAATTGAGTCCAATAATAAGCCCAATCATTAGGAGGAGGATTAATTAAGTTAAACCCATTAGACTAGAATCTTCCCTCCTTAATTAATTTCTTCATGAGAGGCCCCAAGGGATATTTTAGACTTTACATAGTAGCTTGAGGGAGGGGGCAAGGGAGGCCTATATAAAGGGGTGAAAACTTTCTCTCTTCATTTTTTTCCAAATCTAGATATAGATTTTTTCTCAACCAAATTCTTTCATTCCCACATCAAATCCCTACCAAATTTCTCCCTAATTCCTTCCTAAATCATCATTGGAGGCGATTAAAGTAAGGATCTACAAGGAGGAAGCAATGATCTACAAGGAGGAGCAAAGATCTACATGTTGAAGGCTCATTTCACCAAATTTGGAGGTTGCATTAGGAATCAATCTTCCAATAGGTAAAATTCAGTTTTTTCTCTTTAATTAGACTTTAAATCTGTGTTTTAATCATTAGAAACTATCCCATATGATAAGGCTACCCATAGGAATTATAATTGGGTTCATAGGAGGCCTATGGAGAAAGTTATGCGGTGTTTTGTGTCAATTTTTGAAATTTTTTGAGATTGACCCATTTTGTGTTTGTCAATTGGTCAATTAGACCAAATTGACATGTGTTTGTTTGTGTGTGGCTAGTGTCATGTCCACAATTGGATATATTTTTCAGATGAGTGGTTAGAAGAGACGTGTCCCACCTTTTATGGACCGCAAGATGGTGAACCGACTGAGGATTAGTACCGACTACTGAGGCGACTTAGATTTCCATTAGCATATTATTATATTTTACTTCAGATTAGACATTGGCGTATATGTATTATTTGAGATTGTGTTATAGCTAGACTATTAGTTTTGGATGTATTGTATTATGATTTTGTGACTCTTTCTTCTATTCCATATCATGCCTTTATCTTCCTTTAGTTTATATTGTGATTGGGTATCGATTATAATTTTTTTATTTTTATTTTAGGTACAACCCACGTGGAAGTAGCTAATTTATTATAGGAATATTTAGACTTTGGGTCTTAGATAATTTTCGAAATTTGTGTTTGGATCTCTATAACGTACATAATTCGTATTTTGGTCGCAAAAGTATAACAAAAAATAATTAGTTACACTTTTGGTACATTTTTTGTGACACTTTTGAGACATTGGTGACACTTTAGAGATCAAAAACTAATTATGTTAGTATGGAGATTCAAGCACAAATTTTGAAACTTATCTGAACTCAAAATCTAAACATCCCTTTATTATAATGTTCGACAGATATTCGTAGTTGCGGTTGGAGTCTTTGGAATGAAATAAAACTTGAGTTTCTATTGGGAAAGGTGTCCTAACAAAACACAACACAACGTCATCATATATCAAGAACAAGTTGTTCCTTTCTTTGCAAAAAGTTCACAAGGTCGCAGGGGTTATATTTGCAATAAATGAATAGAAATTGACACAAAGAATGTAGAATGTCTGTAATTTATGTCCTTGAATTGAACCATTGCCGTTCCCGTGAAATTAATCCTCCTCCTCCGTCCATTCATTAATTCCGTAACGCCCCCCATTCCATTCCGTAACGCTGTAGCTAGTAGTAAACACCATCAAATTATGGGCCGCGGACATGGAGAAGAGAAGGAAGAGAGTACTGCATGAAGCTGTTATATATGTGTATAGGTATCCACATTGAAGGATCCAAGTTTCATTGCTAAGCGCACAGTATATATATAATAATAATATTATATATATAGAACAACGAAGCAAAGCAAAGCTGCTCTCTATTCTATTCCTCCTCTATTCCATTCCAGCTCGATCGAGGAAGTGGGAGTGTGGGAGTGGGAGTGGAAGAAGAAGAATCGTTATGTCCGAGTCAGAGACACCAAAACCTTCTCCTTCTTCTTCCTCTTCCCACCACCACCACAACGTAGCTCTCTACGCCGTCGGCCAGCAGCAGCAACCACCACCACCACCACCGCTATCGAATACTTCTTTTTCCCCTCCTCTAGCCCAGAAGCAGCAGCAGCAGCTACTCTTCCGCGACTACCGCAAGGGCAACTGGACCGTCCAGGAAACCCTAACCCTAATCACCGCGAAGCGCCTCGACGACGAGCGGCGATCCCGAGGAACCTGCAGCGTCACCAACAGCGGCCCTGGCTCCACCACTCCAACGACCCCGCGGTCGGCGGAGCAGAGGTGGAAGTGGGTGGAGAACTACTGCTGGAACAACGACTGCCTCCGCTCCCAGAACCAGTGCAACGACAAGTGGGACAACCTCCTCCGAGACTACAAAAAAGTCAGAGACTACGAACTACACAACCAGCAGCAGCCTTCCTCCTATTGGTCCATGGAGAGACACGACCGGAAGGAGCGGAACCTCCCGACCAACCTCTCCCCCGAGGTCTTTCACGCCCTCACCGACGTCCTCGGCCGACGCAACACCCGCCGCTCCTCCTCCACGTCCCACTCCGCCGGCGAAGTCACCCCCGTCTCATCCCGACCACCTGCACCTCCGCCTCCGTCTCCTGCGTCGACGTCGAAGCCGCTCACTCCCCCACCACCACCACCACCTCCTCCTCCTCCTCCTCCACCTGCTGCTGCAGCATTGGCACCGCCACCAGCAGCTGCCGCTGCCGCTGCTGCAGCTGCTTTCGGTGGTGCGTATCGATACTATATAAATATAAAACAGAAAAAGGACGATGAAGCAAAAGATACTTTTTTGAATACTTAATTCTCTTTGTTTGCAGCGGAGGGGAGTACGGACACGTCGGAGGCGGAGGAGGAGAATGAGGAGCCGGACACGAAGAGGAGGAGGCTACGGGAGCATCGGAGGAGCCTGGGGTCGAGCGTGCTGCGGAGCGCGTCGGAGCTGGCGCGGACCCTGCTGGCGTGCGAGGAGAAGCGGGAGCAGAGGCACCGCCAGATGCTGCAGCTCGAGGAGAGGCGGCTCAAGATGGAGGAGGAGCGGACGGAGGCCAACCGCCAGGCCCTAGGCGGCCTCATCTCAGCCGTCGACGGCCTCTCCAACGCCATCCACGACCTCGTCTCCGACCACCTCGGCCGCCACGGACACACAAAATGAAAAAAGAGAGAGAGAGAGAGGAGAAAAGTGCCTATGGGTCCCACATCAAGCGATCTTTATTTAATTCGAAACGTACGGCTGATATTGATGTTTGGGGAGTTACTTAGATCCACGGCTGCTAATCAAAATCTCGACATTAAAGACCGCCAGCAGCAGCAGTCAAACTGACTCGAATTCTGGTGATTCGCTAGTGGGGAGCAGGTTGGCATCTACTACGGAATTACCGCTCTGCCCCTGGCAAGAAAACGACGTCTTGTCATTTTGTAAGACTAAACGTAGACTAGAGGGGGCACAGTGTGTAAATAGTGGACGAAATGGTAGGTAGTTGTTACGGGGTCCGGGTCCGGGTCCGGGTCCGGGTCGGGTACGGTTTTGTTTGGTTGCGAAGAGATGACACGTCCTTTTTGAAGGACTACGGGAGGCTGACAAACCTGTCAGGGTCTCGGCTATCGTGTTAGAAAGCCGTGGTCAAACCCGTTTGACCGAGGGTGGATAATTACTGATCTGCCCTCGGATCTAATGGAGGGTCCTGTAACGGATGTGGGACGCTTGATGCAATTTACCATACTATTTATTGTTTACTGGCATGGAATGGAAAACATTTCTGGGCTTAATTATTTGGTCTTTAATAGAAAATTGTTAGTCACATTACTGTTTGGCTGGCTGTGTTGGTAGTGTAGAAAGAATCCATCAAAAACCTTGAAACATGGTGTGCCCAAAAAGTAAAACAATAACATGTGCCAAAGTTAAAACTATTTTTAATTGTTGAAAGAAAGCGCTCGAGACTGTTAAGGCTACACTTATTGAAAGTTCTCGCCACTAATGTCCCTCGTAATTTAAGCACACTACATAATTATTGCTCAGTTGGTGATATGCCTTTCCGCTAAGATTTGAACTTTATGGAATTCATATCCATGTACTCATGTAGCAAAAACTAATTAACAAATTGAAACTATGGAGTTCATACCTAACGGAACGGAGCATTTGTGATAAGTTATCACTTTGATTCGTTCCCGCATGCACAAACCAGTGGTGAATAAATAGAAGAAGCGGGAAAGGATGGAAGCCCAACACAAGCGCTACACTGTGCCTTTCAGCAAGCAATCTGTATTTTCTTTCAAATCCCAAGTCATAGAGACCATAGAATTTGATAGCCTAGCTTCCCCAAAGGTCAAGTTGGCCGTGTACTCGAGGCTCTTTGAAGCACCAGGAATCAATTGTGTAAAGTGCAAAGGGCGCGTCTTTCCCTTCGTCCTGTAGGGAGCAGCAGAAAGACCACAAAAGCTGCCAATTGGCAATGAAAGGAAAAAAGAAATTATCAATAACGCAAGGTGAAAACTCTGAGGTATGAAGAATGGCATAAAATGTTTCGACCTTAATTGAGTCAGTACAGAAAAAAGAAAAAAAAAAAAAAAATCTTTGGCCTTTGATCCCAAAATGTAAACAGAAGCTAATTTAGGCCAACCCACATGAGATAACCAACCCCCGTCTAACGGACACCAAGTACAGATAAAGACAAGTATATGGCGGTGACTACGTCACCTGGACAAATTCCAATCTTCATAACTCAGATGAAATTACTAGATTGACAAAACTAATGTTGAACCCTTTGCCCTAATAGATTCAACCCCCGCACCACTCTCAAGAAGAAAATAAAGAGATTAAAATTGAAATCGCTCACCAACCCGTAGCAATTTTCCTAACCGAAGTTGACGACTGCTCAATTAGATCTATTCTTCCTTCTGTCTTGGATGACGAAGTCTTAAGAGTAAAGCACGGACTTTCTCTTAGATTTTCTGTGGACGAGCGAGCACCCTGAATCTCTACATTGTGCTATCTTTGTGCCTCCACCCTCTTATATTTATAGGATGATAAATCATATTTTAGGTCATAATAGGATTTCCTAAATAGAAAAATCTTAAAATAAGAATCATATTCCACCTAAAATAGTCCAACACCAATTATGGACGTTTAAATATGGTCAAATTAAATATTTGATACAAATTCGAAATCTAATCAAATCTTACATTTAATGTAGATTTTTAAATTATATCACATCAAATCTTTGACCATATTTGGGCTCCAAAATTGTAATCACCCTAAAATTTTCAGTTATTCAAAATCAATTTTTGAGAATTTTCTGCAATTTTTTCAGGAATTAACATAGGTGCTGTGATGATTATATAATTTTTAATTGCTATTAAATAATATTAAAATGTAATAAAATATAATTTTATGGTGTAAAATAAAAAACTGGACTTAGGGTAATTTTCTGGAATTTTATTGGACCTCGAACCTATTTTTAAATACCCAAAACTATTTAAACTAATTATTAATTAATTAATTGTTATTGTTATTGTTATTATTATTATTACTATTATTATTATTTATTTTTAATTTCCGGCCCGGCCCAGTGGGCCGAAGCCCAACCCAGCCCGCTACCTATCGGGTCGGATCCGCTACCCGACCCGGCTCCTCACCCGCTCCCCGACCCGGCTCCTCACCCGCTCCCCCACGACCCAGCCGGCCGCCCGCGTCCCCCGCGTCCCCCGCTCTTCTCGGCGTCTCCGCCGCCCCGCCCGCGGAACACGACCCCCGAATCCCCCGCCCCCTCCGCCGGCACGACCGCTACGTCCCCGCCTTGCCCGGCCCCTCTCCCCCGCTGCCTGCCCTATTTAAACCCTCCCCCGCAGACCTCTCCGCCACCACCCGAACCCCCGCCGCCTGACCCTGCTCCGCCGCCTCCCAGCTCCGCCTGCGACGCCTCACCCCTCGCCGCCTCGCCGCATCACCCTGCCCAGCAGCCGCCGCCGACCCCGCTCCCCCTTCCTCCCTCCTCCTCTCCTCGTCGAACAGCAGCAGCTCCGGCAGCCGCCTCCCCCTGCGCCGCCGCGTGTCCCCGAGAGCCGCCCAGCCCCGGCCGAGCGTTCCCCCGCTGCCCCCAGCCCTCTCCGGCGGTCCTCCGGCCGCCGCAGCGTGCCCTAGCCCTAACCCTAGGCTGACACCGTCGGACACGGGACACAGTGTCCGTGTCGAGTCGGACACGACGAATCCTCAATTTTTCAGTCCTGTTCAGGTACTTGTAACTTTCTCCTCGCTGCCCCATTTTCTATTCCGTAAATTGCGTTGCGAAGCCTGTATGACCCTCTCGGTGCCCGGACAAACCGCTCGGGGCATCGCGTCCTGTGGTGATCGCACACCGCGATCCAAAAACAGAAAAAACCAGACCCTGTTTTTACCCCGGAACTGAGTACGCCCCTCCAAACGGGATGACTTGGTCGCGTGCGGTCTTCACAGATACGTGCGCGACGTCGATACGGACGTGTGGGATTTCGCGGAAGCTGATTCGGGTGTGCGTGCACACCGAAATCAACGCGTATCCGCGGACATCGCCCCGTATCTGACTTTTCTGTATTTTACCCTAACTTCGTGCACACAAGTCGGATCGAAACGAAACTTGCGCCATCGGACTCGTAGCGATACGTTGGTCCTGTGACCCAAGTTTGGTTCGATTCTGAGAACGTTGACAAAATCGCGTGTCGCGGGCCCCACAGGCCCCACTCGACGGGCAATTTTGTGCTCGGCTCATCGGAATTCAATTCTGAAAGTTCCGTTGGGTTCGTATTAGTGTTCCTGACCTGTTGACACTAAGTTTGGTAAATTTGGAGATAGTTGACCCTGACACATTTTTCGGTGCAAAGCGGGCCCACCGGTGGACCCCGTTTTGACCCAAAATTGTCGTTTTTGCCCTTGACTCCAAATCGGACTCAAGGACAGGCGTTTCTAGCTAATTGACACCTTCTGAGCATGATGGTAATATTTATTTCAGCATTCGGAGACATCTCTGGAAATTTTCCAAGAACAAGAACCGTAGTGGAATCCAAACATTAGGCAAGTGTACCTCGCCAAAACTTGCAGTCTTTGCTAAATATTCCTTGGCTTAGTTATACATCAGAGGGCAAGAATACCTTGCCAACTTTACGGTCTTGTTGCATATTTCCTTGTTTTAATTATAACTGTTGTACATGCTTAACCTAAGACCGTGTGACGTACTTAGCGTCCGATTATCAGTCGGGTGCCAACACCGTACGCGGTGTTGGTTACGTCACCTAGAGATGGACATTTCGAACCCTTTACTTTCTCGTACTTGTCTTATCAAGTACATCATAACCCAGGACACTTGACACTATTCATGAGACAGGGTCTTCCCGAGATATTCGTGGTGATTCTGTATAGGATACAGGACTTGACAGAGATATGTTATTTATAGACAATATGACTTGTTGCATTAGCTATAATCTCGCTGACATGGACATGAGACATTATGGTCATGATATGCGTGATTACATTGGGTGGGGAGAGACACACAGGCTACAGGCTACAGGCTGTTTTATATATATATCCACTACTATTGTGAGGTTGTAGACTCTCCAGCAGAGCTAGACCCTTTACCTGTTATTACTGCTACCGGCTCCCCGACACAGAGCTTGTAGCGGTCTCAGCCTAAGTTTTAGTGCTGCTCTCATATTATATATCACTTAGCTGGTTACATAGTTTATCCCATTATTTACTTATTGCTGCACTGCTTATTTATTTGGCTTGTATTTTCTGTACCTTGCTATGTCCCCTGAGGACCTGGAATGGATTATGTCCCCAGGTTTAGCTGAGGAGCAGTACCCCGAGATATACGGGACAGGAGCTGAAGCTATTACTGGACTTGATACTGGAGCAGAACTGAACCCTGAAGACGAGGTGACTGCCGAAGACTTCTCCTGAGTACCTGATCCCGTACTCAGTATTTACTTTATGTTTATCTCTTTTGTTCCTGGCCTACTGAGCCAGAGTATTCAGACATATGTCGGATTGTTTCTCCGACCGACTTGTTGAGATTTGTTGCTACTTATTTCTATTTCATTATGCAGTTTATTTATTTATCTTTTATGGATGAGATTAGTGTGACTTGTTGTAGTAGACCTTCTTTACAGCTTAAGTGCGCCCTGATGGTTCCATTAAATTGGGTTGACCATCGGTGCGTGCTGCTGGCCATTGCCACGTGTTCAGTCCCTTGATATTTTGGGACTGGGGCGTGACAAAAATTCACCAAATCCAAACTGGACCCCAACATGTAGCTTATGAAAAGATTGAATACCTAATGGCTTATTAAAAGATTTATTTAATTTCTTATGAGATAACTTATTGGAAAACTTATTTGATAACTTTATCGGATAACTTACTTAATAACTTAAGGATATTTAGACTTTAGGTCACGAATAACTTATAAAATTTGTATTTGGGTTTCCATAATAGGCATAATAAGTGTTTGTGTCTTGGACTAACGGTTGACCGTCCAAAATCTAACTAAACTGTTAGGAAAATAAATATTTAGACTTTAGGTTTCAAATAACTTATAAATTTTGTTTTGGATTTTCATAGTAGACATAATTAGTATTTGGGTCTTGGACTAGCGTTTGACCGTCCAAAACCTAACTAAATTGTTAGAAAAATAAAATAAAATAAAAAATAATTTTAATTAATTAACGGTGTTAACTTTCTGTCCTCACGTGACCTTTTGCTTTGGCATGTGAGTTTACTAAGTTGCATCCACGACCATGATTAGTTGATAATCCAATGGTTAGAGAATAACCAATCGTTATGGTATTTTTCGACGTATGGGCTTTGATGAAATTTGAATTTGTCGTGTGTGCGCGACGAATTTTTATGAACATGTTGGTGATGTTTGTTTCAACATCCAGAGACGTTCATTCAGATTCCACTTTTCGTGGCTCTTCTGACTTGACAAGTTCGCAACCGAAACATCGTCAAATCACTGATTTCATTGCATGCAAGTATACCTTGCTATAATTACTGATTATTTTTGTATATTTTAGTATTTTTATTATATTTTATCTAGTTGTTATGCTTTAAACTGTGCATCCAAGCTAGACTTGGGTGCAATGACAAAGTTCGTCGGATTCTATGTCTTCTATTTATTTTATGCATGTCACCCTAGTATTAATAAACTACCTTATGATTGTGAGATATTTTTATATCTTCTTTGGCCATGACACATTCATAACAGAAGTTGTAGTTTTCATATAGGACACAGACATAGTCACGTACGTAGCTCGCCTGGGGGGTATGGTCTCTGAAGCAGAAAAGCCAGAGCCCCTTGGAACGTCCAAGTTTCTCCTATTTATAGCCATCATGTTGATGGGCTATAAGTGTCGCATATGCTTCTGTTTGGTGGCCGCGGGAGACTCCTCTAACAGAATGCGGTTGCAACTGTAGCCGTATACTATAGGCAGCCTGACAAATGGCTTCTGTTGGGATCTGTTGTTTGATAAGATCTCGGGGTTATTTTAAACTCCCCCATATGCGTGACTCGGTCAGTTGGACATGTAATCAGCACTAACTATGTGAAGATCTTTTCGGTTGTAAGCTGAAAGCCGCATAACATCTTGGTCGCATATCGTATTGGCCGGATATGTGCTTTCCTTTGGCCTTGGTCTTATGGACACTTTGGCCGCATGGCGTTGTTGCCGCATGCAAACTCTCGTCTGGCCTTGGTCGAATGGACACTTTGGCCGTATGATGACGAGGCCACATAGGGTCGTAGCCGTATATGGGGGAACATGTGGCATGACACATCTAACGAAGTTATTAATGCACTGATGTGACTTTTCATCTTTTTATGAGCCATCACTTCTCTCACGATTCTCGAAGCGCTCTAGGTGATGAGTTGTGTATCAGAACTTCTGACAGGCATTAAATGTCGTATCAGGGGATCTCATACGGCCCTTACTCTGTGGTTATTCAGGCCGCATGAATTCTGCTATGCGGCTTCCTCTTTTGCTTAATTTTTCTGAGTCGAACATGGGGCGCATGTTTGTTGGAAGCATGGATCTGAATTTTTTGTACTCTACAAGAACCCCTTCAAAGTTTTCAAACTTGATAAGTTTGAAATACTTTGGATACGAAGCATGGAGGAGAAAACTCTGGACCACATGGACGATGGGCCGCATGGGCGAGTATTGTCAGACTGTCATCTTTGTTAAATATTTTGATTTTCTTCGATCTTGGAGCAGATCTCCTAGGATTCTGACCCGACTCTTCACTCGGATCCCAAGGTGACGACTGTAAGGATAAAGACACCTCAAAAATCCAACCGTCCTCCGCTGTCATTAGATGTCAGCAGGGCGTGGAAATCAAAGAGTTTGCCATTATCTCTTTAGTGGTTTATAAATAGGGGTTTTGGGGGAGGGGAGAGGGAATTTTTTGCTTTGCTAAGTTATCTTCCCCTTTCATTCTCGTCCTTCTCTCTGCTTTCGGTGAACCATATGTTATGTCTCCCAAAGCTTCGTTTTCTGCTACCGTCAAGAAGGCTGCCGATAAGGGAAAGCACCATGCGACCTCGTCTAAGGCCAAGGATGAGGCCCCGACTTTTCACCCAGACATTCAAGTGCCCATCCAAGGTAAGGATTGGAGGAGAAGAAGTCTGGATGCGTGGATATTTTTTACACAGTCCGCCACATGGATTAGAACATGTGCAGACTTTGGGTATTGTGCTAGAGGTAATATGGACATAGCACAATACCGTAGTTTGTTAAGGATATCCCACTGGAGGACTTTTTGGTGGACTTTATTACCTTCTGCGCACCTGAGTGCAAGTAATAAGTTCGAAATAAAAACTCAATCAGAGGTGATATGGACGTAATAGATCTTGTGGAGCCATTACTTCTTGCGCACTTGAGTGCAAGTAATAGATTTGAGACAAACCCTACCAGAGGTGATATGGATGTGACATATTTTATGGACTTAACACCGCTGGCATACTTAGAGTTAAGTACAGGTGATAAGTTTAGATGACGACGAATATCAGAGGTAATATAGACGTGATAATCGATAGTCAAGTAGGAAGGTTTTCTCAGAGGTAAGAATGACATGGAAAACTCTACTGGGGAGAATATGAGGACGATAGCTCAGAGGTAACATGGACGTGAGCTAATCGATAGTCATACATAGAGGTTTGGTACAATCACAGTGGGATATTTTTGTAGAA
This sequence comes from Iris macrosiphon, assembly GCA_036927795.1. Classification (NCBI taxonomy): domain Eukaryota; kingdom Viridiplantae; phylum Streptophyta; class Magnoliopsida; order Asparagales; family Iridaceae; genus Iris; species Iris macrosiphon. The sequence continues at coordinate 26,702,465 of JAYESA010000019.1, forward strand.
GGAAAAAAAAATGAGCCATAGGTAATATGAACATGGATGTTTTCTTTGGACGGAGAACATGGACAGCTCATAGTTTAGAGGAAATATGGATGTGAACTATTTGCTTTGGTTAAGGACATCCCACTGGGGATCTTTGGTAGACATATTATTTCTTGTGCACTAGAGTGCAGGTAATAATTTCTAAACAAAACTCTATCAGAGGTGATATGGACGTGATAGGTTTTGTGGCCTCATTACTTCTTGCGCACTTGAGTGCAAGAAATAAGTTTGAAACGGAACCCTATCAGAGGTGATATGAACGTGATAGGTTTTGTGGCCTCATTGCTTCTTGCGCACCTGAGTGAAAGTAATAAGTTCAAAACGAAACCTATCATAGGTGATATGGACGTGATAGATTTTGTGGCCTTAACACCGCTGGCATACGTAGAGTTAAGTATGGGTGATAAGTTTAGATGACGACTGATATCAGAGATATTATGGACGTGACAATCGATAGTTATATAGAGAGGTTTGCTCAGAGATAATATAGACATGGCAAACCTCACTGGGGATAACGGTTAGGATAATAGTTCAGAGGTGATATGGATGTCAACTAATGTCCAAGAGAACTAATTATGAGTGGTCTACCCGAGAATGTGGATAAACCTGAAGGTGGCTCCACTGGGAAGATTTTTGAGGATCCAATGTCTGTTGCGTATTCATAATTCCTGAATACAGACAATGGCTTTCATCAAACTTTTGTGGAAGAGAAGTGCATATTGTGCTTACACAGTTGTTGGATATGAACAACGGGGAATGTATACTGTATATTTTTGTTGTCCAGCCGATAGTAAAGGGAGTACAAGGCTAGCTTAGACATAGTACTTTTTAAGGAACTTGTCGTTAATAGGCATAATGAGCAAGTCGCCATTGGATTTTGTGAGTCGGTAGACACCATTGGACAACACAAACTCCACAATGAACGGACCCTCCTATTTAGGTTAGAATTTATTGATCGTCTTGTGGGTCATAACCATCTGTCTTCTTACTGTCAAGATGAGGTCACCCACTTGGTAAGTCCTCTTTTTGACCTGTTTGTTGAAGGCTCCTGAGAGGCACGCTTGGTACAACTTAATGTGCTATTGAGCAAAGAGACATTTCTCGTCGAGCGCTTCTAACTTTTGTAGCCGTCGAAGGTGATTATCGTCAACGGTTAACTGGTTGGAGAGAGCCACTCGGAGTGAAGGAATTTGGATCTCGAGTGGGAGGACCGCTTTACTTCCGTAAACCAAGAAGAATGGCGTGCTGCAAGTAGGTGTCCGGATCGTTGTGCAGTAGGCCTAAAGACATTCATCTAGCTTCTCATTTTAGTTATTCTTATTGGATGACACAAACTTCTTGAGTAGATTTATGATGGTATTATTGAATGCTTCTGCCAGACCATTTGCTGCTGGATTGTAGGCAGTCGAAGCTACATTCTGGATTCAGTTTTGGTCACAAAACTGGTAAAAAGTATGAATTGCAAACAGTGGACCATTATCGTGGATGATCCTTCGTAGCAAGCCGAAGCGGTATATGACGTGATGCTTGACAAATATGATCATGTTTGGGGTCTTTACTTCAGCGAGTGGGACATCTTTCGTCCATTTGATGAAGTAGTCGGTGATAGCCAATATGAACCGATGTCCCTTAGAAGAAGGTAGAATAATTGGCCCGATAATGTCCATTCTTCAAGCTTCAAACGACCAAGATTCTACCATTGGGTGTAGAAATTCTGAGGGCTGGCGGATAAAGTCTGCGTGGATTTGGCACGCTTGGCATTTTTTCGCATAGTCAACAGCCTCCGCTACCATTGTCGGCCAATAGTAACCCATTCTCCGGAGACGGTCCTGTAGCTTGGGTCTGGGCTGATGGGCACCGCAAATCCCGTCGTGAGCCTCGCGTAGAGCCTTCTTCGCTTCTGTATTTGATAGGCATCGTAGCAGAAAACCGCCGTTGGAACAATGATACAACATTTTGGTAGCTGTATCGTAATAGATCCGGAGGGAACGTCTTCTAATGGAAGTGGCTTCCTTTGGGTTCTTAGGAAGAATTTCATAGAATGCGTAGTCGATGAATGGGAGCCTCCAGTCTTGGATGTTGGTGTCTACTTTTGCTGTGTAGCTTAGGCACATGTAGAGATTAATTTTCGGACATACCAGCTCTTGACCGACCACTGTGATCAGCTTATGGGTTTTGACCGGGAGTGCTGTAAAACCCCTAATTCTGAAAACCGTATTAACTTTTTATTAATTAATTATTCAATTTATTTAGTTATGAGCTAAATAGAGGAAATAGATTTTTATTTAATTTAATTTTGAGGTATTTGTGCATTTAGGGGATTTATGGAGCCATTATAAATTTTTCTAATTTATTCCATTTAAGGGACCCTTTGGACTGTTGCTAGCTTAATGGTATGCACAAATATAATTCCTATTGGATCTCAACCCGAAATCCAAACCCTATCCTAAACCCACTACCCGTTGAGCCCTACCCGGACCCGTTAGGAGAAGAAAAATATCAACAACAACAGCAGTAAAAACCAACTTTTCTTTCTCTCCCTCCGCACGTGTGAAACAACCCCCACCGCCTCTTTATCTCTATTTTATTACTAAACTCTCCCAAACCCAAAACTAAAACAAAAGAAAGAAACAACAGCAGCAGTAGTTTTTGAAAATACTAAAATAACCCCCCCGGAACCGACCTCTTCCCCTATATATATCCCGTACAGTATACCCCAAACCCTAACCCTAATTCTTCCACCAAACTCAACACCGTCTTCACCGCATCTGGAGACGTTTGTTAGGAGGCCTTAGTTCCAGATCCTGTGTCCTTGACATTTGGATGCTTGCACTATACAGATTTCTTGCCCGACAAGTATACCTTGCCATTGTACTAATATTTATATTCCATATGATGCATGCATAATTTATTTTTGCTTATTTAGTTCATTTGTTTTAACTGCTATATAATTTGTGCGTCCAAGGAAACTTGGGTGCATCGACGATGTCGTCATATTCTGTTTTTATTTATGTATTTATATTGGACCTATTTTATGAGACCACCCCATTATCATGAGGCATTTTATGTTTCATTGGCCATGACACTATTCTTACACGACTGTGAGTCACATGTAGAATATGGACTTGCGTATTCGGCTGGCCACCGGTACGTATAGGTCGTACGATAGATAGGGATAACTGCTAATAGAAACTTTGTATGCTAGTAGACCTGGCAGTTATTTAGAGGTTTTATCGTGTCATGGATGTGGCATGCTTAGAGCATGGGGTGGAGAGAACAACAAGTAAGAAAAATTGGCTCCTTTGCACTTTCCTTTTTATGTAACCCGTACGCTCCACCGGAGATACGCGGTCGTGATGACCCTATACTACTTGGCGGCCTCTGTCGTTCAAAAGTTGACATGCTTTGTAGGCCCCTAATTCTCCGAAAGAATCATGCCAATCCCACTTTATGGCCAGATAGCCCACTTGGTGGAAAGTTGTTCTCAAACTGCATTCACATAGATGGTTAGGCGACCCCATTGGATATTTATTTCAGTACTTTATTGGCATGCTTCTATGTATCTTGTTATGTCCCTCTGAGGACCTGGTCCCTTTCCAGATATGGACGAGCAGGAGTATCCGCAGGAGTACGGACCTGGACCTGATGCTACTTACCAGACTGAGGAGGTCTTACCTTCGGAATATCTGTGATTTTATTACCGCTGTTTAGAGATCCTTGTTGCTACTTCAGTATAGTCATTTTGTAGTGGATTTATTTTCATCCGACTATCAGACTTGATACTCATCTTTGATATTCAGATATTTTCAGCTCTTATTCCTACTTATTATTTGTGCTGTGGATGAGATATAGATTGTGTGTGACTTGTTGTGACAGTATATTACCACTGGTGGATTGAATTTTCATGAACATCGTACGTGTGTATATGGTTTCCATATATTGGAGTTCGTATACATACGGCTGGGCATGTTACGTATTCTTAGTCCTACGTAGTTTGGGACTGGGGTGTGACAACTGCCAAGGAGGCAGCGAGGCCGGCCAGGGCGTCAATCTCGATGTTCTGCAGTCGAGGAACGTGCCCTATTAAGAACCCATCGAAGGTAGAGATTATTTCGTGCACAAATTGGTGGTAGGAAATCAAGTCTTCGTGACGGACTTCGTACTCGCCCTGGACCTGACCGAGTATCAGCCTGGAATCGTCGTAGGCCTCCAGATAGTCTACTCCTACTTGTTTAGCGAGTTGGAGCCCACTGACGAGAGCGTTTTACTCTACCACATTGTTGGAGCATGGATCTATGAAGTAGTAAGCACGGTTGATGACCAAATTATATGGGAAAATCGGTACTATCCCGATGCCAGCAATAATATATCCTTTGGATCCTGTACTTGAAGCACCATCGAAGAACATTCGCCAAACGGCTTATGCGCTTGTGGTCATGTTTGAGTCTGTTACTTTGTCTGGGATCTCCTCGTAGAGCTTTAAGATTTTCGGTACAGGGTGGGCCACCAGGAAATCTGCCAATGCTTGGCCTTTGATCGACTTTTGTGGGACAAATACCATGTCGTACGGCAACAATAGTATTGCCCATGTGGCTAGGTGAGAGTTGAGCGCTTCGGGTTTAGTCACAAGGATCCTGAGAGGATTAACTCGCGAGATCACATGGATGGTTTGCCCTGCCAGGTAGTGTCGGGTCTTCTGAAAGGCAAAGAACAGAGCGAGGCACTCCTTCTCAATGGGATTGTATCTGTGCTCTACGTCTGCCATCATTCTGCTGAGATAGTAGATGGTCTATTCATGACCTGCATTATTTTTCTGGGCTAGTAGAGCTACGAGGGAGTGATTCATTGCCCGCACATATAGTAAGAAGGGTCTTCCCACAACGAGGGCCACCAATATTGGGAGGTTCATGAGATACTCCCTGAAGTCATCGAAGGCACACTGGCATTCTTCTTTCCAGACAAAGGAGACTCCCTTCTTTATGAGCTGAGTGAACGACTGACAACGTCCAGAGAGGTTTGATATGAACCTCCTGATGTATGACAGTCTTCTTTGAATGCCACAAAGTTTTCTTAGGTTCTTCGGTGGGTGCATTCTTGTACAGTTTTACCATGAGGGGAGGGGCTGTGTCGGGAGCGCGTATTTTGAGATGGACTCTGAAGGCTCGTCCGATGTTGTCCTAGTCTCTTACTCATCTTCGGCATTATTGTCACCTTTATCTTGGTGGACTTGATTGTAGAGCATTGAGTCAGAGTAATAGGTCTCAATCCCTTTGAATGGATCCACGTCGGCAAATTATGTCTTGACGATGTAATGCCCCGCCTCCAGCGATTCACTTATAGAACACTTGCAACTTTGACTCGGTTGAGAATCAAGTCACGAGAAAATCTTACCGCCAATTCAATCACAGACAAAATGCAATGAACCCTTCAAACTGATGGAACGACTTCTATTGAAATGAGTCCAAGAGTTTTTGTTGGTTGTTTTGCTGCTTGGTTTTGTATTTTTTTTGTGTTTTGTCTTGCTTTCGATGACTTGGTTTTCATGATTTGCTTTTTTCACTTACGTATTTATTTTGAATCGTAAGAGAAAGAGATCGAAGGATACTAACAAAGTGTTATTGCAATTTCAGGATGCATAACCAAGGAGTGATCGCTGCATAAGGCTTCCCCATCTCTCGCGTTGATTCGTTCGGTGAGTGGCTTCGGCCCTTCGATGAATCCTATGGTCTGCACGCCTTAATAAATAAATTGCTAGTTCTCGCAGTTCATGTTCCTCTGCTCAATGATATCAATATAACAAGATAAAATAAAAAGATAGAAATTGGCATGCTAGATTTGTAGAACTGCTATCTTACTTCTTTATATAAAAGAACTATTACTTAAAACTTAGAATTGTCATTGAACTCGTTCAGAGAATTGATGCTTAATCCTTATCGCTTGAATCAAATCAAATATAACAGATTGACTTATTGAAGTGCCAAGTCTCTATAGAAATGAGATAATGCATATTGTTCAACTGTTGCAATAGAATTTTTCTAGTCTAATAGAATATTTTTTATCGCATCGGTCTCGGACAACTTGTGCACAAGGTATCGGATCTCTCGAGCGGTATCCTGGGGCACTAGGAACCGTTCGGCCTGGGAGAGGATAATTGGAACACCCTGAGGCAATGAAGTCCTCGCTATTAGGCGGGTGTTTATGTCTATTAGTTAGCTGGTTCACGTGTCAAAGCAGCCATTGAACATATCTTTGGTGTAGTGTTGGGCCGTGATAACACCACTACTAATCATGGGTTTTTCCCTAGACCATCATATAGCTAGGTCGCATTCTAGATTTACCTTCGATGTATACTTAACACTTGATGCCAACACAGATGCATGAGTTATATACATATGTGCAATTATTGCTAACTTGTATGTCTGCTGTAGGGATAACCGCTCGACCGTGGGTAAGATTTACCATATGCGTAGTCTATCTATTGTTTATGTTTTCTTAGCATGAATTGTTAAAAAAAACTAGACAACTAAAAAGATCACATAATCGTAATGCTAGCTTCACTTGTTTATTTAGTGTGGATTTCTAGGTGAGTTTGGCCATGGTCGCTCACCAGTACATGTTGTAGTACTGACCCAAGTTTGTGGACAATCTCCAGGTTCTGGTAGAGAGAGCTTGACAAGCATTTTGAAGCTTTAGGAGCACATCCCTTCAAGCGGAACCGTGCTCGTGTTGCTTCCATTACTTTCCTCTCATGTGACAAGCTCTTTTGTTAGATGTTCTATTTTGGTCCTACTAGTAGGATATGATGTTTGGGCGTTGTTGTCACGCCCCAGTCCCAAAAATACGTAGGACTAGGACACGTAAGCATGCCAGCCGCATGGATATGGCAACTCCAATATATGGAAACCAAATCCATACGTACGCTGTAATATGAATATAAAATCCACAAATGGTATAAAATAAGTCACAAGTCACATGGTATAATCTAAATCTCATCCAATAAAATAACCAATGTCTATGAAACTAGATCTCAACAAGAAGTATCTAAAGATGATAGTTGGATGGAAACAAATCCACTACCAACTCGAATGGAAAGAATAAATACAATATAAGTACAACTCACTCAAACAATATAAGTACCAGCTACCAATCACGGCTCGAGGAGAAGACATCCACGAAGCATCTATATCCTTCCAAATCTGCGCTCCTGCAAATACTCAAGAACAGGTACACCTGGCAGCGGACCAGGTCCTCAGAGGGACATAACAAGTATACTTAAACACATGCCAATAAAGTACTAAAAATAAATATCCAAAGGGGTCGCCTAACCGTCTAAAGTGAATGCAGTTAAGAACAACTTTTCCCACAAGTGAGCTATCTGGCTGAAAACTGGGATTTGGCATGGTTCTCTTTTGAAGATCCAGGGGCCTAAAAGGCACGTCGTCTTTTGAACGCCGGTGGCCCGCCTGATAGTACATAATATATAGTGGTCATCATGACCCGTATCTCCAGCGGAGAATACGGGCGTACAGGAGAAAGTGCAAAGGAGCTCAAATGCGGTACTTGTTGTTCTTCCCACCCCATGCTCTAAGCATGTCATATCCATGACACGGTAACACCTCTAATAACTGCCAAGTCTACTAGCATGCAAAGTTTCTAACAGCAGTTATTCCTAACGCACGGTTCATACGTACAGGAGGCCAGACCTGTCACGCAGTCCGTGATCTATATGAGACTCACAACTCGTGTAAAAATATGTGTCACGGCCAAATGAACCTAATGATACTATATGATAACGGGGTAGTCTCATGAACAGGGTCAATGCAATACATAAATAAAAATATATTGCGACGTCACCGACAATTAAAATATATGAACTAAGGACAGAAAGTAAAGATGCATGCAACATATGGAACATAAATAACAGTACAATGGCAAGGTATACTTGCCTAGCAAGAAGCTGGAAAGTCTCACGTCCAGATGTCCAATACACAGGACCAGAAGCTATGGCCTCAGAACAAATGTCTTCGGATGCTGAAATAGATATCATCAACATTCCCAAAATAAACAAAATAGCTAGAAAGCACATCCCTTTCGTCCAATTTGGACACAGGGGCAAAACGGTAATTTCGAGCAAAAGTGGGGTCCACGTGTGGCCCACTTTGCACCGAAAAGCGTGCCGAGGGTAACAATCTCTAAATGGGACAAACTATGGGTTAAACAACTCTAAATGTCAATACGAACCCAACGGTATGTCCAAATTTGGATTCCGATGAGCCGAACAAAATTTGGTCCAAAAAGTCAACTATGGGGCCCGCCAATTGGCGATCTGGTCAACCGTCTCAGGAATGCGTGAAAATTGGGTCACAGGACCAGCGCGTTACCACGAGTCCAGTGGCGCAAGTTTTGTCGCAATCTGACAAGCGTGCACAAAATACGCGCGAGTTCCACAAAAGTGGCAACACGAAATGTGTCCGCGGATACGGTCTGATTCCGGCGCGCACACGCGTCCGAATCAGTCCCCACGAATTTTCACGTGTCCAATTATGCTGCATGCACCATTCGGTACACTTGGCACACGGTGGGGCGGTCCCGTTTGGCGGGGCGCGCTCCGATCTCCAACTTTTGGAAAACCGGAAAAAGTGGGTGCGCGCAGTTTTGTGACGAATATAATTATGTCCACAGCAACTATTAGCCTAGGGTTATTTTACAAAAATTAAACTAGGTCAGGTATTCTACAGGTATCAAAAAGAATCACCGAATTCGGATCTCTGTGGTGGGAGATACGAACTCGGCAATACGGGTGGTCATTCTGGAATTCTGCGATTCCAGAATTCTGTCTGTCCATCCACTTTGGACGCTGTTTTTCACCTAGGGGCACACGTTTTCCGAGGTTGGCTATAAAACGAATATTGGAGAGGGTTAAGGGATGATCATACCTATGAAAACGGAACAGCGTTTGGTCGAGCAAGTCGACGGAAAATCACGCCGGAGCGAAGGTGCCTCGAGTGGGAGACTGCAGTTCGCGAGGTCGGCGTCGACGGGATGGTTGGATGGCTTGGTGGGGTTTCTCTGGCTGCGGTGACGGCTCTAGATGGGAAGAGAAAGTCTGGAGTTTTAGGTTAGGGTTTTGGAGAGCTAATATATATATATATATATTATATATAATTTGGAGAGAGGGAGAGGGAGTTAAGCGGACGGGTTGGATGCCGCTGAAGCTATGCAATTCCTAAGTTGCTTAGGGGCGGGTTCTGGTGTAATTTGCTAAGTTGCAAATAGGTGGAGGGTCTTCAGCAGGTATTGCTACGGGCGGATGGTTGTAAGTCCTTAGCAAATGCTAAAGCATTGCTATTATTATTAGTATTAGTATTATTAGTTAATGTTATTATTATTATACTTATTTAATTCTTTTCTTTTCCTTTCTTTCTTTACAAAATATATATACATATATATATATTTGTATATACATATATATATATATATACTCATAAGAAAATTCATAGTAGGGTATTGCACATCGTTAGGCTAGCAACTGCTCAAGGGGTCTCCTACATGGAATAAAATCTGAAAAATTCCTGATGGTCCCACAAGTCCTCTAAGTGCCCGAACTCCTAACATAAAAATTATTAAAAATCTATTTCTCCTATTTAGACCTAATTACTATAATTTAATGAATAATTAATAAATAAAGGATATATACGATTTTCTAGGAAGGGGATTTTACATTCTACCCAACTTATAAAAATTTCGTCCTCGAAATTAAAATTAGCCACGATAGAATGCAATGATGGTATAAGATTTGCATTGTTTAAAATGCAAAGCTAGGTTTAAAGGGGTGGGCGATGTTGCACATCCCGAAAAAAAAATCATGGAAAAAAAATCCATATGAGCGAAAAATAGGTTTCTTCATGTGTCATGTCCAATGGTGTGGACAAATAAATGCTCTATTGCATAAAAGCGTCCAACAATTAGAAAATTACACAAAGATAAGAATTGGATGATGGGCATGTCTAGGATAAGGGTGTAGAATTTGTAGGAAGGCAGTGGCTAGTGTAGTGTTCCAATTATCGGAGCATGGTAAGGCGTGTCAAGTGATATCATGTTGTAAAACTAAATAAAAATACCATGTTCTATTTCTAAGTGGATTCGTGCTAGCCTCAGTCTCACTATCTAGGCCGAGTAGGTCAAATTCTTAGGTGAGGGGGTTTCACGATTCAGCCAACTTAAGACAATATCGTCCTCAAAATTGAAATAAGGCAGAATCGGTTAGTCCTTTATGTACAATAAGGCAAGTCAGTCACAATCTTCTTGCGATAACTAAAATCCTGATCATATCCGTTGCAATCACTTCTAGGTTAAGATGACCACTGCTCCAATCAAAATTTAACCTATGGTTATCTCTTCTCCCCTTGTTTCAAATTATCTATATCCACATAACATCTCCAAGATTTACATACGCATATAACTTTTACCTCACGATCTCTAACTATCATAATCTCCTTTAGAAGTGGTTTGAGTCCAATATATTCCCATTTTCACTTATAAATTTTTGTATGCTTCAACTCTTTAAATTTCATTCACATCCTCATTATTTCAAATAGGTCGTCCAACCAAAATTTTAATTCTTAATTCAAGTCACCAAATTAAAAAAAAAAATTAAATGCAGTCCACCAATATTCAAGTCTGAAATTCTATATTTATCCTCTAAATTCAAATTGGTGATTCTACCTTCATTGTTCAAAAAATTTCTCATGCACTTAAGGTATAAATATTGGGTCCTTAATATCAATTCATTGATCCTCATCATCTTAGTCATCCTTCTAAATTTCTCAAAATTACAATGGCTTGAACCTCTCCTAATCTAATCTTACTCGATCATAATCTAAAAGAAATTCCTTCCGAGTTGACAATGCACTGCTACCCAACTTAGAATTTACCCATCTTTCATCTAAGGCTATACATCTAAGAAGACTATGTCCCAAATTATTTAATCATGCTATTGAATCATCAAGGTCTTTAACACCAAACATATCGTCGATGATGTTCCCTTAATCATTTATAAAAGGTAGAACAATGTGATTGGCCTATGGGGATATCTAGTACTATCTATATGTCAAACTTATACCAAGCAAGAGGTTTCGTCTTTCCGAAATAAGGGAAGACGGAAAAACAATAATAAGGAATTCAAAGTGGAGGTGATAGAATACAAGTATGGGGGTCAAGGCGTTTCAAGGAATCCAATTGGGAATTGTCAAGGCAGTTGTGGACTGAAATCCTATTTGGTAAATCCGTATTCGCATGCTCGTATTAGTACAGTCATGTAACCGATACGATATGTCAGACATGCCTAGGGCAAGTATACTCGTCTACTAATTACTACATATCTCAATCCACGTAAAGTAGCATTACGAAGGGCGAATCGAGCGCACTAAGGTTAGCTAGACCTTCATACACTGATTCTGAAATGTATTATTGTGGGCGCCCACTAATACATATGTAGTGAACAAGCTTGATAAAGAATAAGCTTGCAAAAACTAGGCTATAATAGCAGCATAAATCACGGTAGTACAGCAAATATGAATACGCTAGATTATGATGAAAGAAGGTTCAAATAATTCAAGTTGCAAAAATAAAACAACATGAGCAATCAACAACAAAAGACTCTACAATCTCTACAGTTATCATATTAATTCCTTGTCTAAGTCGATAGTCGACAGAGTAGGGGTGTGAGCCTCTAAGTTCTATAGTCTGAATAAACACTATCATCTTATGTTAGCATACAATTAATGCCATTCAGTTACACTTCATCAATGGATTCACAAGGGCTATATGATACCAGGTGGTGAGGTATACTACCCAACTTAAAATAATTAAACTAGTACTGTGACAGCCTTAAGAGGATCCTACAAAAATAACCTTGCACATGTAAATAAAACAGAAACTCTTTATTAGGGTATACGAGGAAAAAATTTTGGTATTGATTAGGGTATCCTTTTTATGTAGGTAATAGTCATCCTAAGTCTTAGTCATAGCACTTATAAGCAAGTGTCAATGGTAAAGATAGGAGAGTTACTGGCCGTTAAGGAGGAAGGGTCTAACTTGTACGAGGTGAGGGTACAAATTACGCGATTTAAACTAAGGGTTAATCATTGGTCACAATCTACAAAACAACTTAAACTTATCAAGTTCTAGCTACCAAGCAAAAAAATTCACACTCAAGGCCACAACTATAATCTTAGCAAACTATGAGCCCTTAACAAAGAAGAAAATTACTTAGCCTCCTATCCGAAGTGTCAGATGGCACGAGTTGAAAGATGAAGCGAAGAAACGTAATTAGCCGTCGCAAAATAGCGAGCGCTATGGTCGCAGGGAAACAATATATAAAATAAAGATAGAGGGCTCTAGATAGCATCATGGTTCTCTAAGGGGAGTGGGGTGTTGATTGCTATGTTGGGGTATGATCAAGGGAGAAGTGTTGATTACATTCCTCTAGGCTTCTTAGGGTGCTGTCTATTAATAATAAGACAATGATCTAAGTTTATAGTTCCAATATTATCTAACTATGAAGGTTAGGTTCAGTCCAAATATTAAGTTTTGGTTTTCTATTTTCCTCAATGCTAGGACAAACATTATGGTAACCTTCTAACTAACTCTAGTAGTGTCTATACTATTCTCAAGTCCTCATAATACATCCGGGGTAATGGTAAACCAATTATAGGGATAAGGAATTCTAGGGTTCGCTAGATATTCTAAACTTAGTGGTGTATCTACAATCTCGTTGTATTCTAAATAGGTATGCTACTCTAATTATCATCTAACAACAGGAACTTCTATATTCTAGGAGAAGGCTATACTTAAAGAACTATTAGGGAAGCACAGGAATCAAGCATGATGCATTTGTTCAAAATAGAACAGAGAGGAGGAAGATGAATCATAGTCAATTATGGATGAGATCCTATACTCTAGTCCTAGGTGCAGGCTTGTTCGGTACAATAACGTAACCGAGACAATATGCTCTCGACCTGCATGGGCCACCACAGTTGTGGCTAGTATTTTGTGTTTGTAAAAAGAGTTGTAAGACATCTATGTCATATTTTTTGTAATCAGCCAAGCAAGTACTTTGTAATCCAATATTCAAGTATTCAATAAAGAAAGTATTTTGTGTTCATATCAAATGTGTTCAACTTTGGTTCTCTGCATTTAAATCATGTGCTTCTATATATGTATATTTTTGTCTAACTTGTTTCTTGTGCAAGTACTATGCCTTGTGCAAGCGCAACTTACACTTGCACGGCATCATGCCCATGCGAGGACCACTACTAGAATAAGCAGGATTAGCGACGTTTTTTAGCGACTCCATGTAAAAATGTCGCTAATTTAGCGACTCCATGTGAAAACGTCGCTAGACGTCGCTAATTGGCGACATTTAGCGATGTTTAGCGACTTTTATTCAGTTTTTAAAAGATTAGTCGCTATAAGTTCAATTTAGGTCGCTAAACGTCACTAATATATTTTATTTAGTGACGTATCACGACGTTTTTTAGCGACGTATATATTTTGGACATTTAGCGACGTCATTAGCGACTTTTAAGACGTCGCTACATTAGTACTTATTGTGATTTAATAAACTGCAGGAATAATAGTTTGGACACAATTCAGAAATCTTTTTTTATTTTTTTTGTAAAATTAGTGACATTTTTAGTGACGTTTAGCGACGTTTAGCGACGTGTAAACACATCGCTACATACGTCGATAATTAGCGACGTTAATACACGTCGCTAAACATGTCGCTAAAAACGTCGCTGTACGTCACAAATTGCTGACATGGCAGTATTGTCAGGTCATTAAAGACGTCGATATAACATCGTTATATAAGTCGCTAATTAGCGACATTTAGCGACGTTAATTAACGTCGCTAATTAGGGACGCTGCATCGCTAAACGTCGCTAATTTTAGCGACACATTTAAGTCGCTAAAAAATGTCGGCATAGCGACGTTTAGCGACATTTTTTCTGTTAGCGACTTACTTTTTTCGACTTCTTTAAAACGTCGCTAAATGTGATTAGCGACAATTTTTGGTCATTTAGCGACGTTTTTAAACGTCGCTAATTTGACTTTTTCTGGTAGTGGACGATCAGTTACGTAAGGACCAAGCGTGGAAGATCCGCCCTTACGGGATCGGGGTGTGACAAGGTGGTACCAAAGCAAGGCTTTACGTCCTTGGCCTCTTCAAATATTATTTTTAAAAATGATATAAGTTTTCAAGCGATTTTAAAAAGTCCCAGATTTCGAAAATGGTTGCAAATCTATATAATTAAATCGAAGATATTAAATGTCCCGATCTTGAAAAGTATGAAAACCCAACGTCACATTCAATAAGTCCATAATACGTTATGAGACTAATGCAAGCTATTCTCTTTTGCAGCGAGATGACTAAAATAGGTAACCAAGAGATATCGCACGCAACAAGCGTGAGCGATGACCAAGTCGATAGGCTGATTGCTATGTTCAAAAATTAGAATAATCGATACGAGGCCCAACAGGAACGGTTCGAAGCTCAGCAGCAATAGGCTGACGCTAGAGCCTTGGCACAACAATACCAGCTTGACTCTCTGACTCAAATAGTAACAATAATGGTAGCCAATAGTGTTGCATCGGGGACCGTCGTGACACCTATGACAGCCGCGACTGTGCCTCGCAAAGCAGGCTTAGCAGAAGCTGATGAGCCTCAACGGGCGGCCAGTAAGTCTACCTTTAGGGGTGCCAAGTTTCTGAAGTTAAACCCTCCATAGTTCGAAGGCAGGACCGTGTCACGACCCAATTCCGTAGAATCACTTGAGGCGTCCCCCGAATCGTGACCGCCGTGCGGGCCTGGAGTTGCACCCGCACAAGGCTTTAATGATTTGCATAGCAAGCACATATTCAGAGTACGCAGATAAATTGAAATACAGATTTGAAATATGGGAAAAGTTCTCTTTATTGATAATGAACATCTATTACAAACTCTTAAACGAGTTAGCTAATATGCCGAACGGCTTACAAAAGAGATGACTCAAAATGAGATAGCAGTCCTGTACATTACATCCCTTTATAAACTCAAAACGATATAGACCTCCAGGATGGAGGATAGCTTTGCCACGAAGTTGCATTTGTGTATGAAGAGTTGCAAGCTTCGGACTTCAAAAGGCTTCGGGGGCGCGGTGAAGATGCGCCAACAGCTGGACTGGATCGGGAAGACGACTTCGGCTCCTCGCTCGGTTCGCCTTGGTACGGAGAACCTGTTTCAACGAGGGTCAGCATATCGAAACATGCTGGTGAAGGCGAGCTAGCCTGACTATACCAATCAACACGTTGTTTAGTGAAGCATGCATATTTGTGGATTTCTATCTTGCCTTAGTTCATTTACAAGAAAGCAGCATATTGAATTTACTGAAATGAACGTGCCACCGTTAGGTGGATTTTACCTGACCGTCTGAATTACCTGCACAATACTTACCATGCCTTCCCTGCCACGAAGACACAAGTTAGTATGCAACAGGTTTAAATATACACGATGATCACTGGCATGGTTGCCATAATGGACGTAGCCGGGAACAAGGATAGCATGCTACGAGAGAACACGATTGTGCTGCAAGCTATCCGGTCCCGAACACGAAGACTACACACGAGTTCCGCCCGGATCGGATCGGTGCCAGTGCCCCAGCGACCGTCCGCAGAACCAATACCTTGTGCACAAGTTGTCCATGATCGAACACGATGAACAAGTTAACAGTCATGCATTTGAGGCAACACGAGTGCAAGAACACGAGTACACGACAAGCAGTATTGCATAATTTATTTTGCATAGCCTTCCTGAACAATTATGCATATACAAGATATGTTCTATACTTAGCACATTTTATAGGACATTTGCACGAACAAGCATACGATAAGGCAACAGTTCACAGGTTTGATTGACAAGCATAATAACCAAGTATATTTATCTTTTATCTTGGTTTCTTTTATTATTATTTGGTATCGTTTGATCAGGGCAAAGAAGAGTGCAGATTGATTAGCTGTGAAGCTTGGAAGCAGGACTAGCTAATCGGGTTGGTAGCCACTCACTTAGATTTTGGAAAGAAGAAGGAAAGAGGCGCTTCACGACTCCGCTCGCAAGCCGCCTACTGCTCGTTCACCTGCACACGAACAGCTCGATTAATACTTCTTCCTCTCTTTCCAATCTCGGAATAGAAGTGCAGTTCAATGAACGAAAACAATGAAAATCATCGCAACCGTTCAAGGAAAACAAGCAAATCCCAAAACTAACTCAAAGCACGAAAGCAACAAGCGACATCGAAAACCGAGGCAATAAAAGATAGCAGCGGAGAGGTCCCTCCTGACTCTGCCGCTAAGCCGATCCTTGGGCGCAGTCCACTGAATATGAGAATCGATTCCGAAGAAACAAATCCATAACGAGGATGAGTTCTTAATTCAATCTATCCCGATCGAACGATACCGTCTGTGTTTCTTAGCCGCGATCTCCACATCGGGAGAACGGGGCGCTACATCCTACCCAACTAATTGGAAGTTTCGTCCCGAAACTTAGGGTAGAACTTACCGTTAGGGATTATTTTGTTGGGGACGACGATCAGGAAGGTTCGGGCAGGAATTAATGGCATGGCCTAATTGTCCACACGCTAGGCATAACCCAAGTCTCATACGACAATTGTTGACTGTGTGCCCACGCTTTTTACAGAAATTACACGATGGCCCTGGGTTCCCTTTTTGTGAACCACCGTCATTGTGACGCTTTGCAGCTGTGTTTCCTCTATCGTTGCCTTGGCGTTTGTGATTGTAGGTATGCACAGCGCCGGTGGAAACGTGAGGATACTGCGGTTCGAGAGATAGGGCGTGATTCATGACTTTACGCATTGTTCCATACTGATTATTGGATACGTGCGAATGGATGGCAGGGCGTAGTCCACCTTCAAACCTTCTGGCTCGACTCGCTGCATCAGGTAAATAGACCTTAGCGAATTTGGAGAGTCGGTTGAATTCAGCGGAGTACTGCTTCACTGTCATACTGCCCTGCCTCAGTTGCACGAAATCATTCTCCATTTGACGTTGTACTGGAGGCGGTATAAACTCCTCTTCAAACGCGGCACGAAAGGTCGTCCACGAGATCGCCTCCTCTCCGTGATCAAATTGGAGAGATCGTCGATGCACGTCCCACCAATCGTGTGCGTTGAGGCGGAGCTGTAGTTGTGCGCAGGCGACGCGCTTATCTTCGGGGACCTCTAGCAGAGCAAAGTGATCTTCAAGTTCTGCTAGCCAATCTAGAGCTACCACTGGGTCCTCAGTCCCGTTGAATGGGGTGTTGCAGACTTTCTTGAAATGGCCCAAGTTGAAGGCAGTCACGTCCCTCGGCCTTGGAATTTGAGGCGTCTCCACTTCAAGCACGGGCTGTTCCACCGGAGTCATTGCTGTTGCGGCGGATTGGTTGGCAGCCAAAGCCTGAACGATCTGTTGCAGGACATCTACCTGCTTTTGTTGGACTGAGAATCGGGTCTCTAGATTACTCTCGAGCTTGGCTTGGCGAGCATCGTCTCGTTGTCGTTGCGATTCTAACATTTGTAGCACCCGCTCAAGCGGGTCGACTTGAGACATGCCTCGTTGGCTCCGAGAGCTTCCCGAATTGCCCGAACTGCTTTCTTGTGTTTCGATCGGTGGTTGCGCTACAGATTGCGCTGGATCCATTCCTTCAAAAGAAGGTAAATTACATTAGGATCATAATGTATTATGGACTTATTGTATGAACGTATCTCATTTTGGCCTAGCGAGTTCAAGAGTTCGCACAGGAATTGATCGTTAAAGGAACTTTTCCAGCACGAAGTCTAAGGAACTTTGAATCTGTGCTCTGATACCACTATGTCACGACCCAATTCCGTAGAATCACTTGAGGCGTCCCCCGAATCGTGACCGCCGTGCGGGCCTGGAGTTGCGCCCGCACAAGGCTTTAATGATTTGCATAGCAAGCACATATTCAGAGTACGCAGATAAATTGAAATACAGATTTGAAATATGGGAAAAGTTCTCTTTATTGATAATGAACATCTATTACAAACTCTTGAACGAGTTAGCTAATATGCCTAACGGCTTACAAAAGAGATGACTCAAAATGAGATAGCAGTCCTGTACATTACATCCCTTTATAAACTCAAAACGATATAGACCTCCAGGCTGGAGGATAGCTTTGCCACGAAGTTGCATTTGTGTATGAAGAGTTGCAAGCTTCGGACTTCAAAAGGCTTCGGGGGCGCGGTGAAGATGCGCCAACAGCTGGACTGGATCGGGAAGACGACTTCGGCTCCTCGCTCGGTTCGCCTTGGTACGGAGAACCTGTTTCAACGAGGGTCAGCATATCGAAACATGCTGGTGAAGGCGAGCTAGCCTGACTATACCAATCAACACGTTGTTTAGTGAAGCATGCATATTTGTGGGTTTCTATCTTGCCTTAGTTCATTTATAAGAAAGCAGCATATTGAATTTACTGAAATGAACGTGCCACCGTTAGGTGGATTTTACCTGACCGTCTGAATTACCTGCACAATACTTACCATGCCTTCCCTGCCACGAAGACACAAGTTAGTATGCAATAGGTTTAAATATACACGATGATCACTGGCATGGTTGCCATAATGGACGTAGCCGGGAACAAGGATAGCATGCTACGAGAGAACACGATTGCGCTGCAAGCTATCCGGTCCCGAATACGAAGACTACACACGAGTTCCGCCCGGATCGGATCGGTGCCAGTGCCCCAGCGACCGTCCGCAGAACCAATACCTTGTGCACAAGTTGTCCATGATCGAACACGATGAACAAGTTAACAGTCATGCATTTGAGGCAACACGAGTGCAAGAACACGAGTACACGACAAGCAGTATTGCATGATTTATTTTGCATAGCCTCCCTGAACAATTATGCATATACAAGATGTGTTCTATACTTAGCACGTTTTATAGGACATTTGCACGAACAAGCATACGATAAGGCAACAGTTCACAGGTTTGATTGACAAGCATAATAACCAAGTATATTTGTCTTTTATCTTGGTTTCTTTTATTATTATTTGGTATCGTTTGATCGGGGCAAAGAAGAGTGCAGATTGATTAGCTGTGAAGCTTGGAAGCAGGACTAGCTAATCGGGTTGGTAGCCACTCACTTAGATTTTGGAAAGAAGAAGGAAAGAGGTGCTTCACGACTCCGCTCGCAAGCCGCCTACTGCTCGTTCACCTGCAAACGAACAGCTCGATTAATACTTTTTCCTCTCTTTCCAATCTCGGAATAGAAGTGCAGTTCAATGAACGAAAACAATGAAAACCATCGCAACCGTTCAAGGAAAACAAGCAAATCCCAAAACCAACTCAAAGTACGAAAGCAACAAGCGACATCAAAAACTGAGGCAATAAAAGATAGCAGCGGAGAGGTCCCTCCTGACTCTGCCGCTAAGCCGATCCTTGGGCGCAGTCCACTGAATATGGGAATCGATTTCGAAGAAACAAATCCATAACGAGGACGAGTTCTTAATTCAATCTATCCCGATCGAACGATACCGTCTGTGTTTCTTAGCCGCGATCTCCGCATCGGGAGAACGGGGCGCTACAGACCGCGCCTGATAAGATGATAGACTGGGTCGCCAAGTTGGAGGGCTTGTTTGAGTTTGCTTCGAGTCCTGCGAACAAGAGGGTGGCGTGTGTAGTCATGCAGCTACGGTTACGAGCACACGGCTTGTAATCTTCCTTACCCAAAAATAGGTATCTTGTGTGTATTTTGTATTTCTTGTATTTATTTAGATTTTTTTAACAAATAAAATCCAATAATTTTATTAGGACAATTCACTGTGGTTTGGACGTTAATAATATAGGATGGCCCCAAAACCTGTATCGTCCTTCATAGGAAGTAGCCTACACAGGAGACACTACCTGTAGGATCTTTTCGTGGCACAAATATTCGACCCTTCGTGTTAGTATGACATTAGTGTAACGACCATAGATTAATTGTTAAATATTTAGATATTATATATATAATTTAATTGTGGTTATTTTTTAATTCTAACTTTTCTATAATTAGCATCCCATAATTCCCCGTGCTAGTTAGACATTTTTCCTTTTTATAGATGTTCATATTATTTACTATTATCCAATTTTGTTGAATATCTATTTAATTAATTACTTAGTTAATTAGATAATACAGTTAATTGATTTATATAACTAGATAAATATCTAATTATTAATTATAAAAAATTTTATAAAATATTTTGAGTATAGTATTTTATTAAAGTTGTATAAAATAATTTTCTATAATTTATTTTGTGTGCAAATATTATTTTTGAATTTTTTTATAATATCATTTATATATGTGAATATATATAAATGAATATATAGTTATAATAATAATAATAATAATAATAATAAGAAGAAGAAGAAGAAGAAGAAAGAATAGTAATAATAATAATAATAATAATAATAATAATAATAATAATAATAATAATAATAATAGTAATAGTATTAGTATTAGTATTAGTAATACTAAATAAAAAGAAAAAGAAAAAAAAGAAAAGAAAAAGAAAAGAAACTAAACCTAAACACTAACCAAACCTAAAACTCATAAAACCTAATAACTAACTACCCCCTTAGCCTAACTACCCCAGCAACACCCCCCGCAGGACCCCCCCCCCCCCCCCCCGCCCCCTCGTGGCCCTCTCTCTCTCCCTCTCCCTATCTCTCTCTCTCTCTCTCTCTCTCTCTCTCTCTCTCTCTCTATATATATATATATATATAAACCTAAACCAAACCCTAACCCTACCCCAGCCCGGCGACCGATCCCCCGACGACCCCAGTCCGGCCGACCGCCGCCACCCCGCACCGCAGCCGCCGCAGTCCGCCCCGCGCGCGCGCAAGCGTGCAGCAACACGCTCCAACGTCCATACTTCAAGGTATCTCTCATCATTTTCTCGAGCGGTTTGTCCGTGTACGTTCACAACCTAACCCTCTATGATTTTTATTCAAACGGGACGAGTTTTCGTGCCCTGGATTGGTAGAAAAATTGACCGGAAGTTCGCCAAAAAACAGACCAAAAACAGTCCAAAAACTTCAACCCAAACCCCCATGTTCACACCCAATTTGCCACCAACATGTTTAATAATTTTAAAAATTAATTAAAGGTTTTTCTTCTCAATATAATCGAGAATTTTTCTGTTCTTTTAGTTTTTATTAATTTGTTTTTTGTGTTAAATTATTCGGCCTCCAAAACGATCAAAAACTTGATAATTTAAAACTGAAATGTTATGATACAGAGTGCGTCCCGCCAAACGGGACCGCCTCGCCGTGTACCAATTACACCGAAAGACGTGTATAGTATATCCTGATGTGTGGGCTTTCGCGAAAGTTGATTCGGACGTGTGCGCGCGCCAGAATCAACCCGTATCAGTAAAAAGTCCCCATATCGTGACTTTTGCAAACTATCACCCTATTTTGTGTACACTCGTCGGAATGCGATAGAACTTATGCCATTAGATTCTTGGTATCATGATGGTCCTATGACCCAAGTTTCACGCGATTCTGAGACAGATGACCAAGCCGCCTATTTGCGGGTCCCACGGTTTGACTTTAACGGCGAGTTTATGATCGGCTCACCAAAATTCAAAATTGGACATACCCTTGAGTTCGTATCGATATTTAAAATTTATTTGACCTATAATTTGTCCCATTTAGAGACCTTTACCTCTGACACGCTTTTCGGTACAAATTAGCCCATATTTTGATCCAAAATTACCGTTTTGCCCCTGTGTCCAAATTGGACGAAAGGGTAGTGTTTTCTAGCTATCTCGCTTATTCTGGGAATGTTGGTGATATTTATTTCAGCATCCGAAGACGTTCATTCGGAGGCCATAGTTTCTGATTCTTTGTGCTGGACGCTTACACTACGCAGCTTTCTTGTCAGGCAAGTATACCTTGCCATTGTACTATAATTTATAGTCCATATGGTGCATACATTTTATTTCTATTATTTAGTTCATATATTTTAATTATTATATAAACTGTGCATCCAAGAATAACTATGGTGCAACGACGGTGGTGTCGTATTTTATCTTTATTATATATTATGCATGTTAACATAGTTTTACGAGGCCACCCCATTATTATGAGGCATTCTTATGTTTCATTTGGCCGTGACATATTTCTTACACGAGTTGTGAGTCTCATATAGATCACGGACTTACGTATTGACTGATCATCAGTATGTATGGGACGTGCGATAGAAAATAACTGCTAATAGAGATATGTTAGAAGACTTGGCAGTTATTAGAGGTCTCATCGTGTCATGGATATGACATGCTTAGAGCATGGGGTGGGAAGGACAATGAGTAAGGCGTTTGGGCTCCTTTGCACTTTCCTTGTGTAACCCGTACGCTCCGCCGGAGATGTGCAGTCAGATAACCCCTATATTATCTACAAGCGGCCTCTGACGTTCAAAAGACGTCATGCTTTTTAGGCCCCTGATTCTCCGAGAGAATCATGCCAATCCCATTTTAGCGAGATAGCCCACGTGTTGGAAAGTTATTCTCAAAGTGCATTTACATAGGTGGTTATACGACCCTTTGGATGTTTATTTTCAGTACTTTATTGGCATGCTTCTATGTATCTTGTTACGTCCCTCTGAGGACCTAGTTCCTTTCCAGGTGTAGACGATCATGACTATTCGCAGGAGCACGGATCAGGACTTGCTACTTATCTCTTTTTCGAGGAGGTCTTCTCTTTGAGCCTCATTATTTATTAGATGTACTTATTTTATTTCTCTTATATTCTAGTTTGGTAGTGGATTATCTCCACCCAGCTACTTGTTCTTATCAAGCATCTTAAACTTGATTCAGTTATATAGTTGATTGGTTATTCATTTTTATTTGATTCTGTGGATGAGATTTAGTTATGCCCTGTTGTCACACCCCAGTCCCAAAATACCGAGGGACTAGACACGTGGCAATGGCCAGCAGCACGCACCGATGGACAAACCCAATTTAATGGATCCATCAGGGCATACTTAAGCTGTAAAATCAAGTCTACGACAACATGGCACAACTAATCTCATCCACACAAGATAAAATATGATCCACAGATATAAGAAATGTAAATCATCAACCAGTCTCTACAAAGTGCTTCGGAGAACAACCCGATAAAATCTGATACAATGGTTCAACATACCAAAATATAAATGACTGAATAAAATAAATACTGAGCATGAAACATGGATGCTCAGGAAAAGTCTTTAGCTAACACCTCGTCCTCGGGTGTCGGTACAGCTCCTGTATCAGCTCCTGCTGCTATCCCGTATACCTCGGGATAGATCTCGTTTGCAAATCCTGGGGACATAATCCGGATCCAGGTCCTCAAGGGAACTTGCAAGGTACAGATAATACAAGCCAAAATAAATGCAGTGCAAAAAATAAATGAAGTAAATAGGGCAAGTAAGTAACCATCTATATGAAATGCAAGATGAGAGCATCACGAGTACTCAGGCTGAGCCACTACAAGCTATGTGTCGGGGAGCCGGTAGCGGTAATAATCGGTAATGTGTCTAGCTCTGCTACGAGAGTCTACGACCTCACAATAGTAGTAGATATATATAAAACAGCCTGTAGCCTATGTGTCTCTCCCCACCCAATGTAACCACGCATATCATGACCATAACGTCTCATGTCCATGTCAAGCGGGATTATAGCTAATGCACAAGTCATAAAGTATCTATGAATATAGTATCTCTGTCAAGTCCTGTATCCTATACAGAATCACCATGAATATCTCAGGAAGATCCTGTCTCATGAATAGTGTCAAGTGTCCTGGGTCATAGTGTACTTGATAAGACAAGTACGAGAATATAAAGTGTCACGAATGTCCATCTCTAGATGACAATACACAACGCCGCGTACGGTGTTGGCACCCGACTAATAATCGGACGCTAAGTAAGTCATACGGTCCTAGGTCAAGCATGCACAGCAATATAAATGAATCAATAAAAATATGTAACAATACTGCAGAGTTTGGCAAGGTACACTTGCCTGGTGTTAGAATACCGACAACTGTCCCTGTATCAGTGGATCATGTAGGTACTCCTCCAAAAGCTGTAATAAACATCACCAACAGTCTCAGAAAATATCAAATAGCTAGAAATGCCTGTCCTTAAGTCCAATTTGGACACAGGGGCAAAAATAATATTTCTGGGTCAAAGCGGGTCTATATGTGGGCCACTTTGCACCGAAAAGCGTGTCAGGGTCAAAGGTCTCCAAATTCCTCAAACTCAGTGTCAACAAGTCAAGAACGATGATACGAATCCAACGGAACTTCCAGAATTGGATTCTGATGAGCCGATTACAAAATCGCCCGTCAAGTGGAGCCGGTGGGGCCCACGATACGCGATTTTGTCAACGTTCTCAGAATCAAACCAAACTTGGATCACAGGACCAGCGTATTGCTACGAGCCCGATGGCGTAAGTTTTGTCTCGATCCGACGTATGTACACAAAGTTACCCCGTGTTCCAAAACGGACGGATATGGGGCGTTGTCGGCGGATACGCGTTGATTTCGGTGTGCACGCACATCCAAATCAACTTCTGCGAAATCCTGCATGTCCGTATCAACGTCGCGCACATTTCAGTAAAGACCGCGTGCGACCAAGTCGTCCCGTTTGGCAGGGGCGCACTCAGTTCCGGGGTAAAACATGGCGTTATTTTTTCCTGTTTTTGGATCGCGGTTTGCGATCACCACAGGACGCGACGCACTGAGCGAGTTGCACGGGCATCGAGAGGGTTATACATTCTACGCGTTGCAACTGACAAAATCGAAAACGGAATTACGAGGAGAGAGGAAACGTTACCTGAACAGGGCTCCGAGAAGTCTGAATTCTCGTGTCCGTGTCCTGCTCGTGTCTTGGTCGAGAGAGCTCCTGTGTCGGTGTGTCTGCTGCTCTAGGGTTCTGATCGACGCAGCGGGTGGCTTCGCCAGAGGGAGTCGGGCTCGGGGTCGGCGAGGTCGGGCTAGGGCGGCGGACGGTTCTGCACAGTTGGCCTGAGCGGGTTCAGCCGCGGGGGAAGTCAGGCCGGAGTGGGGGAGGCTCGTCGGGCTGCTGTGCTCGTGGCGGATGACGGAGAAGGGAAGTCGGGCTGGGCAGACTCGGCGGCGGCGGAAGGATGTCGACTGCGTGGGGTCTGTCGAGGGCGGAGCAGGCCGAGCGGGGAGGTCGTCGGTCGATGGGGGGCTGTGGAGTCGGGTCGGTGGAGGAAAGAGGAGGACGACGGTGAGTGACCGGAGCTGCGGCGGAGTCAGCTGCGTCGGCAGGTATGAGAGGAGAGAGAGGGTTCGATGGCGGCGCAACTGGGCACGGAAGTCGAGAAGGCTTTATAGGGCTGCTACAGGGATTTTCGGTAGGGTTAGGGTTTCAATTTTGGTTTCGGGTCCGGGTCGGGTTTGACTCGGATCCGACCTGACCCGACCCGTTAGGTCTGGGTTGGCTTGGTTCAGATCAGCGGTTTGGTTCAGTTGGTTTGGTTTATTTCAAACAAACCGGTTTAATTCAGGGTTTATTTAGGTTTATTTCTACATAGGGTTTTAGGGCTTTAAACGCGTTTTCGGAGTCCAATAAATTCGCAGAAAATTACCATATGTTCGGTTTTTCATGGTACACCATAAAATATTATTTTTATAATATTTTAACACCAATTAACAGTGTTTAAAAATTCTTTCAATCACAATTACCTTGGTTCGTTATCCAGAAAATACCGAAAAGTTGAAGAAAATTATATTAAAATATTCAGAAAAATCAGGGTGTTTACAATCTACCCCCTTAAGAGGATTGCGTCCTCGCAATCAAAGAATCAGCTACTAAAGGAAGAACTATGGAAGTTACAAGAATGCTTAGTTTATAACTGCATCCGCGAACAAGTGAGGATAACACTGGCGCATACTATCCTCCCATTCCCAGGTCGATTCGCCAGGAGAATGATGTTTCCAAGCTACCCGAACCAGTCTGATTGTCTGTCCTCGTAATGTCTTCTCACTGATGTCGAGTATGCCAATTGGTTGTTCTTCATATTTCAAGCTAGGGCCCACTGCGATCTCTGAATGATCGACTACGTGACTTGGGTCGGTCACGTACCTTCTCAGCTGTGAGACGTGGAATACGTCATGCACTCCCTCTAAGGATGGAGGTAATGCAAGACGATAAGCCACCTCACCAATGCGCTCTAGAATATCAAATGGTCCAATATACCTTGGGCTCAACTTGCCTCTGCTCCCAAATCGAATGGTACCTCGAGTGGGCAAAATCCTCAAGAATACGTGCTCTCCTTCTTTGAACTCTAGGGGACGTCTGTGAGTATCGGCCCAATACTTTTGTCTGTCCTGAGCAGCTCGAAGATGAT
Organism: Iris macrosiphon; assembly: GCA_036927795.1. Lineage (NCBI taxonomy): Eukaryota > Viridiplantae > Streptophyta > Magnoliopsida > Asparagales > Iridaceae > Iris > Iris macrosiphon. The sequence continues at coordinate 26,728,956 of JAYESA010000019.1, forward strand.
TCTGGATTTGTTTTACCTTCTCCACTGTCTGCGTTATTAATTCTGGACCCAGTATTTGACGTTCACCAATGCCACTCTAACATATTGGCGATCTATACTTCCTTCCGTATAATGCCTCGAATGGTGCCATCTGAATGCTGGCCTGATAACTGTTGTTGTAGGAGAACTCCATCAAGTGCAAATGATCTTCCCAAAATCCTCCAAAGTCTAGCATACACGATTGTAACATATCCTCCAAGATCTGAATCGTGCGCTCCGATTGACCATCTGTTTGTGGGTGGTAAGCTGTGCTGAATTTGAGTCTGGTGCCAAGACTCTCTTGCATGCTTCACCAAAAATGAGATATAAATCTCGAATCTTGATCCGATACAATACTAACCGGCACTCCATGTAATCTGACGATTTGTCGCATATACATGTCGGCTAGTACCTCTGTGGACTGTCTAACTCTAAATGGCAAGAAATATACCGATTTAGTGAGTCGATCCACGATAACCCATACCGCATCTTTTCCACTGGGGCTCCTTGGAAATCCGGTGACAAAATCCATCGTGATATGTTTCCACTTCCATTCTGGTATAGGAAGTGGCTGTAACATACCTGCAGTCCTCTGATGCTTGACCTTTACTTGCTGACAGACTAAATATTTAGCCACAAATCTTGCAATCTCCCTTTTCATTCCATGCCACCAATAATACTGTCTCAAGTCTCGGTACATCTTGGTTCCTCCTGGGTGAACAGAGTACATGGAGCTATGTGCTTCAGTCATTAACTCATGTCTCAATTCTCCATTTGGAACATACAGGCGATTCCCAAACCTTAATGTCCCATCTTCATGTATGCGAAGTCCTGTCTGCATGCCTGCTTCTGTCCTCTCTTTGAGTCTTCGGAATCTAGCATCGGTGGGCAATGCCTCTTTAATCCTCTCCACAAGTGACGACTTAACTTCAAGATTAGCCAGCAAGCCACTCTGTCCTGGTAAAACAACATCTATCTGAAGCTCCTGTAGATCTCTCAATAACTCGGGGTGCATCGTCAAGAAATAAACCGTAGGCTTCCTGCTGAGTGCGTCTGCTACGACATTCGCCTTTCCCGGATGATACTGCAGATCTATATCAAAGTCTACCATCAATTCAAGCCAACGTCTCTGCCTCATGTTAATCTCCTTCTGAGTATATACATACTTCAGACTCTTGTGATCAGTAAAGATATCTACCTTCTTCCCATAAAGGTAGTGCCTCCAAATCTTTAATGCAAATATAACTGCTGCTAGCTTCAGATCGTGTGTTGAGTAGTTCTTCTCGTGAACCTTCAACTGTCTCGATGCATAAGCAATGACTTTGTCATGTTGCATCAAAACACATCCTAGTCCACTACCTGATGCATCACTGTAAACAACAAAACCTCCTAACCCTGAAGGAAGAGTCAAGACAGGTGCTGTTGTTAATCTTCTCTTCAATTCTTCGAAGGCCTTCTGGCAGTCTTCTGTCCATATAAACTCCTGGTCTTTACGTGTCAACTTTGTCATAGGCTCTGCAATCCTTGAGAAATTTTCTACAAACCTTCGATAATATCCCGCAAGTCCGAGAAAATTTCTCACCTCTGCAACTGATGTGAGTGTAGGCCAAGTCTCTATTCCCGCAACTTTCTCTGGATCGACTGAAAGTCCTTCTCCTGAGATAATATGTCCCAAAAAAGGCACTTTATCCATACAAAACTCACACTTACTGAGTTTGGCATATAACTTCTCCTGTCTCAAGGTCTCTAACACGATTCTGAGATGCTCCTCGTGCTTTTCATGGCTCTTGGAATATACTAGAATATCATCAATGAACACAACCATGAATTTATCCAAGTACTGATGAAAGACTCTGTTCATCAAACTCACAAACACTGCTGGCGCGTTGGTTAAACCAAACGGCATTACCAAGAACTCATAATGTCCATACTTGGTCCTGAAAGCTGTCTTCGGTATATCCTCCTTCCTTACTTTGATCTGATGATAGCCGGATCTAAGGTCAATCTTCGAGAATACCCTAGCACCACTCAATTGATCGAATAGATCATCAATGCGTGGTAAGGGATACCTGTTCTTGATGGTCACAGCATTCAGTGCCCTATAGTCAATGCACAACCGTACTGTTCCATCCTTCTTCGGTACAAATAATATGGGTGCTCCCCAAGGTGAAATACTAGGCCGAATAAAACCCTTCTCCAGAAGATCATCAACATGTTCCTTCAACTCCACTAACTCCTTAGGTGCTAGCCGATATACTGATGAAGTGATAGGCTCTGCTCCTGGAGTTAAGTCTATTGTGAATTCTATTTCCCGATCAGGCGGTAAACCTGGAAGATCATCAGAAAATACATCCCCAAATTCTGATATGACTCTTGGGTAACCTGTCTCCCCTTCTACAGATAGTACCCTAAGAGTAGGCTGGACTCCTTGCTCTACTGCTCCTCGAAGAAACTCAAATTCTGGATGTCCAGGCGGTCTAAATATAACCCGTCCAAGTCGGCAATCAAGAGTCGCATGGTACTGACTTAACCAGTCCATGCCAAGTACAACATCATAATCCGGCATGGAAAAGATCAGAAATTAAGCTCGCATCTCTCTTCCACAGACTATTACAGAACATGATCTACAGACATCACTAACCAGAATAATTCCACCTCCCGCAAGAATTTTCTTTATCTTCGGAAGGGGTGCGGTAGCTACTCTATGGGTGGCTACAAAGCTAGCTGCTATAAATGAATGCGATGCTCCAGAATCAAATAAAGCTACAGCTGGTAATGAAGCTACTAAAATAGTACCCGCGATAACCTCTCCTGCGGTAGCTTCCTCCTCAACGGCCAATGTGAATGCCTGGCCTCGTCCCTGAGCTTGGCCTCTCTGCTGCTGAGCCTGCTGAAATAAAGCTGCCTGTGGTGCCAGTGGTGGTCCCTGCTGGTATCCTCCTGGAGCTGGTGGTCTGACTCCTCCAACTCCTGTCTGCGGTGCTCCTACTGCTGGATAAGCTGGTCGTGGTACAGGTAAAGCTAGTCTCGGTGCTCCGTCTCTGCGTTCAGAACAGTCCCTGGATAGATGCTGGTTGGATCTGCAGCTCAGACATAGTCCCAACTTACGCCTGCATTCTCTCTCAATGTGTCCTACCTTGCCGCAGTGGTGACAAGTAGGAAGGGATATGGCCATGTGTGCTACTCTATCTGGCTTACTCCTCTGGGACTGTTTTGCAGAATCCCCATGTGATGTCCTGGATGGTGCTGATATGATTGGCCTCTTCAGATTTGACTCCCTTCTAGCGACGCGCTCCATGCGTCGTGCTGCTGCAAGGACGTCGGTATATGATGTAGGGGCGACCGATCCAATCAATCTCTGGAGCTCAAACTTCAGTCCGTCAAAGAACTTCTCAGCTTTCTCTTCCTCCGTCGAAATCAAGGTTGGGGCGAAGCAACTTAGACGAATAAATTCTGCGTTGTATTCTTCCACTGTCATATTGCCTTGGATAAAGCGGTTGAACTTGTCTCTGAGCTCTGACCGTGCAACTGCGGGAATATACATCTTTCGGAAGAGTCTGGAGAACTCTTCCCAAGTGACTCGGTCATGTCCGAGCCTCCTCTCTTCTGCTAACCACCAATGATGTACGTTTTCAGTCAACTGCATCCTCACTGCAGTCATCCATTTCTCCCTCGGAAGTTCAGCTGCTTCCAACTGGTGCTGTATGTTCGTGAGTCATTCATGAACTTCTGTTGGCCCCTCTTTACCAGAAAAGGTACGAGGCTTGAGCTGACAAAAATCGGTGATAGATTCTGTCGCTGATCGCTTCGCTGGTGGATTTGCCTGCTCCAATGCGGATACCAGGCTGGTTCTCAGATACTCTGCCTCCTGGCGATGGGCCTCTTGCTGAATCTGCTGTTGGGCTTGCATCATGGCATACATCATCTGGAACATCTATTGCCCGTCTATGGCTTGTCCTGGCGGGAAAACTGGCATCTATGGAGTGAACTGTGGTGGAGGTGGGATATCATCTCGCCGGAACCTTGGATTAGGCTGACCGGTTTGATTGCTCTGGATGTTTGTCCTCCGTTGCCTGGTGTCACTCCGTCTACATAAGTAACCACAGCGTCGTGTAGTGTATCCAAGGGAATCTTATCTCCGTTCCTGGGATCCATTACTCTGCAACCAAAAGATAAACTATAAGAACGCTCAGAGGAATCAACACAGGATGCAAATCAAGTAACAAATTTGAGTTCGATATAGAGTTCGAAAATGGTTCAAATAATGGATGAGATCATATAACTTATCCTATCCTTAGGGCAGGCTTGTTCGGTCCCTATGTTGAAATCGAACGATTTAGTCGTAGACCTGCATGGGCCACCACAAAAATCATGTCACGCCCCAGTCCCAAAATACCGAGGGACCAGACACGTGGCAATGGCCAGCAGCACGCACCGATGGACAAACCCAATTTAATGGATCCATCAGGGCGTACTTAAGCTGTAAAATTAAGTCTACGACAACATGGCACAACTAATCTCATCCACACAAGATAAAATATGATCCACAGATATAAGAAATGTAAATCATCAACCAGTCTATACAAAGTGCTTCGGGGAACAACCCGATAAAATCTGATACAATGGTTCAATAGACCAAAATATAAATAACTGAATAAAATAAATACTGAGCATGAAACATGGATGCTCAGGAAAAGTGTATTGCTACGAGCCAGACTTGGGTCAACGTTCTCAGAATCGAACCAAACTTGGGTCACATGACCAGTGTAATGCTACGAGCCCGATGGCGCAAGTTTCGTCTCGATCCGACGTGTGTACACAAAGTTACAGAGTGTTCCAGAACGGACGGATACGGGGCGTTGTCGGCGGATACGCGTTGATTCCGGTGTGCACGCACATCCAAATCAACTTCTGCGAAATCTCGTACGTCCGTATCAACGTCACGCACGTTTCGGTAAAGACCGCGTGCGACCAAGTCATCCCGTTTGGCGGGGCGCACTCAGTTCCGGGATGAAACAGGGCATTATTTTTCCTATTTTTGGATCACAGTTTGCGATCACCACAGGACCCGATGCACCGAGCGAGTTACACGGGCATCGAGAGGGTTATACAGTCTATGCGTTGCAACTGACGGAATCAAAAATGGAATTACGAGGAGAGAGGAAACGTTACCTAAACAGGGCTCCGAGAAGTCTGAATTCTCGTATCCGTGTCCTGCTCGTGTCCTGGTCGAGAGAGCTCCTGTGTCCGTGTGTCTGCTGCTCTAGGGTTCTGATCGAGGCAGCGGGTGGCTTCGCCGGAGGGAGTCGGGCTCGGGGTCGGCGAGGTCGGGCTAGGGCGGCGGGCGGCTGGCGGCTCTGCACAGTTGGCCGGAGCGGGTTCAGCCGCGGGGGAAGTCAGGCCGGAGTGGGGGAGGCTCGTCGGGCTGCTGTGCTCGTGGCGGATGACGGAGAAGGGAAGTCGGGCTGGGTGGACTCGGCGGCGGCGGAAGGATGTCGACGGCGAGGGGTCCGTCGAGGGCGGAGCAGGCCGAGCGGGGAGGTCGTCGGTCGATGGGGGGCTGTGGAGTCGGGTCGGTGGAGGAAAGAGGAGGACGACAGTGAGTGACCGGAGCTGTGGCGGAGTCAGCGGGGATGAGAGAAGAGAGAGGGTTCGATGGCGGCGTGGCTGGGCACGGAAGTCGAGACGGCTTTATAGGGTTGCTACAGGGATTTCCGATAGGGTTAGGGTTTCAATTTGGGTTTCGGGTCCGGGTCGGGTTTGACTCGGATCCGACCCGACCCGACACGTTAGGTCTGGGTTGGCTTGGTTCAGATCAGCTGTTTGGTTCAGTTGGTTTGGTTTATTTCAAACAAACCGGTTTAATTCAGGGTTTATTTAGGTTTATTTCTACATAGGATTTTAGGGCTTTAAACGCGTTTTCGGAGTCCAATAAATTTGTAGAAAATTACCCTGTGTCCGATTTTCCATGGTACACCATAAAATATTATTTCCATAATATTTTAACACCAATTAACAGCGTTTAAAAATTCTTTCAATCATAATTACCTTGGTTCGTCATCCAGAAAATACCGAAACGTTGGGGAAAATTATATTAAAATATTCAGAAAAATCAGGGTGTTTACACCTGTGACTTGTGACAATTATATACCACTTGTGAATTATTGTTCATAATACATTGCACATATGTGTTATGGTTTCCATATATTGGAGTCTCCATATACATACGGCTGACATGCTTACGTATTCCTAGTCCTACGTATTTTGGGACTGGGGCATGACATATTTTAGTGGTGGCCCATGCAGGTCGAGATAGCCATTTCGGTTACGAAACTGTACCGAGCGGGCCTGCACCTAGGATTAGAGTTTTAGGTCTCATCCACAATTGACTATGACTCACCTTTATTTTAATCTGTTCTATTTAAATAATTACATCCTGCTTGATTCATGTACTTCCCTAAAAGTTCCTTGAGTATAGCCTTCTGCTAAGAATACAACTAGAATATTGGCACATCACTAAGTTTAGAATACCTAATTGTCACACCCCAGTCCCAAAATATCGAGGGACTAGACACGTGGCAATGGCCAGCAGTACACACTGATGGACAAACCCAATTTAATGGATCCATCGGGGCGTACTTAAGCTGTAATACAACAATAAGGGTCTACTAATCTCATCCACAGTACTGAATACAACAATATCAGAATCATAAGCAAGATTAATCTTAATAAAACATAGACTCGGGAAACAACCCGATAATGAGTCTGATACAATAGTCAAGATACAAGAATAAAGATAACAACAGCAAATACTGAGTATGGATAAAGTATATACTCAGAAGATATCCTCGGTGATCACTCGTCTACTGGATCTGGTACTGCTCGAGTGCCTGCTCCTGTTCCTGCTCCTGCTAATGCTCATGTCCCGTATACCTCGGGGTAGATCTCGTCTGCTAATTCTGCGAACATAATCCAGATCCAGGTCCTCAGGGGACATAGCAAGGTACAAAATAACTCATGCCGAAATAAATGCAGTGCAGCAATAAATGAATCAATAGGGTAAACTATATAACCAGCTAAGTGATATGTAAGTAAGAGTTTTAATCATACTCGGGCTGAGACTACTATAGGATCTGTGTCGGAGAAACCCATAGCAGTATTCTCTCGAAGGGCCAGTAATGTACCAAAGCTCTGTGTCAGAGTCTAAGGCACCTCTAGTAAAGTAATATATATATATAATCAGTCTTTTGTATGGTAAATCTCTCCCCACCCAATGTAATCACACGTCTCATGTCCATGACACGCAAGATCATACTAATACAGCAAGTCATAATGAGATCTAAGCATATAATGTCTATGTCACAAATCCTGTAGCCTATACAGAATTACCATAAATATTTTAGGAAGATTTTGTCTCATGAATAGTGTCAGGTGTCCTGGGTATAACGTACTTGATAATGCAAGCACGAGAATGTATAGGATCTCGAAATCCATCTCTAGGTGACGTTACACAACTCTGCGTACGGTGTTGGCACCCAAATATTAATCGAACGCTAAGTAAAGTCACATGGTCCTAGGTTAAGTATGTACATCATATAAATAAATCAGAATAATAATATAAAGCAGGTACTGTAAGTTTTGGCAAGGTACACTTGCCTGGGGTTCTAACTCCAACTGTAGTTCTGGTACCAGTAGGATTTGCAGGTACTCCTCCGGTTGCTGAAATAAATATCACCATCAGATTCAGAAAACATCAAATAGCTATAAACGTCTGTCCTTGAGTCCAATTTGGACACAGGGGCAAAAATGAGAGTTCTTGGTCAAAACGGGGTCCACATGTGGGCCGCTTCGCACCAAAAAATGTATCAGAGACAATATTCTCCAAATTTGTCAAACTTAGTGTCAACAAGTCCAGAACGATGATACAAACCCAACGGAACGTCCAGAACTGGATTCCGATGAGCCAATCACAAAATCGCCCGTCAAGTGGAGCCGCGTGGCCCACGATACACGATTTTGTCAATGTTCTCAGAATCGAACCAAACTTGGGTCACAGGACCAGCGTATTGCTACGAGTCCAATGGCATAAGTTTTGTTTCGATCCAATGTGTGTACACGAAGTTACAATAAGTTCCAGAATAGGATCGATACGGGCCGTTGTCGACGGATACGCGTTGATTCCGGTGTGCACGCACATCCAAATCAACTTTTGTAAAATCTTACACGTCCGTATCAATTGTGCGCACCTTTCGGTGAAGTCTCCACACGACCAAGTCGTCCCGTTTGGCGGGGCGCACTCAGTTTCAGGGAAAAACAGGGCAAATATTTTCCTGATTTTGGGTCACAGTTTGCGATCGCCACAGGATGCGACACACCGAGTGGGTTGCACGGGTATCGAGAGGGTCACACAGGGTTCGCATCACAACAGACGGAACGAGAAACGGGGCAGCGAGGAGAGAGAAAAGGCTACTTGAACAGGGCTCCGCAGAAATTGGGATTTCTCGTATCCGCGAGACGACACGACACAGCTAGGGTTAGGGTTCCGACATTGTGCTGCGGCTGGGGCCGCCAGGGCTTCGCCGGAGGAGGAGGATGCTCGGGCGAAGGCGACTCAGGCGAAGCTGGCCGGGGCTGAGCTGGTGGCGGGCTCTGGCGGAGCTGGCCCTGCCGCTGCTGCTGTTGTCGGCGAGGTCGAGGCTGAGGCGGGCCGCTGCTGTTGCTGCCGGGCTGGGGCAGAGGAGGAAGGCGGAGGCGGTGGTTGCGGTGGATGGGAGCGACCGGAGACGACGGGGTGGCCGGGGTTGTGGGAACGACGGACGTGTCCGGAAATGGCGGGTGGCTGGAGAGGACGGCGGTGATGGCGGAGACTCAGGGGTTTTATAGGGGCGAGAGGGAGGAGAAGGGCCGACGGTTGCGGGGTAGGCGGGGCGGTGCCGGTGAGCGGGGGAGCCGACGGTTGCGGGAGCGGAAAGGTGGACCGGCGCGGGGAAGCCGGAGGGCCACGGCGGCGGGAGACGAAGGGATTCGTCGGGGTCGGGTTAGGGTTTCTTATGGGTCGGGTCGGGTCGGGTCGAAGCGGGTCGGGTCGGCTAACGGGCCCGGATCCGACCCGCTAAGGTTTGGGCCCGATTCAACTAGACCGGGTCCGGTCCAGTTCGGGTCGGTTCAATTAGAAATAAACCGGGTTTATTTAGGGTTTAATTTTGGTTTAATAATTAATTAGTTTTTAGGTCTTTAAAAATGTTTCCGGGGTCCAATAAATTTCAGAAAAATTACCCTATGTCTAAATTTTTATTTTACACCTAAAAATATTATTTTTATAATATTTTAATATTGATTAACATCATTTAAAATTTGTTTAAATCTAAATTACCTTAATTTTAATTAGTTGAAAATTACAGAAAATTGCAGAAAATTGTGAAATTAAAATTTTAAATTTTCTGAAAAAAATCATGGGGTTTATAATCTACCCCCCTTAAGAGGATTGCGTCCTCGCAATCAAAGAATAACTGGTCAACAGAGATGACACAGTTGCTAGCATTGTTCTAGGCACATCACGATCAAGGAGAATCAAGGATGAGGGTTTAAGCAAAAACACATAGGGATTCATTTCCCTAAGCAATGGAAGTTATGCAATTTCCAGAGGGAAGGAAATCTAGAAAACTACAGTCTAGAAAAACTAGGTTATCACTTTATAAAATATACTAGGTTATTAGCAAGTTCAAAATTACCAGGTTAAGGCTAAGGTCACGAACCAATAGGCACGAACTAAAGCAATACTATAATAGATAACTACGAAATAACTTACGCGCATTAGCTACTCCACGAGTCTGCGCGTCCTCCAAAGTCATCGCGAAAGCTTATCCGCGTCCTTGCGATGGATTTCTCTGCTGCTGCTGGGCCTGCTGGAAGAGTGCTGCTTGTGGTATCCATTACTCTGCATCCAAAATAACCAATAAGAGATGCACAGGAATCAAGACAGGATACAAGTCAATAAATTAATTCGAATTCGATATAGATATCAAGAACGATCCGAGCAAGTGGATGAGATCCTAAAAACTTATCCTATTTTTATTGTAGGCTTGCTCGATCCCTAAGTTAAAATCGAACAATTTAGTCGTAGACCTGCATGGACCACCACAAAAACTATGTCATGTCCCAGTCCCAAAATATCGAGGGACTAGACACGTGGCAATGGCTAGCAGTACACACCGATGGACAAACCCAATTTAATGGATCCATCGGGACGTACTTAAGTTATAATACAACAATAAGGGTCTACTAATCTCATCCACAGAAATGAATACAACAATATCAGAATCATAAGCAAGATCAATCTCAATAAAACATAGACTCGAGAAATAACCCGATAATGAGTCTGATACAATAGTCAAGATACAAGAATAAAGATAACAACAGCAAATACCGAGTATGGATAAAGCATATACTCAGAAGATATCATCGGTGATCACTCGTCTACTGGATCTAGTACTGCTCCAGTGCCTGCTCCTGTTCTTGCTTCTGCTAATGCTCATGTCCCGTATACCTCGGGGTAGATCTCGTCTGCTAATCCTGGGGACATAATCCGGATCCAGATCCTCAGGGGACAAAGAAAGGTACAAAATAACTCATGCCAAAATAAATGTAGTGCAGCAATAAATGAATCAATAGGGTAAACTATATAACCAGCTAAGTGATATGCAAGTGAGAGTTTTAATCATACTCGGGCTGAGACTACTATAGGATCTGTGTCGGAGAAACCCATAGCAGTATTCTCTCGAAGGGCCAGTAATGTACCAAAGCTCTGTGTCAGAGTCTAAGGCACCTCCAGTAAAGTAATATATATATAATCAGTCTTTTGTATGGTAAATCTCTCCCCACCCAATGTAATCACACGTCTCATGTCTATGACATTCAAGATCATACTAATGCAGCAAGTCATAATAAGATCTAAGCATATAATGTCTATGTCACAAATCCTGTAACCTATACAGAATCACCATAAATATTTCAGGAAGATTCTGTCTCATGAATAGTGTCAGGTATCCTGGGTATAACGTACATGATAATGCAAGCACGAGAATGTATAGGGTCTCGATATCCATCTCTAGGTGACGTTACACAACTTCGCGTACGGTGTTGGCACCAGAATATTAATCGGACGCTAAGTAAAGTCACACGGTCATAGGTTAAGCATGTACATCATATAAATAAATTAGAATAACAATATGAAGCAGGTACTTGTCACGCCCCAGTCCCAAAATACGTAGGACTAGGAACACGTAAGCATGCCAGCCGCATGGATATGACAACTCCAATATATGGAAACCAAACCCATACGTACGCTGTAATATGAATATAAAATCCACAAGTGGTATAAACATATGTCACAAGTCACAGGGTACAATCTAAATCTCATCCACAGAAAATCAATATAAATGAATAACCAGCATCTATATAACTAGATCTCAACATAAGTATCTAAGGATGATAGTTGGATGGAAACAAATCCACTACCAACTCGAATGTAAGAGCAAATACAAAATAAGTACAACACAACAACACCATATAAGAATACCAGCTAGCAATCACGGGCTCGAAGAGAGGACATCCACGAAACATATATAACCATCCAAATCTGCGCTCCTGTAAATACTCAAGAACAGATACACCTGGCAGAGGACCAGGTCCTCAGAGGGACGTAACAAGATACAGAAAAGCGAGCCAACTTGAATACAGTAAACATGCATATTATTTGAAAATAAATAAGTACGTTGTACAAGACATCTATATGAATGCAAATGAGGACAACTCTTCGACATATGGGCAAGGGTAGGCTACTCGATCTAAGCCTCACAACTCACACACCCGTCAATGGATATCAGAAATCGATATACCTCTGGGGTAGCGACCAGCGCGACTCTACAGAAATTGACATACCTCTGGGGTAGCGACCAGCGCGACACACGTCCGTAGTGCGAACTATAAACTATGGTTTATCAGAGTGGTTAAAAGCCCATACGCCTAATGATTGTCCTCTCATGATACTAAGTGCCATGTGTGTGTCAACTTATCTAATACATAGTAATGACTGAAGGAAAACTACACATGCAAGAAAAATACAGAAATACAATGAATAAACAGAAATATAAATAGCATGCAAGTACTATAAATAATTTGGTAAGGTATCTTGCCTTGTCTGAAAAGGATGAAGTTCCAACTCAAGGCGTCGTCCGATCTACCCGTCACATAAATTAAACAAGTTAGGTTACAAAAGTGGGTAAATAGGTTCCTCTATTTAATCTATTTTAATTCTGAATAAAATAACCTAAAATAGTATTTTAATCTTATTATAATCTAATTTTATTGTTAAACCCTAATTTTGTCCAAAGAACTGAATTTTATCAACTCGAGACTCATTGCACGCAAATCGAGGCAATATGTTGACCGAAAAGTCAACCGACACAAACTCAACTTTCATGCATGATTTCTTGTACATTTCAGCGTCAAAAACATGCTGGAATTTATAGCTCGTCCGAATTCAAATTCGTTTGGGAATTATGGCACATACAAATTTTGTATTGTGCACCGATGGTTAAATTCTAACCTAGAAGTTCTACAAAATTAACAGTATATAAATACTTCAAATTAAATTCTGTGAAAAATATATGTCGATGATCTCGATATTAGCTTTCCAAAACTTTAAACGGTTCATGATTCTGATTCCGAGTTCTCCCGAAATTGTGAAAATATCGAAACACGTCTATTTTCAGACATGCTGTGCTCTACGAATTTTTCAGAATTTAATACTAATAATTTCGAAAAATAATTTATATAATCAGAAATCTAACCTCAATATATTTCTAACGCAAGAAACTAGGTCTCGTTTGGAGTCCGGAGCCATGCGCAATGGCTTCTGGAAGATGAAGGAACCCTAGATGGCAATTCTCCAAAAATTAGCTCAAGAAAAACCCTATAAAATAACTTAAACTATTATATATATATAGAGGAGAGAGAGTGCAGCCGCGTCTCGGAAAGTGCCACGTAGCAGCCACCCACGCTGCCCCACCCAAATCGGACGGTCCGAAACTGACGCGGCTCGGCTCAGCTGAGTCCGAGTCGAACTCTGACTCGGCTCGGCTCGAGGTCGGCTCGGCTTCACCCCGCGGTCACTGACAGGCGGGCCCGACACTGTTCGCTGCGGGAGGCTGACAGGTGGGCCCCCTGTTTGCTGACTGGGTAGAATTAATTACTTTTTGGGTTTTCTTTTTCAGAAATTAGTTTTTAATTCAGTTTTTCATAATTAACTCAAAATAAATGCTAAAATTAATCAGAAAATTTCCAAAAAATTCTAGAAAATATATTTTATTATATAGAACCTAAAATAAAAGTTTGGGATATTTTTAATTAAGTTTGAACATAAAATAAATTCTTTAAAGTCCTAAAAAATTAGTGTTACTAGTTTTTAATTAACTAAAAATTATGGAAAAATTCCAATAATCTAAAATAGCCTAAAAATAATTCTAAATAAATATTTATATAAGTAAATATACTAAAAATTTATTTTCTAATTAACTAAGAGAATACTCTAAATAAATTCAACATCTATAATAAATATAATAATATAAAATATACACAAAATACCTATTTTGGGTGAGGGAGTTTACAGTACTGCAAGTTTTGGCAAGGTACACTTACCTGGGGTTCTGACTCCAACTGTAGTTCTGGTACCAGTGGGATTTGCAGGTACTCCTCCGGTTGTTGAAATTAACATCACATCAGATTCAGAAAATATCAAATAGCTAGAAACGCCTGTCCTTGAGTCCAATTTGGACAAAGGGACAAAAATGACAGTTCTTGGTCAAAGCGAGGTCCACATGTGGGCCGCTTCGCACCGAAAAATGTGTCAGAGACAATATTCTCCAAATTCGTCAAACTTAGTATCAACAAGTCCAGAACGACGATACGAACCCAAGGGAACGTCCAGAACTGGATTCCGATGAGCCGATCACAAAATCGTCCGTCAAGTAGAGCCGCGGGACCCACGATATGCGATTTTGTCAACGTTCTCAGAATCGAACCAAACTTGGGTCACAGGACCAGCGTATTACTACGATTCCAATGGCATAAGTTTCGTTTCGATCCGACGTGTGTACACGAAGTTACAACGAGTTCCAGACAGGGCCGATACGGGACGTTGTCGACGGATACGCGTTGATTCCGGTGTGCACGCACATCCAAATCAACTTCTGTGAAATTTCAAAGGTCCGTATCAATGGTGCGCACCTTTCGGTAAAGTTCGTACACGACCAAGTCATCCAGTTTGGCAGGACGCACTCAGTTCCGAGGAAAAATAGGGCGAATATTTTCCTGATTTTGGGTCCCAGTTTGCGATCGTCACAGGACGCGACACTCCGAACGGGTTGTACGGGTATCGAGAGGGTCATGCAGGGTTCGCATACAACAAACGGAACGAGAAATGGGGCAGCGAGGAGAGAGAAAGGGCTACCTGAACAGGGCTTCGCAGAAATTGGGATTTCTCGTGTCCGCGAGGCGACACGACACGGCTTGGGTTAGGGTTCCGACACTGTGCTGCGGCTGGGGGCGCCGGGGCTTCACCGGAGGAGGCTGCTCGGGCGGAGGCGACTCAGGCGAAGCTGGCTGGGGCTGCGGTGGTGGCGGGCTCAGGCGGAGCTGGCCGCTGCCGCTGCTGTTGCTGTCGGCGAGGTCGAGGCGGAGGCAGGCCGCTGCTGCTGCTGCCGGGCTGGGCCAAAGGAGGAAGGCGAAGGCGGTGGCTGCGGTGGATGGGAGCGGCCGAAGACGACGGGGCGGCCGGGGTTGTGGGAACGACAAAGGTGGCCGGAAATGGCGGGTGGCTGGAGAGGAGGGTGGTGATGGCGGAGACAGTGGCGGAGACTCGGGGGTTTTATAGGGGCGAGAGGGAGGAGAAGGGCCGACGGTTGCGGGGTAGGTGGAGCGGCGTCAGGGAGCGGGGGAGCCAACGGTTGCGGGAGCGGGAAGGTGGACCGGCGCGGGGAAGCCGGAGGGCCACGACGGCCTGAGACGAAGGGATTCGTCGGGGTCGGGTTAGGGTTTCTGATGGGTCGGGTCGGGTCGGGTCGGCTAACGGGCCCGGATTCGACCCTCTAAGGTTTGGGTCCGGTTCAACTAGACCGGGTCCGGTCCGGTTCGGGTTGGTTCAATTGGAAATAAACCGAGTTTATTTAGGGTTTAATTTTGGTTTAATAATTAATTAGTTTTTAGGCCTTTAAAAATGTTTCGGGGTCCAATAAATTCTAAAAAAATTACCCTATGTCTAAATTTTTATTTTACACCTAAAAATATTATTTTCATAATATTTTAATATTGATTAACATCATTTAAAATTTGTTTAAATCCAAATTATCTTGATTTTAATTAGTTAAAAATTACAGAAAATTGCAGAAAATTATGAAATTAAAATTTTAAAATTCCTGAAAAAATCAGGGGGTTTACACTAATGAACCCTAGCATCCCTTACATGTAAATTGATTGACCATTATCCCTTGATATATTTATGAAGGAGTTGAGAGTAGTATAGGCACTATTAGGGTTAGTTAGAAATTTGACCATATTGTTTGACCCTAGTATTGAGGAACCAATAAAAATCAAAGGTTGAATATTAGGACTAAACCTAACTTTCAAAATGAGATAGTATTAGCGAACTATAAATTTAGATTATTGTCTTGATATTAGCAGACAGTACCTCGGGAAGCCAAGAGGAATGAATAGAACATTTTTCTTAATCATACCTCGTACACAGCGATTAGCATACCACCTTCCCCTTAAGAAACCATGATATTATCAAGAGTCTCCCTATTTAATTTTATATTTTTGTTCCTCCGAAACCTTAACGCTCGTTTTTTGTGCGACGACTAAAATTTTCTTTCATCTTTCAATTTGTGCCACCTAACCCTTCTGATTGTAGGCCAAGTGATTTCCTTTTATGTTAGGATATATAGTTTGCTAGGATTATAGTTGTTAATCTTGAATTTTGAAATATTGTGCTTGGTAGTTAGAACTTGATAGTTGAGTTGCTCATTTAGATTATGATTTTATGATTATCCTTTAGTTTTAAATAGCGTAATTTGTATCCATAACTCAAAACATGTTGTGTCCTCTTTCACTTGAGAGACAGTAACTTCTCCATTCTTAATATTAACACATTTGTTCTATAAGCACTATGATTAAGACTTAAGATGATCATTACCTATATAATAAAATAGGATACCCTAATAAGTACCAAGATCTTTTCCTCGTATACCCCAATAAGAGTTTCTACTTTATTTACAAGGACAAGGTTATTTTGTAGAATCCCCTTAAGGCAGTTACAATATTAGTTAATTCTTGTAAGATTGGTAGTATGCCTCACAACCTAGTAGCACATAGTCTTTTTGACCCATTAATGAAGTGTAATTGAATGACATCAACTATAGACTTGCATAAGAAGATAGTGTTTATCCAGACTGTAGAACTTAGAGGCTCATACCCCCATTTGGTCGACTAGAGACTTAGACAAGGAGTTAGTATGGCAACTGTAGAGACACAACATCGGACGAGTCTTATCTTCTTTGTGAACTTGAATTATTTTGTACCTTCTTTCATCATAATCCAGCATACTTATATTTTCTGGACTACCTCGACTTATGCCGCTATTATAGCCTAGTTTTGCAAGCTTATTCTTTTATCGAGCTTGATCATGATATATGTATTATTGGGTGCACACACTAATACATTGTCTAAAATCAGAATCAGTGTATTATGGTCTAGCTAACCTTAGTGCGCTTGGTTCGCTCTTCATATAACTACTTTACATGGATTGAGATATAGTTGACTCAGTATGTTAGACGAATATACTTTCCCTCTAGGCAGATCAGAGCATATCATATCAGGTACATAACTATTCTGATATGAACATGCGAATAAGAATTTACCAAATAGGATCTTATCCACAACTGCCTTGATAACTCTCTTTTGAATTCCTTAAATCGCCTTAAACCCTATACTTGTATTCTATCACCTCCTCATTGAATTCTTTATCATTGTTTTTCCGTCTTCCCCTATTTCGGAAAGACGAAATCTCATGGTTGGTATAAGTTTGATACACGGAGAGTACTAGATATATCCCATAGGCCAATCACATTACTTTGTGATTATCTTTTGTAATTAAGAGCACACCACATGTGAGATATTTTGTGTGTTAAAAAAAACTTTTGAGGATTGAATAACACGATTAAATGATTTGAGAAATATTTTTCTTAAATGTATAGCCTTATGTGATAGATGGGTAAATTCTAAGTTGGGTAGAAGTTGCATTATCAACTTGAGGTAAATTTTTTTAGATTGTGATCAAGTAAGATTAGATTGAGAGGTTTAAGTCGTGTTAATTTTGAGAATTTTTTTTTTTAGAAGAATGATTAAGACGATGAGGATTTAATAAATTTTAAAATCTTGATATTGCGGACCAAATATTTATACTTTGAGGACATGATTTAAATTGTGAATATTGAAGGTTGAATCATCGATTTAAATTTTGAGGATAAATATAAAAATTTTGACTTGAACAAATTGGTGAATTAGATTTAAAATTTTATAATTTGATGATTTGAATTAAAAGTTAAAATTTGATTGTTGGATCACCTATTTGAAATATTGAGGGTGAAAATTGAGTTTAAAATTTGAAGAGTACAAAATTCATAAGTTGAAAATAGAAATAAGATTTGAATAGAATTGTTTTCTAGAAGAGATTATGATAGTTGGAGATCATGATATAAAAATTTGATATGAGTTATTTAAATCTTGAAGATGTTATATGGATTTAGCTTAAATTTGGATGTTGATGATTTGAAAATCGAGAAGAGATTACGATAGGCTGAATTTTGATTTGAACCATAATTATTTTAGTTTTGAAGTGATTGCGAAAGATTTGAATAGATTTTGTTATTTAAATTTTTGGAAGAGATTGCGATTGACTTGCCTTATATACAAATGTGAAAGATTTAGCAAATCATGTCTTATTTTTAATTTCGAGGACGAAATTCTTTTAAGTTGGGTAGATTGTAATCTCCCTCACCCAAAAATAGGTATCTTGTGTGTATTTTGTATTTCTTGTATTTATTTTAGATTTTTATTTAATCAAATAAAATCTAATAATTTTATTAAGACACTTCACTGTGGTTTGGACATTAATAATATAGGATGGCCCCAAAATCTGTATCGTCCTTCATAGAAAGTAGCCTACACAGGAGACGCTACTTGTAGGATCTTTTCGTGGCACAAATATTCGATCCATTGGTGTTAGTATGACATTAGTGTAATAACCATAGATTAATTGTTAAATATTTAGATATTTTATCTATATAATTTAATTGTGGTTATTTTTTAATTCTAACTTTTTTATAATTAGCATCCCATAATTTTTTTTGCGAGTTAGGCATTTTTTCTTTTTATAGATGTGCATATTATTTACTATTATCCAATTTTGTTGAATATCCATTTAATTAATTACTTAGTTAATTAGATAATACAGTTAATTGATTTATATAACTAGATAAATATCTAATTATTAATTATAAAAAAATTCATAAAATATTTTGAGTATAGTATTTTATTAAAGCTGCATAAAGTAATTTTCTAGAATTTATTTTGTGTGCAAATATTATTTTTAAATTTTTTTATAACCTCATTTATATATGTGAATATATATAAATAAATATATAGTTATAATAATAATAAGAAGAAAGAATAATAATAATAATAATAATAATAATAATAATAATAATAGTAATACTAAATAAAAAGAAAAAGAAAAGAAACTAAACTAAACCTAAACACTAATCAAACCTAAAACTCATAAAACCTAATAACTAACTACCCCCCTTAGACTAACTACCCCAGCAACACCCCCCGTAGGAAACTACCACTCCCCCCCCCCCGCGGCAATCTCTCTCTCCCTCTCCCTATATATATATATATATATATATATATATATATATATATATATATATATATATATATATATAAAAACCTAAATCAAACACAAACCCTAACCCTACCCCAGCCCGGCGACCGACCCCCCGACGACCCCAGTCCGGCCGACCTCCGCCGCCCCGCGCCACAGCCACCGCGCCGCCGTAGTCCGCCCCGAGCGCGTGCACGCGTGCAGTAGCACGCTCCGACGTCCATACTTCAAGGTACCATATCTCCTTCATCTCTCGTCCTTTTCTCGAGTGATTTGTCCGTGTACATTCACAACTTAACCCTCTAGGATTTTCATCCAAGCGAAACAAGTTTTCGTGCCCTGAATTTGTCAAAAAATCGACCAAAATTTGGCCAAAAAACTGACCAAAAATAGTCCAAAAACTTTAACCCAAACTCCCATGTTCACACCCAATTTGCCACCAACCTGTTAAATAATTTTAAAAACTAATTAAAGGGTATTCTTCTCCATATAACTAAGAATTTTTTTGTTCTTTTAGTTTTTATTAAAAAAATTTGTGTTAAATTATTCGGCCTCCAAAACGATCAAAAATTTGAAAATTTAAAACTAAAATTTTGTGATACAGAGTGCGCCCCGCCAAACGGGACCGTCTCATCGTATACCAATTGTACTGAAAGGTGCGTATGGTATATCCTAACGTTTGGGCTTTCGTGGAAGTTGATTCGGACGTTGATGCGCGCCAGAATCAACCCGTATCCGTAAAAAGTCCATGTATGGAGACTTTTGCAAACTACCACCCTATTTTGTGTACGCTCGTCGGAATATGATAAAACTTATGCCATTGGATTCGTGGTATCACGATGGTCCTGTGACCCAAGTTTCACGCAATTCTGAGACAGTTGACCAAGCCGCCTATTTGCGGGCCCTACGGTTTGACTTTAAGGGCGAGTTTGTGATCGGCTCACCGGAATCTAAAATTGGATATACCGTTGAGTTCGTATCGACGTTTAGAATTTGTTTGACCTATAATTTTTCCCATTTAGAAACCTTTACCTCTGCCACGCTTTTCGGTACAAAGTGGCCCATATGTGGACCCTACTTTGATCCGAAATTACCATTTTGCCCCTATGTCCAAATTGTACGAAAGGGTAGTGTTTTCTAGATATCTCATTTATTTTGGGAACGTTGGTGATGTTTATTTTAGCATCCGGAGACGTTCATTCAGAGGCCATAGTTTCTGATCCTTTGTGCTGGACGTCTGGACGCTTACACTACGCAGCTTTCTTGCCAGACAAGTATACCTTGCCATTGTACTGTAATTTATATTCCATATGGTGCATGCATTTTATTTCTGTTATTTATTTCATATATTTTAATTGCTATATAAACTGCGCATCCAAGAATAACTTGGTGCAACGACGGTGGCGTTGTATTTTGTCTTTATTATATATT
This sequence comes from Iris macrosiphon, assembly GCA_036927795.1. NCBI lineage: Eukaryota > Viridiplantae > Streptophyta > Magnoliopsida > Asparagales > Iridaceae > Iris > Iris macrosiphon. Next base: position 26,749,405 of record JAYESA010000019.1, read on the forward strand.
ATGCATGTTAACCTAGTTTTATGAGACTACCCCATTATTATGAGGCATTCTTATGTTTTATTTGGCCGTGACACATTTCTTACACGAGTTGTGAGTCTCATATAAATCATGGACTTACGTATTGACTGATCATCAATATGTATGGGACGTACGATAGAAAATAACTGCTAATAGAGATATGTTAGAAGACTTGGCAGTTATTAGAGGTCTCATCGTGTCATGGATATAACATGCTTAGAGCATGGGGTGGGGAGGACAATGAGTAAGGCGTTTGGGCTCCTTTGCACTTTTCTTATGTAACCCGTACGCTCCGCCGGAGATGCGCGGTCAGATGACCCCTATATTATCTACAGGCGACCTCTGATGTTCAAAAGACGTCATACTTTTTAGGCCCCTGATTCTCCGAGAGAATCATGCCAATCCTATTTTAGCGAGATAGCCCACGTGTTGGAAAGTTGTTCTCAAAGTGCATTCACATAGGTGGTTCGACGACCCTTTGGATGTTTATTTTTAGTACTTTATTTGCATGCTTCTATGTATCTTGTTACGTCCCTTTGAGGACCTGGTCCCTTTTCAGGTATAGACGATCATGACTATTCGCAAGAGCACAGATCAGGACTTGCTACTTATCTCTCTTTCGAGGAGGTCTTCTCTTTGAGCCTCATTATTCTATGTACTTATTTTGTTTCTCTTATATTCTAGTTTGGTAGTGGATTTATCTCCACCCAGCTACTTGTTTTTATCAAGCATCTTATACTTGATTCAGTTATATAGTTGATTGGTTATTCATTTTTATTTGATTTTGTGGATGAGATTTAGTTATGTCCTGACTTGTGACAATTATATACCACTTGTGAATTATTGTTCATAATACAGCGTACGTATGTGTTATTGTGGTAGATCAAGAAGTTGGATCTCGCCACAAAGCACCAGGATGTAAAAATTACTTGGAGGATGTTTAAGGATGCATTCTTGGCACAGTATCTTCCGCCAGCAGTCAGGCAGAGAATGGAAGATGAGTTCACCAAACTTAAGCAAGGGAGCATATTTGTCGAAGACTATGAGTTAGAATTCTCTAAGCTTACTAAGTTCGCTAGCTTGATGATTCCTAACGAGATGGCCCATATGCACCGGTTCATCAAAGGCCTGAACGACGACCACATAAATAATGTAATAAATCGAGTATGCACATCTTACATTAAAGCTTTTGAGGCAACAGTTCAGAACGAGCAGTTCAAGCCTAGAAATATTCCAAAAAAGGCGTCGGCTACTCGAAACCCTTCTGCCAAAAGATACCATGATGGGGAGAAGAAGGTAGAGGGCGAGCAGCGCACTAGAATTGAGTACAGCTATTGTGGTAAGCAAGGGCACACAGTGGAAAAGTGTCGTTATGCTAAAGGTGAATGCTTCAACTGCGGCCAAAAGGGCCATCTTCTGAGAAACTGTCCAGCCAAGAGGCCCGCGCCACATAGCCGCAACGAGAATGCCGGACGTGGCTAGGATCAGAACCCCGTGCCAGCTCTAGCTCCAGCCATTAGGCAGACTAATTTTATGGGAAGGCCTAGAGTGTATCAGCTGAATATTGAGCACGACGCGAGTGGGCATAATTTTGGTGAGTCTGATTCCTTTGACCTCTTGATGCCTTGATTCTTGACTCATTGATCTCTTAAGTTTTGGGGACGAAACTTCTTCTCGGTGGGGTATTATGTAATGCCCCGCCTCCAACGGTTCACTTATGGAATACTTGCAACTTTGACTCGGTTGAGAATCGAGTCTTGGGGAAACCTTACCGCCAAATCAATCACAGACGAAATGCAATGAATCCTTCAAACTGATAGAACGGCTTCTATTGAAATGAGTCCAAGAGTTTTCGTTGGTTGTTTTGCTGCTTGATTTTGTGTTGCTTTGTGTTTTGTTTTTCTTTAGATGACTTAATTTTTATGATTCGCTTTTCTCGCTTGCGCACTCATTTTGAATCGTAAGAGAAAGAGATCGAAGGATGCTAACCAAGTGTTGTTACAATTTCAGGACGCACACTACTAAAATACACTGTTTTAGCGACAGAATTATCCGTCGCTAAAATATATTTTTTTGTCGCTATTTGATTTTAGCGACGGATTAGCGACGGAAATATTCCTTCAGAATAACTAACGTCGCTACAAAAATTTTGCCGCTAGTCCGTCGCTCAATCGACGGATTAGTGATGGACTGGGAGACATAAAATCAGCGACGGATCAGCGACGTACTAATTATGTTGCTAAACTTTCTGACTACTTACTGAAAGATTAGAGACGGATTATGTGAACCTAAATTTGCCAAATTTTTCAGAAGGTTTTGCACATTCAGGGCTAACAGTGTTCGGTGCTAATCCGTCGCTAATCTGTCACTCTCCGTGACAGATTAGCGATGGATTATAGCGACAAATTCTAATACATGTTTGGCATATTTGTGTGTATTAGACGTTTTAATGATAAAAAAATTCGTCGTTGGGTAGTCGTTGTCCTGAGATTTTTTGTCGAAAATTCGTCACTGGCCTGAGAATTTCCAGATTTTCTGTCGCTATTACGTTACCCGTCTGTCGCTAAAGGTAATATTTTTCCCATAAATTAATTTCTGTTGAGCATATACCTGTTATACATTCACCAATTTTTACACAAATAAATTTTACACAAGCAAATTTTACACAAACTAATAAAACATATACAAACATGTACAAATGTTATATATACGTCAAAATAATAAAGTAGAGTAATACCAACATGTACACATAACTGTTATACAATTCCACAAAGTCAAATAAATACAATCAAGTCAAAAAAATACAACCAACTAAAAAATCCCACAAACTCAAACAATCAATCAAGTCGACGGTGGAGGCGGAGGCGGCGGTGGCTGCATACTAGCCATGTACTGCGCCAAAACCATAGCGATGATATCTTCTAGATTAGGAGCAACACACGGTGCAGTGGCAGGAGCCGTCGAAAGAGCTGAAGGATCCATTGATGACGTCGGAGAAGTTGGGACCGTCGGAGTAGCTGGAGGAACCAACGTATAGTAGCCGTCAGAGGAGCCGTCGTAGTAGCCGTCGGAGGAGCATGTGCTGCAGCATCACTAGTGTCTATAAACTGTCGGATCATCCCATGTAGCTCATGCACAGTCTTCGTGAGCTGATCCAGAGACATCGCACCAGAAGAAACGTCGGAGTTGGGCACTGTTGGAGCTGGAGGAGCTCTGGAAAGAAATGACGGCATCGATGCCAATGATTCGATACCGTACATGCTGTCGCATTTTCTTCTCCCGACAGCTTGTACCCATCGATCGTTTCTCTCAGTCGGCGTACTGCTCTCAGCGCCCGCCTCTAACGTCTCATACGTCTCTTATATTTATTTATATAAATAGGTTTAGAGTTAAGGATTTTAGAGTTATATGTGCTATATTTGATTTTGGTTAGAGTATCATATTAGATACTGTATATGTATATAATTTGAGTTATATTTGCTATATTTGATTTCCATGATATCTTAAAATAGGATATTAACCAAGGTTCAAAGTATCATAATCAGTATCGGACCATTCATATAAGGTTTGAAGTAAATTGAATGAAATTATAATTTTAAGTATTTACAATATTATTTCTTAAAATAGGATATTAACAAAGGTGCATAATTTTAAGTATTTACAATGTTGTTTCTTTGTATTTTTGAAATTGAATGACCTAGAGTTGACCTAGTTTGACTGTTTTGACCTAAAAATCTAGAATCTAATTAAATTATAAAAATAATCTAATTAAATTGATAAAATTTTATAAAGATAACTTACATATGCTTTAGCGGCCCGCTCATCTACGAGCTTCCCATCCTTCTTTCTTTTGTGGGTCCGCTGAAAGATTGTTGGGAAGTCGACGGTCTTGGGGTCTTCCCCGGCTTTGGCGGTTTCGGCGCACTATAAAAATTATGCAATCAATAAATAAGAAAAAAAAATTAGAATTACAAAAAAAAAACTGATCTAGCGAAAAAATTTAATACTAACCATCCGTAAAAAATGCTCAACAGTCGGAATAAATCCACCAGTATGGAGACCACCCTTAGCACGGGTAGCCTCACCTTCTCGCACTTGACATTGTAGGCTGGGGTGTCCATCTTCTTCTTCATCTCCTCCCAGTACTCCGCCTTTAGCCACTCCTTGCGGTGATCCAGTCCAAGTGACGACAACGCCTTCTGGTCATTGATCATATCTCTCAACCTCTTTTTGGCGACGGTCTTGTAGCACTTTCGGATATCACTATCTCTATGAATCGACCACCAGTACAATCTCTGCAAATTAAAAAAAAATATCATTGTAATCAAAAAAATTATATATTATTATAAATAAAATTCATATACATACCCCGAGCTTCTCCAGCCAAGTGAATCGTTGAGCGAGCGGGATGTCATTGATGTTGATATAAGGGCCATCAAAGTAGCCCCGCATGATCTCCTCCAGAACATTCCCAGTCTTGATCGAAAAGAATCAGAAATAAGTAGACAATATACAATTAGAATAAAAATATAAAATAAATGTGTGAATCGATAACTAAATGCTTACGTCGCTCCATCGGTCCATAGCTCGGGACGACAGATATTTGCTGGCCGCTCTGGTAGAGTATGAGGGTCTGAAAATCCTGAACGGTGGACATATACTCCGTTATCCACAAGAAGGCCTGGAAATGGATTTGCTCCTGTGGGAGCAACTAGTGGAGTAGCCGGTGTAGTAGTGCCGGTAGTGGCTGGAGTAGAAGAAGGGGTAGCAGCTGATGGCAATCCGGGAGATGGGGTAGCTCCTCCTAGTGAAGAACGAGTATATTGCGGGGATAAACCATTCGCCGCATCTACGAACTCGTCCTCAGGTCGTGTGCGAGAATCTAGGTTAGCATGCGTTGTGGACAGAGGATGCGGAGAAGATGATTCCTCTCTGAACTTGTCGTCGTCCTCGTCCCGCCATACTATAGGTAAATCTGCAGCAAATAAAAAACTGGATGTCCTCGTCCTTGTCCTTCGTTCCTTGTTATGCCATGTCATGTGTTGTGCTGTATTTACGGATATATACATCCTCTGCAACCTATTTATGATCGACAAAAACTGCATGTACTTGTAGGGACGCAACCTTGCTCGGGTAGTTGACTTTTTTTTGTCCCGAATTGGCTTGTACCGGTGCGCATGACAGGAAATGCATTTATCTTTATCATTGTTCTCCTTGTATTACAACATGCAACCGTTTCGACAATAATCTATCTTTTTGTAGCATAATCCGAGTTTTCGTATCATCATCTTCGACTTGTAGAAGTTTTCAAGCAACTCCTTCGATCCTTTTGGCAACAACTATCTAACAAACTTAATTATCCGGTCGTAGCATTCCTACGGCAAGTTAAAATCAGACTTTAGGTTCAAAAGTTATATCACCACCGACAAGACAGAATGAGAATCATAATCTGGGTATAACGGAGTATCAACGTTCTTGAACATATCATAAAATTTCTTCGCATCAGGATTAGGATCCTCCGGATCAAAACTTGGACCGGCCGCATCAAATACCAACTCACTCGTCAGGTTTTGCGATCGATATTCAAATTTATCTCCGAGAGTGGACTCTCCTAACTCCATATTGAAGGAGGAATGATGATATTACGAAAACAAAGGTTCTCCTTGAGTCATCCACTCCTTGTAGTTCGGTACGAAATTCTTCTTGTAGAGATGCTCCCTCAAGAAATCCACCTCTTTTAATGGTATATTACGACATTTGACACAAGGACACTTGATGAGCCTCCCATCCATGAAATAAGGTTGACTACGGACATATTTGAGAAATTCCTCAATGTCCGCCATGAAATCATCTGTCAAACCAATCTTACTCTCATGTTGTCGATTATACATCTATGATCGGTCAACTAAGTATCGAATCATTGATTCTGCATGTACCATATATATTAATTCAAACAATATGAATTAATTAGATTCAAGATGAGTTAAGATATCTGAGATCATCTAAGATATGCTTGCAACAAACAACATTAGGTTATTAGACTTTTCACATGACATGAAACCTAAGCTAAGATATTGAAAGCTAGTTGTATATTCAAAGTTCTTAATGTCCACTATGAAAATTAAGCAAAATTGTCCACAAAGACGCGATTCATAGTAGAAATTCACTAATTAGACAGCCCCAAAATAAAATTAAGAAGAAAATATATTGGTTTGAGCAAATATCATTAACAATAATAAACCAAAAATTGAAGTGTGTGTGTATACACACACTCCTTTTTATAATATCTAATTCTATCTTATTATAGATTATATACTATTTATTATTGTGTGTGTATACACACACTATTTTTAATATTGTCGATATTGTCGATGCCAAAAAATTTGATACGAGTCCGGTCTGATACCTTTAATACTGCTGATAGCGATACGCATACAAAATGACCGATACCGATACTTTGAACATTGATTATAACTACATTATCAATTGTCCTTGATTATAATTTCTAATTATCTTAATAGTTTTATTAACATAGCCAATTGGCCAAGTGCATTGCTAACCATCAGATATTAATTTCTTACGTACAGTGTATTATAAAATTAGGATGTTTAGAAATTAACTATACATATGAACAAGTAATACTTTTATGACTTTAAAATTGGAAAACAGTTTTCCATGAAGGCCAACAAACTAGCATATCGTGTCCGTGTCCAGCGTATCGTGCGTGTCCGTACGTGTTCGTGTCCAGCATATCGTGTCCGTGTCCTACATATCAAAAAGACCAAACAATTTATTTTTTCTTCGTGTCCGTGCCTAGTGTATCGTGTCTGTATGTGTATCCCGACCACCACAATCCAAATGCAATAATTAACTAAATCGAAATAAGGGTTGGGATTACCTTAGCCAGAGGAGAAGGCGATCTGACGGAGGCGGAGGGGGTCGGGGGTGGAGGATCATGAGGGCTTGGGGATCGGACACCGGAGGAGAAGGAGGAGGAGGAAGAGGAGGAGAGGGGGTCGGACGCCGGAGGAGGAGGAGGATGAGGAGAGGGCGAGTGAGGGGGGGCTGCCGGTGAGGGAGAGTGAGGGGGAGGGGCTGCCGGTGAGGGAGAGTGAGGGGGAGAGGGGGTCGAGGCAGGGGGAGGGTCGAGAGAGAGAGAGAGAGAGAGAGAGAGAGTGTGAGAATGGAGAAAAATAAAATACGGCTGAAAATTTTAAGTTTTCGCAGCGACAGATATTTTCGTCGCTATTGTCGCTGAAATAACAGCGACGGATTTGTGATGAAAAATAATATATTTTGTTTACATAAATAACTTGTCATTTTTCTTCGAATTTTCGTCGATGACTCGGGGACGGATTATTTTCCGTCGATGACTCGGGGACGGATTATTTTCCGTCGCTGAGATCCGTCGCTACTTAACAGTATTTTTGTAGTAGCATGACCAAGGAGTGATCGATGTGTAAGGCTTCCCCATCTCTCACGTTGATTCGTTCGGTGAGTAGCTTCGGCCATTTGATGAATCTTTTGGTCTGCACGCCTTAATAAATAAATTGCTAGTTCTCTCAGTTGCATGTTCCTCCTCTCAATGATATCAGCACAATAAGATAAAATAAAAAGATATAAATTGGCATGCTAGATTTGTAGAACTGCTATCTTACTTCTTTATATAAAAAGAACTACTTGGAACATAAAATTTTCATTGAACTCGTTCAGAGAATTGATGCTTGACCTTTATCACTTGAATCGAATTTAATATGACTGATTGACTTATTGAAGAGCTAAGGCTCTATAGAAATGAGACAATGCATATTGTTCAATTGTTCCAATAGAATTTTTCTAGTCTGATAGAATATTTTTCATCGCATCGGTCTCGAACAACTTATGCACAAGGTATCGGGTCTCTCGAGCGGTAACTTGGGACACTGGAAACCATTCGGCCTGGGAGAGGCTAATCGGAACACCCTGAGGCAATGAAGTCCTCGCTATTAGGCGGGTATTTATGTCTATTAGTTAGCTGGTTCACGTGTCAAAGCAGCCATTGAGCATATCTTTGGTGTAGTCCTACGTCGTGATAATACCGCTACTGATCATGGATTTTTTCATAGACCATCATGTAATTAGGTCGCATGCTAGATTTACCTTCGATGTATACTTGAAACTCGATGCCAACACAAATTCATGAGTTATATACATATATGAAAATTATTGCTAACTTATATGTCTGCTACAGGGATAACCGCTCGATCGTGGGTAAGATTTACTATATACGTAGTCTATCTATTGTTTATGTTTTCTTAGCATGAATTGTTAAAAATAAACTAGACAACTAGAAAGATCACATAATAGTAATGCTAGCTCAACTTGTTTACTTAGTGTGAATTTCTATGTGAGTTTGGCCACGGTCGTTCACCAGTACATGTTGTAGTACTGACCCACGTTTGTGGACAATCTCCAGATTCTAGTAGCGAGAGCTTGGCAAGCATTTTGAAGCTTTAGGAGCGCACCCCTTCCAGCGGAACCGTGCTCGTGATGATTCTATTACTTTCCTCTCATGTGGCAAGCTCTTTTGTTAGATGTTCTATTTTGGTCCTACTAAATAATATGATGTTTGAACGTTGTGGCTAGTATTTTGTGTTTGTAAAAAGAGCTGTAAGTCATCTATGACATATTTTTGGTAATCAGCCAAGCAAGTACTTTGTAATCCAATTTTATACTTTTTAAAGACATGATGTATGGACTATAATACTTTTGGTTTCTTTGAGTTATAATTAATTGGAATCTTGGAATAATTTCTATGTTGAATTCCGCTGCTACATGTTGCTATCTTTTAGCTTGACTCTAAGTTCCTGTGTTATTAAGTCATATGATATTTATTTTCACTAGAAAGATTTGTAATTCTTGCGTATTCCACTGCAACGATCTTTCATGTGATTTTTGAGTCGTAGTTATTTGCCTTGTACAAGTCAACTTAGTCTTGTACGATATTACTTGTCCAAAGACTCAATTTTCGAAAATTAGGACATGATAGTTATCCTCTCGAACAGTGAGCTTGATGATGAAGTCCAAGAGGATGTCCTCAATTGAGTCAGACCTACACGAAGCTTCCGTAGCGGAGGGTATTGTAATTTTATTTGGGTATATAGAAGCAAAAAACCGATATCAAGTTGATGACAAGCAAGACAGAGCCTTTGGTTGTCACGGTAGGAAGTCTTAAGTTGCCTCTTGCCATGTTGGATTTATCGCTTTAATCCAAGAGCGAGGGCAAAGATGTTGACACACCAGCATCAGTGCATTACCCCGAGCTCCAAATGTTATTGAGACAACATGCGATATTCATGCTATTAACGTTTCAAGATCCGGCTACATATGACCCTTTCCCTTGGAGTTCTTTTATTCGTCATGATTCAAAGATTGATAATTGTCAAAAACTTTTTCGAACGTGTGTCCACGAGTACTTTATTGAGTATCATATTTTGAAGACCCCGAAGGCATTATTATCGCTCCTAGCAAGGGGCTCCTAGCAAGGGGTTGCTGTACAACTTTTTTGGGATAATTTACTCGACGAGCGTAGGGAGACATATTTGATTGGTGATTGTGTGCTTCCATCATTCGCTCCATGCCATGTGCCTATTAGGGTCGGTCATATCGTTACTTTATTTATGAGCAATTATTAGGATCGAGTACATTGCAGAAGCTTGTTAATCGTGATCCCTACCTTCGTTTACCTGTTGATGAACTCGCAAGAAAATTAAAGATTAAGATCGAGTTGCTTTTGGATTTGGATATGTGAAGGGTAAGCTTCAACTTTCAAAGGCCTGTATATATTCTACATATCTATTTGTGTGGATAGGTACAATCGACCTACAAGTTGAACAAGGCAGATTAAGGACTTATGTCAACTCTAAGTATATGTTTATTTGGACGAGACGAGTTCAATTTTCAGAGAAGAACTCGATGACAGTTTTAGTCCAGTAAAAGATTCTAATACAGAAGCACAACCGGTCAACTTGACCAATTAGTTGAACTATCCAATCCGTTTTAAGGAAGCCTGCATAATGCTAAATTTAGATACTATTTTCAAATATTTTTAGGATTAATCTAGGATTTTCTTTTGTTAACTTATGCATGTAATAAATGTAACATATCTGGTCAAATATTTAACCTTGATTTGACTAAGATATTTTCTTTCTTAGTATTAGATTTAGTAGGCTTTTATTTTTGCTAAGATATTTCCTATACAATATCTTCATTGTACTAGTTTTATTTAACTCAAATAATATTAGTATTTTTTATTGATATGTCCTCTCTTTATTTTTCTAGTATACTACATGTTGTTCGTGGATTCAGACCTCTTGTGGATTCGAGCGCGTCTCGTTGACTTGGGCAAGTATAACGTCTATTCCGGCGACATTGGTTTTCATCGATTCGCTTCGATGTCATACCACCCTTCATCGGTACGTTTCGGCGAGCCAACATCGATAAATTCACTTCCGCCAAGCTACTTTGTACTGTAGAAGATACCTATATTAGTTTTCCTACATCAATAAATAAACGACTCATAAGATCTTGTTCTCAATAGAAAAACATGGGATCTCCATCCCTTATATTCAGTTCTTAAGTCATTTGGTCTATAAGAGCAAAATGGAGCCACTAGTTCAGTTAAGCTTAGAAAGAGCTCTTGATGCCTAACAACCTCACTTATAGCATTATGAAGAGACATTTGTTCATTTTAATAGGATAACCACCGCTCAAACTCATTGTCATGGGAATGGGAATGGGAATGTTTTGGAGGTTATCCTCACAGAGTTTCAAAAGGTTTATTGATGTAATACATGTCTTGATTAAATTTAATTTATGTCTCTACGTTGTGCAGGTTATGGAAATCAGCAGAATGAACGAGAATCAATGACAAGTTATAAAGAACGACTAGTTAAGCAGAAGATTTAAAGTTCAATGTTGGGATCTCAATCTCTTTTTTTAAAAGAAAAAAGCACAATAATTTCAGCAAATCTTGTATTCATGATTCATTAGAAAATTTACGTAATAAATTATACTCAATTTAAGTTCCAAATTTAATATCAGTTCTTTAGCAAATATAATGTCCTTTATCAAACAGATCCGTTCCACACAATCAAAGCAGGATAATAGCCATGAATGATTAAAAATATTAAAGAGATTTTTTTATCCTAACAGTGATGATTTCGCAAATATTAGAGAAGTTGGAATGGTGCACCTGGATCTTTAGATAGAAAGAAGAATGTTGGTTGCCGGATCTGCGACCGAAGGTAGAAGGGCGGCCTAGCGACGGACGGCCTGACGACGGATGGTCTGACTGTGGACGGCCTGGCGACGGACGGCCTGACGGCGTGCAGCCCGACAGCGAATGGCCTGCTGCACCAAGGAAGAAAGGCAGACGACCAAGATGGAAGGCAGGACAACGGGGAGTTGCTGGTACCTCCTGGGTCGGCCGGCAGCCGGCTTGGCTGTTAGGGCGAAGAGGAAGTCGAAGACGCTCGACAGACGACTACCCTAGGGTTTCACACGCCAAGGGAGGAAGGAGGGAGATTAGGTTTCACACTCAAATCTCAAAAAAAATAGCTCAGAAGAGTTTTTTTTTCCTCACAAATTTTCATTTATTATTTATAATCTCATATGAAAAGAATAAGCCTATATATATGCATACAAAAGAGCAAATTGATAACCCATAGGCAATGTGGGACTAAAGATGTGAACAAAAAAGAAACAAACTCTCCACAAGTAATGTGGGACTAAAATAAACCTAATAAAATGTCAACTCAAACTCAAAACCACATAAACAATGATGTGTCTTTTCTGAGATGCTTCATGCGTTTGAACACGTGTCAAAAATCTCGTACGCGTGGTACGATGTCCTCATTATTCTCCCCGGGTAAGGGAGAGCTCGACTCTATCGAAGCTGGGGCTCTACTACTCTTGTAGTACTCTAATGCATCTGTATCAAGTCTTTGTAAATCATCTCGGGCTATCCAAGTGTCTTCAAACTCAGGATGACCTCTCCAACGAACTAAGTACCTACGAATACCACCGCTGCTAGTAGAAATAATATGATCATCAATAATATTTTCAATATCATGTGATGTAGTGGGTTATATTTCTGGTAGTGGAGTAAAGGAGGTCCCTCAAGAATAGGCTCAGGTGTAAGGCCATCAACCAGTGGGTTGTCTGGGTTAAAATCTGGATATTTATATTCAACTAAGTCCTCAATATTAAATGTAGAACTAAAATTAAACCCTTCTGGAAGATCGATGACAAAAGCGTTATCATTAATTTTTTTAAAATTTTGAATGGACTTGCACTTTGTGCATGCAACTTCTTGACAGTTCCTGGAGGAAACCATTCCGGACGAATCCGGACCATTACATAATCACCAACTTTGAATTCTTTAAACCTCATTTTTAGATCAGCATGTAATTTATAGTTGACATTATTATGTTCGATTCGCCTACTGATTTCTTTATGAAAATCATGGATGCGAGATGCAAATCCGGATCCTGACTCAGATACTCTGTGAGATGCAGACGTAGGAATGAGGTCTATAGGTTGTCTCAGTTTGTAACCATAAACTATCTCAGCTGGACAGACACCGGTAGACCTATTGACAGAGTTGTTTTAAGCAGCAATGGATAAATGGAGGCCCCAATTTTCTATATTTTTACCAACTAATATTCTCAACAGGTTTCCCAAACTTCTATTAACAGCTTCCGTTTAACCATCGGTTTGGGGGTGAAAAGTCGTAGAAAAGTGCAGTTTTGTTTTCATTTTGTGCCAAAGGGTCTTCCAAAAGTTACTCGTAAACTTAACGTTTTATCTGATACGATGGTCTTAGGTAATCCATGTAATCGAACAACCCATTCAAAGTAAAGCTTGGCAATTCGGGAAGCACCACTGGTTTTGAAACAAGGTATAAAATATGTCATTTTAGAAAATCTGTCAACAACCACAAAAATAGAAGCATGCTTCCTAACGGCCTTAGGAAGGACTAATACAAAGTCCATGATAATATCTTGCCAAGGGCGATCTAGGATAGGTAATGGTGTGTAAATACTGGTGTTTTATTTTCGTTACTTGGCTAGCTGACAAGTGTGACACTGACCAACAAGTCTAAGAACATCTCGCTTAATGCTCGACCCAAAAAAAAATGATGTTCTACAGCTTCAATGGTCTTATTGCTCCCAAAATGTCCTGCAAGACCCCCAACATGAACTTCCCAAACAAAAAAAATCCCTTAAAGATGTGCTAGGGATACACAACTTGCGACACTTGAACAAATACCCTTCCTGGATAAGAAAATCATCCATCTCACAAATGTTGTCATTGCTTAACAAGATAAAAATATCTTAAAAATCAGGACATGACTATTGTCCTTTAATTCGTTCAAAACCTACTACTTCAGAACTAATTTCAGAAAGGAGAAATGACCTACGGCTGAGTGCATCGGTCGCCTTATTTTCAACTCCTGCTTTATGTCGAATGGTGTAAGTGTAATCCTGCAGAAACTCTACCCATCTCCCATGCCTAGCATTTAAGTTCTTTTGTGAGTTGATATACCTAAGGGCTTTATGGTCTAAAAAGATAACGAATTCTTGTGGAAGTAAGTAATGGTGTCAATAGCGAAGAGCTTGTATTATTGCGTAAAACTCCTTATCGTAGGTAGAATAACGTTGTCGAGTATCATTCAGTTTCTCACTGAAGTAGGCAATTGGGTAGTTTTCTTGGGATAGAATCCCACATATGCCAATGCCCAAAGCGTCACAAGTGACTTCAAACACCTTCGAGAAATCAGGAAGGCGCATGACAGGAGCGTCTACTATCTTTATCTTAATCTCCTTAAAAGCCCTAGCAGCAGCTTTGGTCCACTTAAATTTATGTCCTTTTAAGCATTCAGTCATAGGTGCCATAATGGTACTAAACCCCTTAATAAACCTACGATAAAATGTGGCAAGTTCATGAAAACTTCTCACATCTCGTATGCTCTTGGGTTCATGCCATTCCTCGATTGCGCTAATTTTCTCGGGATCAACAGAGACTCCATCAGAAGAGACCACAAATCCTAAAAAAATTACTCTGTCTGTGAGAAATGTGAACTTCTTTGGATTAGCATACAATTGCTCCTTTCTCAAGACAGAACAAACTTGACGTAGATGGTCCAAATGTTGCTCACGAGATCGGCTATAAATGAGTATGTCATCAAAGTATACGACCAAAAAGCGTCCCATGAAAGGTCGTAAAACTTGTGTCATCCCTAACATGAATGTACTCGGAGCATTACTCAACCCAAAGGGCATAACCACCCACTCGTACAGGCCATCCTTCGTCTTGAAGGCAGTTTTTCACTCATCTCCCGGTCGAATGCGAATTTGATAATAGCCACTTTTGAGATCAATCTTGGAGAAGATTGTGGCTCCAGACATCATCTCTAGCATATCATCTAACCGAGGGATCGAAAATCGATACTTAACGGTAATCTTATTGATGGCATGACTGTCTACACACATACGCCAAGTACCATCCTTCTTGGGTGTCATCAAGGCAGGTACTGCACAATGGCTCAAACTCTCTCGTATAAATCATTTCCAAAGCAACTCGTCAACTTGTCTTTTTAGTTCCGCATGTTCATTTGGGTTCATTCGATAGTGTGGCAGGTTGGGCAAACTTGCTCCTGGTACAAGGTCAATTGCGTGTTGAATGTCATGCATCGGGGGTAAGTCATCAGGTAGGTCTTCAGGAAAGACATCAGAAAATTTATCTATTACAGGAATGATCTCAGTAGGAGTCAATTTGGTGGGTTCTTTAGGAATTTCACGCGCAATGAGGATAAAGATAGGTGGTCTTTTGGTAATTTTATGAGTTATTTCTTTTGCACAAATTAAATTTAACCCCTTGGGTTGCTTATTTGGACTGGGTTGCGGGTCACTAGTTTTCGGCTATATAGGATGAATCTTGATTTTTTTTTTCCGTCATGCTCAAACATCACCATGTTTGAACGACCGAAAATATGAACATCATTATCGTACAACCATGGTCTCCCTACGATTATTTGACCTACGATTATTTGACCTACGTTCATTTTTAAGACATCACACCAAATCTTGACTTTATAGATTACAAATTGAAGCGGAATAAGATACCTTGGACTTAGAGGACAGTGTCGTTGATCCAAAACACCTTATAAAGACTAGGATGTGGAACTGCTTTAGGGCCCACTTTAGATACTGCAGAAGCAAAAATAACATTAATGAAACTACCACTATCTACAATTACCTTGCAGTCCTTATCTCCAATTCTTGTAAAAGTGTGAAAGATCGTGTGTCATTTTCAGTCATCACTAACCTTAGGTTGAGACAAGGTGCACCTAACAACAGCTAATGTAGGAGACCCTATGTAACCTAAGACAGCGTCATTTCCCTCCTCAAGATACTTTGCGTCTTCATCAATATGATGAACGTAGCCCTCATCATCGGATACTGACTATTCTTCAAATTGTTTCTCAATCAAATTGATCTTAAAAGGACTAGAACAATTTGCAGCGACATGTCCATGCCCTTGATATTTAAAACACTTTACGTTTGGGTAAATATTTGAAAAATCCTTCTCAACACTCTTGCCTTTCGTATCTACCCTAGGCTGGGGTGGATTGGAAGTAGTTCGATTAGGGTATTGGTTTGTTGATGATCGTGAAGCTTGTTGACGAAAATTTTGACTCCTAAAACTCGAATGTGGCTTAACTTCGTCTAGGCCTTGAACTAAGGCATAAGCTCTCTAATGTGTCAATGTCTCGTGCGAACAACTCAGTTTTTAAATCAGTTCATAAACCAGTTCTAAACCTAGATAGGATTTGTTTAGGAGTCCCACTTTCGATAGTGCTACACCTTACCATGAACTCATCAAATTTTGCTACATACTCTTTAGCCGACATGTTTCCTTGGCGTAAGACGTTCCATTGATCTAATAAACGGGGATAATAGGAGGGAGGAAGGTATTTTTCTTTCAATTGTTGTTTCATTTCAGTCCAAGTCCTCACGGGTAACTCACCTCTTATTTCTCTCAAATGTTCTATATTAGACCAATATTGACTAGCTTGGCCAGTCAATCCTATAGCAGCAAATTTTACTTTTCTCTCCTCGGTTAAGGTATACTACTTAAAGTAGCAGTCCATATATTTGAGCTAATCTAAAAAGTATTGTGGGTTGAGTTTGCCGTCAAAGGTCTATGAGGTGTCTGACTATGCACTCTCACTCTATCATTCCCTTGTGGGGTACGACTTCGTGCTCTCTCAATTCTAATGAACCTATCATTTATTTTTTTGTTTAAAATCCAGTTAAAGCTTCGCGGGTAGCCCTACACTCTTGAGCAATGGTACCCATTTATCCCATTAGCGCATCTAACTTTCTAACTAACTCGGGGTCCATATTGTAATGTCCCGCTCCGCGTCGGCATTATGTATCAAGGTGAGTAGTCAGAACTTCGTTATCTGATTCTTGCACGCCTTAATAATAAATTTGAGTTTTTGCTTATTTTCATAAGAGAATGATAGAACCTGCCTTGCATGCTAATGAACGAACTCACCTAGCTTGTCTTTGAAACGAACATGTCTGCTTAACTAAGAGACCCTGAAACGCTTGTCTAAATATGTGTTTGCATGAACATGTTCACTATCGCCTATGCTCCGAGAGAACCATATCGTGTGCCTAAATGTGTTCAAAAAGATAAGGCGGCTTGCCCCGCAACAAGAATATAGTCTGATGGTTTGTCTCGTCTGCATCCTAAAGTTTATTTGATAGTGTTTTCATGCATTTGCATCGATCGGACAATGGCTATTGGTGGAGAGCTGAACTGCATGTGTCACGGCTGCTACAGAGATAGTGAAAAGCAACCATGAGTCACAGCTGCCATTAGCATCAGATAAATGAGTCATTGGTATGCTGGACCAACAGCTGCCGATCCTGAGATACTCGGGGACCGCACTGCATATAAGATAGTTCATTGTGTTGGTTTGGATAGATGACTGCCCCTAAGATATGCATTGGTGTCTAGATGTGCATTTTTCCCTAGAGTCTCACGAGACACGCTGCGCACACCCTGAAACAGAACAATCGGCTTGTCTTGCTTGCTTGCTTGCTTATTCAATATAAAACTCTGTTTTAAAAGATGTTTTATAAAGGAAATAATATGACTCTGCTATCGAACTGCATGAAATAAACATAGGTAAAACTAGAAAGATCACTAGTAATGTAATGTTTTACAACATGATTACTTAGTGTTGGTTTTAGTGAATGCTTGCTTCTGTTCAGTTATTTTATCTCACCAGTACTTATAAAAGTGCTGACCCACCAACAGTTTACTTGCTTGCAGGTACTGGATCGTCCGAGGGAGCGATAGGCGTGCCTCAATCCCCAAGACCCAGAATCCTGGTTTCGATTGCCTCGAGTTGCTATCGTATAAAGGAGCATAATGTATGGAATAATGCATTTGCTAAGAGAAATCCAGTCCCTCAATTTGCCCCGAATACTCAGTTGGCTAAATGCATTGCATGGCAACAATGTCCTCCGCTGCTTACTCGATTGATGCGATGATAGCCAAACAAAACTCTAACGATGTTGCATTGTGCGGGCACAACCCCTGGCTCGCACGGCATCACGTTCCGGTATCAAACGGGCCATATGGTACCCCGTCGAGAGGCGCCGAGGCGCGGTGATTAGCGTCCGGTGCGCCGAGGCGCTGTGATGCGCGTCCGGTCCTCCGGGCCCGGCGGGGGTAAGCGGTGGTCCGAGCGGCCCTCGGGGCCGGGGCGTGACATAATGGTATCAGAGCGGATTCAATTTCTTGGCCCAATCCGTTGCTATGACTCTGAGATTTGCTCGATATGGTATTGCAATAGAGCGTTCCATACAATAAGTCCATAGATATTCTCAAAGTGCAAATATTTTCTGGACTTGATTTGCTTGATTGTTTCGATTGAGTACAGCGAGGGATGAGGACTATCGCTGCTCGGGATATCGAGAAGTTTATCCTTGAAGTTTCGAGGACGAAACTTTTTGTTGGTGGTTAAGTATGTAATGCCCCGCTCCACGTCGGCATTATGTATCAAGGTAAGTGGGCAGAACTTCGTTCTCTGATTCTTGCACGCCTTAATAATAAATATGAGTTTTTGCTTGCTTATTTTCATAAGAGAATGATAGAACCTGTCTTGCATGCTAATGAACGAACTCACCTAGCTGTCTTTGAAACAAACATGTATGCTTACCTAAGAGATCCTGAAACGCTTGTCTAAGTATGTGTTTGCATGAACATGTTCACTATCGCCTATGCTCCGAGAGAACCATATTGTGTGCCTGAATGTGTTCAAAAAGATAAGGCGGCTTGCCCCGCAACAAGAATATAGTCTGATGGTTCGTCTCGTCTGCATCCTAAAGTTTATTTGATAGTGTTTTCATGCATTCGCATCGGTCGGACAATGGCTATTGGTGGAGAACTGAACTGCATGTGTCACGGCTGCTACAGAGATAGTGGAAAGCAACCATGAGTCACAGCTACCATTAGCATCAGATAAATGAGTCATTGGTATGCTGGACCAACAGCTGCCGATCCTGAGATACTCGGGGACCGCACTGCATATAAGATAGTTCATTGTGTTGGCTTGGATAGATGACTGCCCCTAAGATATGCATTGGTGTCTAGATGTGCATTTATCCCTAGAGTCTCACGAGACACGTTGCGCACACCCTGAAACAGAACAATCGGCTTGTCTTGCTTGCTTGCTTATTCAATATGAAACTCTGTTTTAAAAGATGTTTTATAAAGGAAGTAATATGACTCTGCTATCGAACTGCATGAAATAAACATAGGTAAAACTAGAAAGATCACTAGTAATGTAATGTTTTACAACATGATTACTTAGTGTTGGTTTTAGTGAATGCTTGCTTCTGTTCAGTTGTTTTATCTCACCAGTACTTATAAAAGTGCTGACCCACCAACAGTTTACTTGCTTGCAGGTACTGGATCGTCCGAGGGAGTGATAAGCGTGCCTCAATCCCTAAGACCCGGAATCCTGGTTTCGATTGCCTCGAGTTGCTATCGTATAAAGGGGCATAATATATGGAACGATGCCTTTGCTAAGAGAAACCCAGTCCCTCGATTTGCCCCGAATACTAAGTTGGCTAAATGCATTGCATGGCAACAATGTCCTCCGCTTCTTACTCGATTGATGCGATGATAGCCAAACAAAACTCTAACGATGTTGCCTTATGCGGACGCAACCCCTGGCTCGCACGGCATCACGTTCCGGTATCAAACGGGCCATACGGTACCCCGTCGGGAGGCGTCGAGGCGCGGTGATTCGCGTCCGGTGCACCGAGGCACGGTGATGCGCGTCCGGTCCTCCCGGCCCGGCAGGGGTAAGCGGTGGTCCGAGCGGCCCTCGGGGCCGGGGCGTGACATAATGATATCAGAGTGGATTCGATTTCTTGGCCCAATCCGTTGCTATGACTCTGAGATTTGCTCGATATGGTATTGCAATATAGCGTTCCATACAATAAGTCCATAGATATTCTCAAAGTGCAAATATTTTCTGGACTTGATTTGCTTGATTGTTTCGATTGAGTACGGCGAGGGATGAGGACTATCGCTGCTCGGGATATCGAGAAGTTTATCCTTGAAGTTTCGAGGACGAAACTTTTTGTTGGTGGGTAAGTATGTAATGCCCCGCTCCGCGTCGGCATTATGTATCAAGGTGAGTGGACAGAACTTCGTTCTCTGATTCTTGCATGCCTTAATAATAAATATGAGTTTTTGCTTGTTTGTTTTCATAAGAGAATGATAGAACCTGCCTTGCATGCTAATGAACGAACTCACCTAGCTTGTCTTTGAAACGAACATGTCTGCTTAACTAAGAGACCCTGAAACGCTTGTATAAGTATGTGTTTGCATGAACATGTTCACTATCGCCTATGCTCCTAGAGAACCATATTGTGTGCCTGAATGTGTTCAAAAAGATAAGACGGCTTGTCCCGCAACAAGAATATAGTCTGATGGCTCGTCTCGTCTGCATCCTAAAGTTTATTTGATAGTGTTTTCATGCATTCGCGTCGGTCGGACAATGGCTATTGGTGGAGAGCTGAACTGTATGTGTCACGGCTGCTACAGAGATAGTGGAAAGCAAGCATGAGTCATAGCTGTCATTAGCATCAGATAAATGAGTCATTGTTATGCTGGACCAACAGCTGTCGATCCTGAGATACTCGAGGACCGTACTGCATATAAGATAGTTCATTGTGTTGGCTTGGATAGATGACTGCCCCTAAGATATGCATTGGTGTCTAGATGTGCATTTGTCCCTAGAGTCTCACGAGACACGCTGCGCACACCCTGAAACAGAACAATCGGCTTGTCTTGCTTGCTTGCTTATTCAATATGAAACTCTGTTTTAAAAAATATTTTATAAAGGAAGTAATATGACTCTGCTATCGAACTGCATGAAATAAACATAGGTAAAACTAAAAAGAACTAAAAAGATCACTAGTAATGTAATATTTTACAACATGATTACTTAGTGTTGGTTTTAGTGAATGCTTGCTTCTGTTCAGTTGTTTTATCTCACCAGTACTTATAAAAGTGCTGACCCACCAACAATTTACTTGCTTGCAGGTACTGGATCGTCCGAGGGAGCGATAGGCGTGCCTCAATCCCCAAGACCCGGAATCCTGGTTTCGATTGCCTCGAGTTGCTATCGTATAAAGGGGCATAATGTATGGAACGATGCCTTTGCTAAGAGAAACCCAGTCCCTCGATTTGCCCCGAATACTCAGTTGGCTAAATGCATTGTATTGCATTGCAACAATGTCCTCCACTGCTTACTCGATTGATGCGATGATAGCCAAACAAAACTCTAACGATGTTGCCTTGTGCGGGCGCAACCCCTGGCTCGCACGGCATCACGTTCCGGTATCAAACGGGCCATACGGTACCCCGTCGGGAGGCGCCGAGACGCGGTGATTCGCGTCCGGTGCGCCGAGGCGCGGTGATGCGCGTCCGGTCCTCCGGGCCCGGTGGGGGTAAGCGGTGGTCCGGGCGGCCCTCGGGGCCGGGACGTGACACATACCATCCTTAGCCGATTCGCGTGTCAAATGCAAAGGGTTACTTAACTCTTGGGGTGATTGACTAGTTTCTTCTAACAAATATGAATAACCAGATCGTGTAGGCATGCTCTACTTAAACCTAAATGATTGTTGTTAATGTAAATGATAACTTTTTTTGTTAAATAAATGAAATGAAATACTAAACCCTAGAATGCAACTTTTTTTATATTTTATTTTTAATTAAATAAAATGCAATCCCATAATGTGATTTTTGGACTATGGATAGGTGATGAAATCCCAACCATATCTTGTAGAGGTTTTGTCCTTAAAATAATTTATACAAAATGATCTAAATGCACAAATCATGCTCTAATACCAAATTGATGTAATACATGTCTTGATTAACTCTAATTTATGTCTCTATGTTGTGCAGGTTATGAAAATCAGCAGAATGAACGAGAATCAATGACAAGTTATAAAGAACGACTAGTTAAGCAGAAGATTTAAAGTTCAATGTTGGGATCTCAATGATTTTTTTTAATAAGAAGCACAATCATAGCTGCAAATCTTGTATTCATGATTCATTAGAAAGTTAATGTAATAAATTATACTCAATTTTAGTTCCAAATTTAATATCAGTTCTTTAGCAAATATAATGTCATTTATCAAGCAGATCCGTTCCTCACAATCAAAGCAGGATAACAGCCATGAATGATTGAAAATATTAAAGAGACTTTTTTTATCCTAACAGTGATGATTTCGCAAATATTAGATAAGTTGGAATGGTGCACATGGATCTTTAGATAGGAAGAAGAATGTTGGTTGCCAGATCTGCGACCGACGGTAGACGGACAGTCTGGTGACGGACGGCCTGACGACGTGCAGCCCGACGACGAATGGCCTGCTGCACCAAGGGAGGAAGGCAGACGACCGAGACTATAACAAAGGACTGCGGGGACTTGCTGGTACCTCCTGGGTCGGACGGCGGCCGGCTTGGCGATGAGGATGGGACGAGGAGGAAGTCGAAGACGCTCGACAGATGACCACCCTAGGATTTCACACGTCCAAGGAGGAAAGGGGAGAGATTAGGTTTCACACTCTAATCTCAAAAAAAATAACTCGCAAGAGTTTTCTTTTCTTTTCTTTTCTTTTTTTCTCACAATTTTTCATTGATTATTTATAATCTCATATGAAAAGAACAAGCATATATATAGGCATACAAAAGAGCAAAGTACTAACCCACAGACAATGTGGGACTAAAGATGTGAACAAAAAAAAGAGACAAACTCTCCACAAGTAATGTGGGACTAAAATAAACCTAATAAAATGTCAACTCAAACTCAAAACCTCATTGTTTGGATCTTTTTCGAGATGCTTCTTGCACCTGTACACGTGTCGAAAATCTCGTGCACGTGGTACGATGTCCTCATCATTTACCTACACCAACAAGCTTTGCTCAACGGCATCAAAATGCTCATCCATCCTTGTTGAGACTAGTAGTCGACCAGTTAGTATCGTCTCCTGAAACTGTGACCTCTATTCCATTCCTCTGAGTCTCTATATAAATGACCTCATCACTTGTGATACTACTTGCATACAGTCTATAAATGAGTATTTATCAATGACCTCATCACATGTGATAGTACATATAGTCTTAAAGCAACGTCGATCAATCTATAATGTCATCCTTGTGGTTCCTAGTGAACCTTGGCACAAGTGGATCACCATTCAGTTGTCAAATTCCTATATACCACGGGCAGGAAATAAGAAGAAAATTGTTAGGGTTTATTGAAGCTAGCTGGGGAATGCCCTGTTCCCCAGCCTAGGGTTTATTGAAGCTGATAGTGATTCCTCGTCCACAAAACATGTAGTAATAAATATTAGTAATGGCGATAGCTACATCCATATGGATTAGACACCCACCAAGCTAAGAACTCTGCTGACAACATCTTTGGTCCAAAATTCAGATACAAAGAAGGGAACTTCACCCGGATAAGAAGGTCGGTAAGTACGTCCACGGATGACGACTTTCTCTTTCATTAGTGAAAACCTCCAAGCTGTACTTTGGCTTCAATAATCTCAACGGACACCCTCTTATCGGGTAGAAAAGGATTTAGGGTGTCTTGGTTTGATGAGGGAAAAGAAGAGAGAAGAAAAAATATTTGCCATGTTTGGCTCCAGAGAAAGTGAAAAGGAACTTTACAGAGATACAAGTCTACCTACGTGTTCATGATTATATATGTAAGAACAAAAGTATATATAATATATATCAATTGGAGCATCATAATCATAGCTGGATGCAATAAAGGGACCACCAGCTGTGCATCAGAAGTTTGTTCTTCCATGACACTGAAAGATAACATAAGGTATGATTTTAGTCAAATCTAAATCCACTTACTATTGAGATTAAAGGTAATGAGTTAGTTATTTGAGGCAATACGATTTCCGACCATATAGTAGTTTATGAAAGATCCACCACCTTTCTGCATAAACCTTGCAACAGCAAGGGCCATGTCCTCGATGGACCTGTGTGGGACTGGACCACCAAAGCTTATAAACCTGAAATGATATATAACAGAAAACAAATATTCAGGTGGCAGTGATCTGAACTTTGGTTATATGACCCATGGAACTCCGGTGTCGAGTCCAATTGCCATTTTCATTGCCCAGGATACATAAACCTCCCTGCTTGTCCGTCGTAGGACCCACATTCATTC
This sequence comes from Iris macrosiphon, assembly GCA_036927795.1. NCBI lineage: Eukaryota > Viridiplantae > Streptophyta > Magnoliopsida > Asparagales > Iridaceae > Iris > Iris macrosiphon. The sequence continues at coordinate 26,773,253 of JAYESA010000019.1, forward strand.
TAGATATTCTTGAATTCATGTTAAAAAGAAAATTAGCAAATTAATCTAGTATCCATCTTTAACTATGAGAGGAATTGTATTCATTCTCGATCTTCTTGAACTCATACTAAACAATGTTAGCTAAATTAATCTAGTATTCATCTAATATAAAAGGAAATGAGATATGACATCAAAATACCTGAGAAAGAATTTTTGGACCGCCTTGGGATTCAAATAGTCCTTCTGCCTTCGTCATGGACACAATATTTACAGTGAACTTCTCCATTGCAGCCTTTTAGAATGATACCAAAACATCAGAAAAGGGGAGTGAAATGGTTGAACCCAAAAAAAGTCTGAACATAGTGATCACCTTGAAAAGTTTATTAGTTGTTCTGAAACTTATACCCGGAACATACTTTAGCCAAACTGGGAACCGCCTGTAATTGAAATTGAAACTAACGATAAAGCAACATACCAAATTCCAATAATATTGGAATTCATTCCAAACACCAAAACTTTATACTGACAAGATTGTTACCAAAAATTCCATTCATCACAGACATAAGGGCCAATGTGCAGATGCATGTAGAGACCAGCCTCCTTCACCACCTTGACGAAACAAACAAGGTCATACCTCCCCTCATAATAATACTGTAAAATTGAATACCAACTATTGTTAACTTTGGAACAGATAAAAGTAGTAGTAAAAGAACATTATGTATATATTTCCATACTTGGTCAGGAGACGGCTCATGGCCATTCCAGAAGACATAGCTCTGGATAACAGTCACACCTCGCCTCCAATTTTGGCCTTCGTAATGAGATCGGGCCACATCTGAAGTTGACAGAAACAAAATGATAACAAGGAACCAGTAGTAAGTGAGAGGAAAAGAGAGCTAAAAAAGCAGACCCAGAAGACACATTCACCTCACTAGTACTTCCTTGGGAAGCGAGTGGAGCCAGAGATGAGTATTCTCCTTTTTCCATTGATCATGATTAACTTGTGGTCATAGGTAACAGAGGCAGTGACTATGCCCAGAAGCCATAGCGGCAACATCAACGCAAGGATAGCCACCAGCATTGCTAACTTTAAGGTCTCCATTAAACACCAAATGCTTTTTTTTTTTCAGATAAGAGAGATGAGAAGAAGCCAAGCAGAGACGAGGTGAGTGTTTAGTATTTATAAAGTGGAATGGTTGGTCAGTGTGGAATGGTAATACCTTCACATGGCTAATATGTGTATATTTTTAACTTTAGGTAGTTGAAGAATTTTTTCCATGTTGTAACTAAAGGAATGGTATTCATTCGTTTGATGTTTTCTTACTCGGTGGTCAATTTTTAAATAACTGGAAAGACAAAAGTTCTTAGTTGTTTCATTGGATCTCTTTCCATTAATGAGCTATTTCTTCGCTGCCTAAAATATCTACTTTTTATTATGATCATCTAATATTTCTCTCTGTAGATGTCTGGAAGAGGTATACTGAAACAAAGGATTTGACATTGTTCTTGCTTAGGAAGGGACATTATGATTAGGTTTTTGAACACCTTCTCCCTTACATGGGTCAAACTCTTAATCTTTTTCCCTTAATTTCGAAAGGAACAGATGATTGACAAATTAATAAATTTTCGAAATCGGTCCATGTGTGACGTAAACATATCATGAGCAGTGTTCTAAATGGCGGTTGCCTCGACCGCCTAGGCAGCAGCGGTCTTTCTCCGCACCGCTTTTCGGTAGGCGGTGGAGTACGCGGCCAACGGAGCTTTGGCGGCGTAGGTAAGCGCCTAGGCAGAGCAATATCTAATAAGATGTTTTGGCCAAACGATTTTGCAAACATTATGGACCTATGATTCACTTTCACAAGACTAAAACTTAATAAATCTTTGTTCTACAACATAATTATGCATGAAACATCCTTAAAATATGTATATAATGCAAAAAATTGTGGTAAAATAGTAAAAAATGTATCAACCGCCTAGGATGCCTAGGCGGTAGGCAGACTCTTTCCGCCGCGTACCCGCCTACCGCCGTTTAGAACCTTGACCATGAGATGATAAGTCAAAACAAACAGACAATAGCATAAGAATATTTTTTATAACGATCAGTAAAGTTGGAGTGATTCGATTGTATTGATTAGTTTACGTAGTGATGCACATGGTTACAGGTGATATTAAAGTTACAAGTCATAGACTTAGTTTTAAAAGTTAAACAAACCAGTCACTTATCGTATCTTATCTTTCTGTTGAACACCGACTTGACACCCATTTTGTCAATACTTCCTTTCAAACTAGAATGAGGCAAAGGCAAAGTCCCAATATGTTTTGTAAGCGATACCATGATAGCGATTATGTAAAAATATTGATCAATTGGTCCTTGGAACTGAGAGAATGGGTAATAATAGAACCAACTAGGGCAACCTTCTCCGAACAAAACGATAAACTAGGTTATCTTAAAGCAATTGTCCTAGGAAGGGCAGAAACATTATCTTCGCTAGCTGTAATAGATGCAAGTGCCCTATATTCTATTTCAAACAAAGGAGGCTAGTTGAGGACAATCGTAGAGGCTGAAGGCACAAAGCTCAGGGATGCTTTTAGAAAGAATTTGTATGCCAAGATGTAGGTGTGCGAAGATATCACAACATTCACTTCACCATCTCAAGCTGATTAGCAATAGATGCTTACATGTGTTGACAGACCATGTTTAAAGCCAAGGTCTGGCCTTGTCAAAGTGAGGTACTGTAAGGCGCCAACAAGATTTCTATAATAACTAGGATCCATAGATAATTGATCAAGCTTCTTTCGGTTAAAGTACAGAAACAAGAGGGAAGATATTGTTTTGTGATATGTTTGACAAGTGGAAAGTTAAGAGGGGAACTCTAGTCGGTTAGCGTGTGGAAAAACTCGTAGGACCACAAAAAGAAAAGAAAAGGAAACTACTCTCTATTTGGGAACTAATGGGGAACACTTCTGACCAAATTGTTTGTTGTTATTTACTATTACAAAACCAAACACCCACTTTTAATCATTTATATAAATTTTTATTATTGCTCCATATCAACAACATTAATGACAATATTTCGGTTTCTAGCTAACAAACAACAATTTTTATTGGAAGCTCACTTTTTTGAAGTTTCTAATGGCTTCTAGAATACATGAGAAATTATGTATCTTAGTTTCAAAACGTTTTCATTTGCCAAACAGTGCATGAGTTGGTCTATAAGTGTCTGTTAAGAGTTTTTTCTTCATAGAGATACTAATCTGACGCGCATATAAGCTGATGCACTCCTGGGAGCGATAAGAAAACGTAAACTTTTGTGGGCCCCACATAAGTTAGGAATCTATACCATGCACGCATCAAGAGTGTGTGAGTTTGAAGTGCATCAAAGAAATATTTTTTCTTCTCACAGAATTTTTGAAGATCCCATTGGTGTAAAATGAGTATGCTTCTTCAAAAAGTTGGCAGAATAAAATTCTGAAAGATTTGATAGGCTGGTTTTAAATTGTTAAAGGTTGGTTAAATGAGAACCGAATAGAATTTTGAAATGTTTTATCAGCATGATGGTTAAATTTACCCTGCTTACATCCTTCTTCAGCCCCATACCTCCTCCTTGATTACTGATGTTACCAATGTTATGAACATTATTTATAAAAATTCAGGTTGTGCATTATTGTTTGTTGGGTTATTGTATACAAGCAACCATGATGAATCTTCTCTATTTAAGGCCATTGAGGGGAGAGTAACACAATTAGATGCAAGAGATTAAAACATGTTCCCACCTTATACTATCAATACAAGTTGCAAAGATTGCCAGGCAGCAATGAAAAACCTGAAGAAAACATATTTAAGAAGGGCCAATATAAAGTAGGAATTCAAGTAACAATGTTATTAAAGAAACCCTGACAAGATTATGAGACAAAACACAATAACTCAAGAATGGCAGTTCAAACCTCAAAGCAAGAAATAATTTATAGATCAAGTAGAATTAAGAAGGGAACACAGTAAAATTGTTCATCATGGAATAGCAAATACAGGATTTCATCCAGACAATACTTCTATTACATTCTAGAAATTTGGAGGGGTACCATGACTTCAGACATTTCTTCCCTGAAAACAAACTTGAAAAGATCCACTTTACTGTACTGCAGCAATAGACGCCTTTGGCAGTCTTCAGCAGCCTCAATACCTGAAGAGTAAGCTCCATGTACCGACCCAGAATGATCTACACTTGCTGCTTCGCCAGCAAAGTAAAGATTGTCCACAGGGGCACGAAACCTCTCGCACAAGTCACCTGGCTTGCCAACTAAATCACAGGAGTAGGAACCAAGGGAATCTGGGTCTGTACCCCATCGCGAGATCAGATAATGTATCTGCGTTCAACACCATACATAAGTTATCTTATATTTGCAGAAACAAAACACCGGTTTTATATAAAGCAAAAGTTTGCTAAAAAGTAAGTTTTTAACTTTGTGACAATTATGTACAGGTGGGCTTGAGCATTTACAATAATATGTGCATGTGTGTGCTTGTACGTGTGGATGAGCGACTCTCCCTTGTGCACATTACATTTGAACAAGAAGATTCAGTGCCACAAAAAAGGGAATGAGATATGCAATACCGATCAAAAAATGCATCTTAACTACAAGTTACAAGGGTCACAAGAACAAGGTTACAAAAAAGGGAATGAGATATGCAATACCGATCAAAAAATGCATCTTAACTACAAGTTACAAGGGTCACAAGAACAAGGTTTAATATTTCTTGTAATCAAGGGAAAAACCTCAGTAGGATTTTATTTGACCAAATAAACCTCAATAGCATTTTGGATGACAATTTAGTAATTTTGCATTCACAAATAAGAAAGGGTAAGATCTTACAGGCTCCGTAGCATCAGGCAGTATTTTTTTGAGCTGTGACATCACAAAACTAACAGCTGCTTCATCAGATAACTTCTCAATATCATAAGCAAAACTACCTGCAGCCATGTACACAAGAACAGGATGCCCTGTTGCCTTGTGGAGATTGAGGAAGTAACCACATGCATAAGATGTCGGAGCAACAGTACCTAATACTTCAACATTAGGCCAAAAGACACTGTTGAAATGAAGAGCAACCTTGTTTTCATTGCCTACACCCATATCAGAGATAGCCGTGAGTTTCCACTCAGGAAGCCTAGGCTCAAATTCAATAAGATTTGCTTTCAGAACGCCAAGAGGAACAGTTACAATAGCCGCATCTGCTATGAAATTAGTCCCATTCTCCACATTGATTAGAACTTTGTTACACAGCTGAACAATTCTTGTGACCCTGATTGCCATGATATTGACAGGAAAAAGAAGAAGTAAATATAAATATACGTAACCCAGTTCAGTTACAGTAGGCAACTTCAAGATGTCCTAGATTAGATTTAATACCAACCAAGGTAGCTTAGAAGTGACCCTAAGATGTTTGAAACATTACTATGATGACATGGAACCAGTGTATTGCAGCTATTATTACTTAACATGTCAAGAAAAGTTAACCATCTTTATCACTAACAGGGCTGGCTATTAAACGAGCTCAAAATAACTCTAGTCAATATAAATCAAATTATTGTACCATCACAATGTAGTCAGCCAAGAATCATAACTATAAATTGATAAGGCCCCAAGGATTATCTTAATCCTGAGGGATATAATACCAAACCTCTATGATAACTGCTACAGGAAAGACGTTTTCGAGAAATGACAGGAGCCCCTTGAGGGGGTGATTGCTGAAATGGCCATGCAGTGTACAATAACGGTCCAGCCCTAAGAGTTCCTCTAGACTACAAGATAATATATATATAAATGCAATCAGGTTATCCATTAACATCTGAGCCACAATATAAGGCAAAGAACCAAATTGGAACACTTCTAGCAGTACAATAGCGAACGTAAAGGAAGATAAATAAAGCAGTGCGAACAAATAAAAAATTGCCCATTTGACAATTTGATAGGGCCTTTTACTCTGGTGAGCATACCTGTGATTCAAACGGATATCGAGATCCTTTGCAAGAGTTTTTATTAAAGGATTATAACCTTGTACCATAAGTCCATGACCACCTGATAGAACATTCTCCTGTATTTATAACACAACTATCAGAAGCACGTCCAACATCCAAATAGTATCTTGCTAACTACTCGGTATCAACTACTTTGGCATGAAAATATGCAATTCTACGTATCATTCCCAACTTACAGCAAATTACATCAAATCTATGTAGGAAAGGACCATTTCTGGTGAAATATACAGGGATTTGCCTGCTTCTGTGTATGAATGCCAACAAGGTAGGAAATGCATCAATCTTTAAATGAATTAAAACGCAAGACACCTTGATCACTGATCAACCATCTCCAAATCCAAAGGAGAACACAAGCCCTAATCCTAAACGTCAAGCTATATGTTGTTAATCATTTCTGAAGTTAAACCACGTCTAGACATCAGATCAAATAGCGGTATATGTCCTATCTTTTTATCTTTTAAGAGAGTCCCACATAGAGATGTAAATAAACATAAAAATGGATATCCACTATCCATCCATTTGAAATTTGAGACATATTTACGTACTCGTGTATCCAAAATATCTGAATATTGTCTCAGTATCCTAATAATATCTTCTCTTTTTGTCGGAATATAGGCTGAACTTAGTCTCCATTCTAATTTCTTATTGCTATAAACTAATCTCTGATATAGCCATAATCTGATCCTAGGCAAAAAGCCTTCGACTAATTTCTTATTGCTATATATTAATATCTGATCAAAAGCCATAATCTGATCCTTGTCAAAAAGCCTTTGACAAATAGCTTCCCGTATGGTTCTCCAAAAGAGGGGGAGAAGTATGGAGGGAGGCAAGGAGTGAGGCTACGTTGCACAGATACTTCAATGATGTTGTAGGTATATCCAATATTCAGACACTCTGCTACTTCTTCAAGGATCTGTAGTGGAAACACTTCCTAGGGTATCCTAAATCTCAAAACACTACCTACGTTGTCTAGACAAATCAATTAGTTAAAGAGGAATAAAATCATATCAGTGCTTGAGAAGATGAATAAGGCATGGAAGATATAAAGCAGAAATACACTTTAATCATAGTTTGTTCTCTTCTAATAAATAACTTTTCCTTTCCCTCTCCTATGGAAAATTAGATTCTAGTGCCCGTTAATTTCGTATCTAACGATGCACAATTAAACTGGCATTTTTAAATCTCTCTTCTATTAACTTATGTTCCTGGTTGAGACAAAAAACCTGAACCCAAATTCAGTTAGGGCCGGATTTCGGATGCAGATTTAGACCCAGAAAGACTATCAGGTCAGGTTCAGATTTTCATAAATCAGACCCGAACCCGACTCGTTGACAGCCCTAGATGGAATAAATAAGGTCCAAGTAAAATCCATAAATAATATAAAGATCACCATGAATCTTAGACAAGATCAAATTATCACAAAAAAACCTTGTTACCGTCTGTATGAGATTAAAAGTGTTTACAGTTAAATTCAAAACAGAAATGGCACATCCTACATATTGTTTAACATGGATAAAGTTGAAGCGGCTAAAAGGGAGTTTCAAATAAGCCTCTACCTGATCCCAATTTTTCAGAGAGATAGCATCCACATCTGCAGCAAACCATGCTTCCATTCTGCAGATATACCACTGCAGTACTTCATACGCTAACCCTTCTTGCCTGGAAAATACAAGGACTGTTAAATATGATCTAATCTTCCAGGAAGAGCATACAAAGTATGTACCTATGAAATAGACAAACCGTACCTTAACTGTGGATTCCTATCCAAAACAATTAAAATTGCTTGAAAAACAGACATGTCCGCAGCATTTTCATCTCTTACTTTTCTTGTCTGTAATATTAAGACAGCAGAAGATAAGTCCAAATACAGAGTAGACTATCATCTAAATTCAAGTGAATTAAAGTAAAAGTACCTCTCTCAGTATTCTCTCAAATAATTCTCCAACTTCGATAACTAGCTGCTGAGGAACTTGGCGTCCATTCATATCAAAAAGTGCATAGCTGAGAATATTAAGAACTTTTAAGTATTTAGGAAACAAATAATACTATAAATCTGAATGACTATTCTCAAAAATATATAAAGCTGAATGACAAATTAATTGAGTGATACAGAAATGAGAGGAAAAGATATTGCAACAGTAATGCATCTATGCATATCTCAAATCAAGGTCGAAAACTATAACGACTTGTCTAGCAATAAGATTTCAACTAAATCTTGTAACTTATAAGTGGAGAAGGTGCTGATCCATGCTCCAAGATCACACAAAAGGCTCTCCATTAATCAGTCAAAGATAAACATTGAAAACCAAGAATTAATGGACGGAAACTGATCAAAGTTTGAGCAAGGATACAAAAGAAAGAAGTGGTAATGGTGAAACCAAGGTTCACAATATAGGCATAAACTAAAATTGCTGAAATTGCCATAACAGACAGATTCAAAACCACCTGAAACTCGAACCCACCCCCCAACCAACCAACCAAAATGAAAAAAGAAAAAAGAAAAAAGGCCGAAGATGGTACTCATAGGAAGGATCCGAAACCAATATTGCGGACCTTGTGTGAAGCACGAACTTTGTAAGGTTTGGGACTTCCAGCCGGTATCCCGTCTGAATCATACAATGGAAATACTAAGCATTTGAGGGCCTTTTCCAAACAATAGGATTAATTTTGTGAGAAAGACAACTTGCTTGTCTTTCAACCAGTGATTGGCAAAATATCATATCATCAATACATTTTCATCTTTGCTTGGATTTGCATTTTTAATTTGGTGTCCAATGTTTGTAAACACCATTTGACGTTAACCACGGTCAAAAATTCCTTTTTTCCCACCTCCATGAAATTTTGTGATCTTTTTCATTATTCATTACAATTACAGCCTAAAACTTCAGCACAAATGACTACACAGCTTCATAGGGCTTATCTGAATCCTTCTTAATCCTCCTAGATAGTATCATTGTAGTGTCAAGTTCTAATCTATCTATTACATGTAAACTCAAACCCAATTCTAGTTCCTTAAATTTTTATCTTAAGTATACAGTATAACCTTTGGAGTGTCATTCCTTTTGCACTCTTTAGCTTGTTTCATAGATATGAATGTAGTCCTCTATAGCAAATTGCATATTTTACCTCTTTGTATATTCTCTTTTCTAGTCTAGGGAAACTTAGAATCTACTACTTGATGGTTGCAGAGTCATAAAAAACTGCATCCCCATAAAGGTAGGTCCACATACCACCAACTAGCCTGCTAGATTTTATGGCAAGGCTTTCTCTTGCTCATACCTACCTTGTCCAGGAACTTAAAACCAATATAGATGGTTTATGTTAGGTTGACCATCGGTCATAAGAAAATTCAGTTGATTTGCACATGTTTAATGATCTTGAACTAACCAATAAAAACGTACATTTTAATGTATTGAAACTAACCAATAAAACAAAATTGCAATTCCTGAATTCTCACCACAATGGTTATTTCATCTTGAACTATGCGTTCGTCGAGAATGACATAGTAAATATTTGTTCAACTATCATCATAGCTAGACTTATTTTCAGTATATGCTAATATGAAAATAATCATTTTTATTTTATTTAAAATACCATGATATAAAACGTATGAGAAATCACCTTTAGTCCACATGTGAATCAATTTATAAGCATTATTTTAACTGAAGTAACACGGAAACCAAATTACATAGCCCAATCAGTGTTTGGAGGTTTTCATGTCATGCTGATCTACAGGAAATTGCTTGAACAAAAGTACAAAATGGATTTGAAAAGTTCATATGGTTTCACAAATAAGAGCTTATGATTTATCAAGCATGTGACCCAGTAGCATAAGCATCTAGAGCTTAAGTTTCAAATATCAATGATATGAAAGCACCATAGGCTATTTCTCAATAAATATGCCATCTTTTGATCCACAAGGCAAATGGAAGCGATGTATATGAAAGAAATATAGAGAAATATTAGATAATTGAAAGTACAAAGGAAGAAATACAATTTACAGATATAAAAAATACCTCTCCAGATCATGGTCATATAACACAGAGTTATCACCACTAGTGCGGTATAATGTTAATCCTAGTATGCGAATCAATGGAGCTAGTGAATTTTCATTGCAGACACCGTGCAGCCTGAATCAAGTCAAACAGAAGCATAGTTCATGAGACTATTCTTGGTATATGCTATAGTGAAGAAAGCAAAGCGACAAATCATCAAAATGTGTTAACTTGCCAAGATGCTCCCATGTCAACAGGACAGCCAAAAGAATAGTCAGTATTCACACGCCCACCAAGCCGGTTCCGTGATTCTAATAAAGTAACCTGAACAACAAAAGGCATAATAAATACAACACCTGATCGTTAAGTATTCAAATGAATTTGTTAGGTTACTAGCACAACCCTAGAATCAGCATTTACAACATATATAGAGAATTTGCTACCTTAAATGAAGCATTAGACAATGTGCGTGCAGCTGCAATCCCAGAAATTCCTCCACCAATCACAACAACTGAAGGTGGGGAAGCTTGTTGCCTCTCAATTTGTGAGAGGAAGGAACCTAGATTGGGAAGTACAAAAATTAGTGTCATCTTCAGACTGCACTGTGAAGGTAACTGGAGCGAGCACTCGAAGCAAAATTATTTGTAGATATAGATCATGCTTGAATACAAGAAAATTACCCCTAAGCAAATGGATGAGACCCCAAAATAAAGTTTAGATAGATTTTATGTTGCATGAATATGGGTACGTTTAAGGACACGGTACGCATACAGGATGCAAACATTTTCAAATAAGTATAGTGTAATCACCTATGTTGCACAAATACAATGTTGCACAAATACGAACACATGTACGGGTAAAGACATGATATGGATATGGGCACCACTTAGCCGTGTTCGTGCAACACAGGATACATTATGCCTTAATTCAACAAAATTACCCATAAAAATTCAGTGACTTGCGCCCATTAACAGAATGGTGGAAGAGACCCTCTTGTCCCCGAAACTTAACAAAATAGGTTAATCTTAACCCAAAATTTAATTTATTTTTAAAACCTCATTAAAACTGAAATATAAAAAAAGCAAAATTCCAGATTTTTATGAGTAAATTTTCAAATTTTAACAAGAACTCATTTCTTATTCATGAAATTAAAAGTCAAAATAAGAAGAATCCATTCCAAATTAGCTAAAAACCTTAACACCTAACCAATCACACACACACCCAACCCCTCACCCAACACGCGCACCAGCCCCACACTTTTTTTTTCCATTTCTATTCAAAGAGAGTGTTTTTGAGGGAGGAAGCAGGAGGGTGGGATCAACAGCGAGAGCAAGGGTCTAGGAAGAGTCTATCTCTGTCTATGTTGCAAGGACATGGCAAAAATGTCATCAATATCGTATTTGTATGGGCAGTATTTGTGTCCGTGTGTTGTGCAACATAGTCGACTATTGATTCTACCCATCTAAAAATATCCGTATCTCCTAGCCGCCAACCCCCCCTCCCCCCGCTGCTCCTGCCCCCCTCGCATCAGCCGTCCCCCTGCAGCCAACAATCCCCTCCCCCCACCCGTCATCTATCCCAAACATGTCCATAAATCCTAACCCAGTCGCCATCTACTCCAAACCCTAGTCGTCTTTCCTTTTTCAACAAAAAAAAAGTTGAGATTCTCAGAGGGTAAATAATAGTTTGTTTGCCGGAATCTCTGACTCTCAATATCTAAAAAAAATTAAAATAATAACATGAAATTCTCAGAAGGTAAACAATGGTTTGTTTGCCGGAAGCTCTGACTCCCATCGGTTTCTGGAATCTAACAAAGAGCAGACAAGTAGATTGTTTTGTGTGAATCTTTGTTTCTTTCCTTACTTGATCATCACATCGGGATCTAACAGAGAGTAACCTGAGTTGCCTCTCTGTCCAGACGTGCGTGATCCACATTCACTCTCTGTTTTCTATGCGTGTGCCGGTGCTGGCCACGATTCTAGCGCATTGGCAGAGTTGATGTGATTATCAAGTTGGAAAGTTTATACCAAAAGTCGAATCTGGAATACTGAAGGATGACAAGCACTGAGGCGAATAGCAATGCTACAGACATTAGTGTCGGAAACGCAATGGGAGGGACCAACGAGCACTGGCATGACGATTTCCTCGATTCGAATTGTCGATCGACGATTGGATGGACCAAAGGGCTACTCGACATGGCAAAAGAAGATCGAGAAGACGCTTAGAAAAATATGGTTGTCCAAACATCTGACTAACAACCCCCCAGCAGAGACAGATCCCATATTTGAGCAATGAGAAACAGATGACAGTCGACTGTTTACACAGTTAATGAATTCAATAGAACCATCGGTGGAAGACATGGTTCAGAATACGAATTCGGTAAAGGAGTTATGGGAGGTCGTAGTAGCGGCGTTTGATGAAAAACGTGATTTATCCCGTATCTACAACTCGGTTGTTGGCGTCTATCGAGCTAATCAGGGAGACAAATCTCATAAGGACCACTTCCGGACCTTTAAGGCTATGACTGGTGAAATCGACCGCGTCTTACCTCTGACGTCGGATATCAATGAAGCTCGGGCTCAATGTGAGCAGCTTCATGTCATGGCATATCTTGCCTCTCTTCGTCCTGATGCTGATTCTGTTCGCTCTCAGATCATTGCTGGATCTGATGTTCCATCTTTGATGGAAGCACACTTTTGTGTTCTTCGAACAGCAAAAGTCGTTGAGAACACCCGGGGTGATGCTCCTCCTGGTCGATCTACACTTGGTGTTGCTCGTGCTGACTTTCGTGGTGGACGACGTGGTGGCCGAAATGCTGGCGGTCGTGATAGGGGACGAGGCAATGGCGGTCGTGATGGAGGAAAACCGCGCACATGCTTCAACTGTAGTCAGCATGGACATTTCCAGTGGCAGTGTCCTAAAGCTCCTGCTGCCAATGTTACAACAGATGTTCCTGATGATGGTGTTCGATCTGTCCAGATGACTGCGGAGTCATATACGAATTTTCTTAACTTCCAAGCTCAACGACGTGGTAAAGCATACACATCTGGACCCACAGCCGGGTACTCAGCAGCATGTGTGGTGAGGTCGAAACAGTGGGTGATTGACTCTGGTGCGTCTGTTCACATGAATGGTGATGCAGGTATGATACGCAATTATGTATCAGTGGGTCGTGTTTCTGATATTAGTGTTGTCAATGGTGGTTCACTAACAGTCCGTTGACGTGGAAGTGCCCGTCTTTTTCTAGACTGTCACTCAATTCAGTATTACATATGCCTGAAAATCCGTTCAGTTTGCTTTCGATTAGTCAAATTACTCATGACTTGCATTGCTCGGTAACGTTTTTTCCTGATGGTTGTGTTTTTCAGGACATGAAAACTGGAAAGACTATTGGTAAGAGACATGTGGCTGGAGGCTTGTACCTGTTTGACGTCCCTTCTTATGTTGCTTGTGTCGACGTAAAACTCGATCCTTTCGAGTTACATTGTCAGTTAGTTCATCCATCAATCCATGCTCTCCAGAAAATATACCCACCTTTAGATGTTCCATTTAATTTTTATTGTGAGTCGTGTCGTTTAGCTAAAGCATCACCGGATTACCTATCCGGTGAGTCCTAATAAAATTGCATCCGCTCCTTTCGAGTTGGTGCATTTTGATGTATGGAAACCTTGTCCGGTCGAATCAATGATGGACTTCAAGTACTTTGTTATGTTTGTTGATGACTACTCACGTGTCACTTTTGGATATATGATAAAAAATTGCTCCGAATTATTTGAAATTTGATACAATTTTCATGCAGAAATCAAAACACAATTTTGTGTTCTCATTAAATCCTTCGAAGTAACAATGGTCGTGAGTATATGTCTCGTGAATTCAATTCACATCTGTCTCGATATGGCATCATCCACCAAACTTTATGTCCTTATACACCACAACAAAATGGTGTAGCTGAACGCAAGAATCGTCATCTCTTGGAAACAATACGTGCTCTTATGTTTCAAACACGTACTCCCAGAAGATTTTGGTCAGATGCGGTACTTACAGAATGATATCTTATTAATCGCATGTCATCGTCGGTTTCCAATGGTGCTAGTCCATTTTCTCGGCTATATCTCGAACGAGAGTCGTTTCCTCTACCTATCAAAATTTTTGGTTGCTTGTGTTATGTTCGGGATACGCGACCAACCCTTTCTAAATTAGATCCTAAGACAATTCAATATGTTTGCCTTGGGTATCCTAAAGATCGAAAGGGTATCGTTATTTTTTTCTTATCTTGAAAAAATATTTTTTCTCTCGGATGTAACCTTCGTTGAAACCGAGTTCCCTCCACTTCCACAAACTACAGGTCCAGTGCCCCATGTTTATCCAGAAGAAGATTTCTTGTTGTTTTTTGTTCAAATACAACAGCCCCCCGTAAGAGTGTCCTCCCCTACCGAGCCAGTATTCCGGTCCAAAGGTCCGCAAACACCGGTTCAGTCAGCACCGTCATCGCCCGAACGAACATCGCCGATAGTGTCCGTGATCACAAAGTCATCCTTCTCCTCTAGCTCCATTGATTCGCCTCCGCCTATTCCACCGGCTCGACCTCGTCGTACATGTCGTGACCATCCTTTGTATGTTGAAAACTACAAAGGAATTGCGATCCACACTCAGTACTTCATAGTTACTATTGATGGGATTCAGATTCTCAATTCTGCCGAAGAGGGTCTCAAACATCACAGCTTGCGTGATGCTATGGAAGAGAAAATAAAAGCACTTCGAAAGAACCATACTTGAAACTTGGTAGATTTACCTACTGGTAAACAGACAGTAGGTTGCAAATGGGTGTTTACGATCAAGGTAAAACCAGTGGCACTCTTGATCGCCTAAAGGCTCGTCTGGTGGCTAATGGCTATTCACAGACCTATGGTGAGGATTATTATGAGACCTTCTCTCCAGTTGCCAGGATGACATCAGTGCGTGTTCTCTTGGTCTTAGTTGTTCGCTATGACCGGCCATTGCTTTAGCTGGATATCAAGAATGCATTTCTTCACGGGGATCTTGAAGAAGAAGTGTATGTGGTGCAACCTCCCGGGTTCGTTGCAAGCGATAGTAAAGTGTATCATCTGCGGAAGGCACTCTACGGTCTCAAGCAATCACCTCGTGCGTGATTTGATCGATTTACACATGTTGTTATGTGTCATGTGTCAATCAAAGAAGGATCATTCGGTATTCTACATACAGACATCAGGTGGAAGGATACTACTTGGTGTTTATGTTGACGACATTATAATCACATGAGCCGACAACCAGGATATTACAGGACTGAAGAAGTTTCTGGGAGAACAATTTTAGACCAAGGATATGGGATTGCTGAACTACTTCTTGGGCATTGAAGTCACATGGGGTAAGCGAGACATTGTAATGTCTCAAAGGAAGTATGTGCTGGACATACTAAATGATGCAGGACTGATGCAAGTCAAGGGAGCAACCTCGCCCATGGATCCAGGGGCAAAATTACTCCCAGACGAGGGGGTCCTTATGTCCAATCCAGATCAGTATCGTCGAGTGGTTGAAAAACTCAACTACTTGGCGGTCATGACTCGTCCGGACATTTCCTTCGCCGTAAGCGTTGCAAGTAAATTTATGGCTTCTCCAC
Source organism: Iris macrosiphon (assembly GCA_036927795.1). Classification (NCBI taxonomy): domain Eukaryota; kingdom Viridiplantae; phylum Streptophyta; class Magnoliopsida; order Asparagales; family Iridaceae; genus Iris; species Iris macrosiphon. The sequence continues at coordinate 26,788,903 of JAYESA010000019.1, forward strand.
GAGTTCCACACTGGCAAGCAGTCCACAGAATTCTGCGTTATTTAGTCCAGAATCCAAAAAAAAGAATTCGAATGGAGAATCATGGACATACTCGTGTTAAATGTTTTACCGATGCTGACTGGGATGTTGACTGGGGTGCAAGCTTGACGAATAGACGGTCTATATCTGGCTACTCGGTATTTATTGGCAGAAACTTGGTATCGTGGAAGAGCAAGAAGCAGAGTGTAATAGCACGGTCAAATTCGAAAGCAAGATATCGAGTCATTATTCATGGCACGGCAGAAGTATTATATCTGCAACATCTTCTACAAGAGCTGGTAGAAGAAACAGGATCTAAAGTAGCAGATATGTGGTGTAATAACCAATCTGCTGTCCATATTGTTACCAATCATGTATTTCATGAAAGAACGAAGCACATTGAAATTGATGTCAATTTCGTTCATGATGAGTATAAAAAGGGGATGATAAAGTTTCATCACGTGAGGACCGATGATCAGATAGCCGATATCTTCACGAAATCTCTTTTGGGTCCTTGGTACAATTTTTATATAACAAGCTGGACATGATTGACATATATGCTCCAGCTTGAGGGAGGGTGTTAAGAGTATTAGTAGTATTAGTAGTAATGGTCTTTAGTCCCACATCGGGTAGAACAATAGTGAGAGGAGTTAGCATCTCTTATATATATGTAACCCACTCTTCAATAATAATTAACCTATTATTCATTCTCTCACTAGAGTATCGTTTTCTCATTCGTATTCCGTGTCCGTATTTCATAGATCTTTATATCTTGGATTTATTATCAATAGGAGACTCTAGCGGGAGTAAGTTGGTTTTTTCTCTAACAATTTATTTTTTGGTCCTACATATTTAGGACCAGACAACCAGGAATAAAATATTCAAAACTCATTATACAAATCAGATTTGGTATTAAACTAGTTTTCGATGCACCAAAATGTATTCTTTTTTTTGTGCTGTTAGGGCCTGTTTGGTAGGGTGATTCCCACTTCACATGGAAAATATGCCAATTCATTAAGTCTCGTCGTTTGGTAAGCATGGATTAAGAGGTGTAAGTGGGAAACTTAATCCACTTTTCAGTTCTTGTCCCCTCCCCAAATATATATTTTGACATCCTCTCTCCCTCTCCAATTGGATGAGAGGAAAGGATGTGGTTTTTCTTAAATATTTATATAAGTAATTAGTAGTTAAATAAAACTAATCACTTATCAAAAGATTTTTTACTATTCACTAATTAAACTAACTAATAACTAATCAAAAAATAATTAATATTTTAAATATAATTTTTTTTATTCATTAGAGTTAGTTGTTAGTAAATAAAACTTATCTATATTTATTTTTTGTTTAGTTTTTTTACTTATGTTGGATAACTACGAATACGACATAACAAGGTAAACAAAGACACGACGAATATTAGATATATTGTGGTGTTTCCATGAAATGACCCATACGTATTTGTTCAACTTTTGATATTTGTCCGATAATGAAAAAAAAAATGGATGTGTTCGTACTATCTAGATTTGGACTAAATTTGTTTGGATCATCTAATTATCCATCCATGCACGGAGTTCTCCGACTGGTCGTTAATTATTATTTGAGATAATTTGCTTATTTTACAATATAATTATAATAATTAGTTAGTTAACCAAAATATTGAATCAATATTAATTAATTATAACTACTATTCATCTTTATTTGTAAAATTAATTATCATATTTTTTGTAATTATAATATACTCTGCATTCGCATCCACTTTCAATCTTGAAAGTGTAATTCCAATTATTCCTCCACATATGGTTTTACCTAACATGCCCTTAGGTTAGGTACAACAATCAATAGTTGTTTATGAATCAAGCAAGGAACCAAGCCCCAAAAAAAAAAAAAAAAAAAAAATCAATACACAAAAATCCTCTCAATTATCTCTAGATTCTAGAAGCGTTTAATATCTTACCCAATTGAAATAATAAATCATTTAATTGACTAATGAACATTCTAGAAATATCTAGAGCTGAGAAAAAGAAGAAGAAAATACTACCTCCGGCTCCTCCAATTGAGAAATCGTCGGCGCCGCAAGCGGAGAAATCGCTGGAATCCATGAGAGGAAAAAAGAAAAAGGGGGAGATTGAATTGATGAAATGGAATGGAATCGAAAAAGAATGTGGAGCTTAATTGGAGAATGGTTGGGAATTGTTGGAACGTATAGGAATGAAGCTGTGGGAATGATAGAGGATGAAGATGAGGAGTCTGTCCATGAAGTGGCTCTGATCATACATGCACCGGAGCTTGTCAAACCAGCTCATAGCATGCTATGCTATGGATACTAAAACCAGCAAAGAAAGAAGAAAATATTTTTTGGGGGTGCGGGGAAGAGAAGAGTGTGTCAAGATTTCAATTTATAGCAAAGAAGTACCAAGTACGTGGTTGGAAGGACGGATGTGCCCCCCCTCCCCACCCATGGTAAAGTTTAGGAGTCAAGGTAAGTAAAAGAAAGGGCGGCCCGGAATTTGGTCCGGATCCGACGCGGTCAAATTCGATTCGGATTGGTCCAGATCCGATCAAAGGACCGGTCCGTTCCGGTCCACAATCTCCCACGGGTTCGGATTGGGTCGGAGGATCCGGCCCGCAAGTCCGGTCCGGTCTAGTCTTTGTTCGGACCAGATCTAATTCAGTCGGTCCTATCGGCTCGGTTCGGACCGGTTCAGTTCAGGTCTGGTCAAGTCCGGTACGGCTGAGTTTTAAATAAAAAAAAATTTTGATATATTCGTTGGAGAGTATTTTTAGTGAGAATGATTGGTTAACTGCTACTTCTATTTTTGAATTTTTAGAATTATTTTACAATGCTATAACTATTCTATTTGGAGTTTATTATCAACTTCTCATTTAGCTTTAACATAAATTATTAACATGTTTCATTTATGTTCTAGATATAGAAATGTCCCTGGTTTTGATTATGTGGTTTCCAAAATGGAAGTCAAATTTAAAATATATTGACGTAATATGCATTTTCTATATTGTTTAGCTTCAATTTGATCCCAAGATTAAATTAGATGATGTATATATTTTATTAGACGAATTTGAAAAAAAATATGAGAGTTGACGTAGGTAGTTTGAAAGTAGAAATTTATGATGTTTTAGATAGTTTAATTGCTTTATATGAATAAAGAGTTGTATCCACCCGACCCGGTACAACGGTTCAAGGTAGTAGCTCTGATTTTCTGTCTATATTATCATATGCTAAAGGTGTACTACAAAGGAAGAAACAAAAAAAATCTTCCCAACCCACTCAAGAATTGTCCTTATATTTAAATTCTTATGAAGAAAAGATAAAGATGACCCTTCAACTTATTATTCAATTTTAGAATGGTAGAAGAGACACGAAAAAATTTATCATGTACTTTCGTCTATAGTACGTGATATTCTAATGGTCCCGTGTCCATGGTAGCATCAGAATCTTGTTTTAGTGCAAGTTCAAGGATGCTAAACAAGAAGATGAGTCGGTTGTTGCCAGATATTTTGGAAGCTTGTGTCTGCATTCATGATTGGACCCGTGCTGAAAAAATAACTCAAGACTCAAGAGATGAAAGTGTCAATATCTCAGAGCTGGACTTTCAATCTCTTACTATGGATGACGTTACTGAAGGAGGAGCTGAGCAATAAACTTCATCGATAGACGGACGACTATTTTTTTTGAAAAGACTTGTAATTTTTTTTACAAGTTTTATGCAAATAAAATATCATTTACAAGTTTTTTTTTTTTTACTTAATGTTATAATACATTTATAATTTTATTGTCATTAATAAAAAAAATTAGCCTTTTCTTACTTAATGTTCTAAGTTGTTTACATTTAACTTATTTATTTCTATATAAATAAATTCTTTAAATTTCAAGTTATAAATTTATATTTAAATTCAAAAAATAGATTTATACATTTTTTTATAAGTTACTCAAAAAGAATCGACAAAAAAAAAATTCAACTTCTAAATATTTAGATTTTAACTTATACTTAAAGTTATATAAAGAAATCAAATAATTTTTTCTTAATTAATGTTTATATAAATTTTTACATAAATTATACCCAAAAATGTTATAACAAATAACTGATAAATTTCAAATTATACAAAATTAACTTAATAACAAAAAACCTATACATTTTAACTTGAATATATTAACATATAAGTTATATCATATAGATTATATATATAATATATATATATATATATATATATATAAATAAAAGTAAAATAAAAAAATTGGGATGGTCCGGCCCGACCGTGAACCGGCTCAGATCTAGACAGGTTCGGCCTGGTCCACCGCGGACCGGATCACGGATCTGGATTGGGTCGGGTGCCAAGCGGACCGGGCCGGTCTGATCTCTCCACCCGGTTGGGCCCGGACCGACCCGAATCATGTCAAACTAGTCGCGGACTGGGCCGGCCAAATACACATCTTGATTTAGGAGTGGGTTAGGTACCTTAGTCTATGGGCGGAGCAACATGTAGCACACTGGAACCACCGTCCCCACAGTGGACTCGAACTCTGTTCTCGCAGTGCAAAAAAAAAAAAAACAATATTACCGCCACAAAATAAAATCTCTAGTTTCGCAACTGGATCCACCGTCCTCACAGTAAACTCCAACTCTGTTCTAGTTTCGCCTCCTTCTCATGGATTCACTCTTCCATCCTAAATTATTCACTCTTTCTTACATTTTTTCGAACCTCTTCAAAGACTGGAAAAAAAAAAGTTAACAAAAATTATAATAAAAAAAAAAAAATGAAAGATTAAAGTGTAAACTTCTACCATTTACCAGCTTGAACCTGAACAGATTTGACGGATATCTCATATCTCAGCCACTTGAACCAAAGACGATTGACGAAGAGAATAATGTTCATAATTTGATATTACAATATAAATCTGATTGCTAGTGGGATACAATCCTAAACCTTCACCCAAACTAACTCAACCCAAATTCAATTTGAACCCGAACCCATAATACAAGACATGAACATGACCGAACTCAAATCTGATATGCCTCGACCAGCAGGACCCAATGCAACCTACAGTTTAACAAGGTACGTAGTATGATTTAGTTCAGTTATGGTGTCAAACACTTTTAAAATAAGTAAAAATATATATATATATACAAATTTTGCAGTGTCGTGCATTTGTAGGAAAGTTCTAAGAATCCTTTCGTCCCGCTCCAAACAAATAGACCAATTTGCATCATCGTGGGTGTAAATTTAATCGTATATGAGCGGAGTGGTCCAACAATGTTCTGAATTTGTCCGGTGGTTATTGGATGCGAGCATCCAAAGCTCTACTTGACAAAAAGTGATCGAGGCATGAGCTCATATGCCAACCAATCAAATTGAGAAATTATTCAGCGGGACGGTGGCAGTACCTCCTCCAAAAACATAATGGCACACTTATTTTCTTTTCTTAGCGATGTGTTATTATATTGTCTAAATTTTAATTTGAAACACTCAACTATTGCAGCATCTTAAAGTTTGATAAGACAGAATTTGATACCGTCAACTATTAAAAATATATATATTAATAACCACCGTCAACAAGGATTAACTTTTTCGCTAAAAAATAAATAAATTAAAATACTCTCTCATTCTCCTTTTTCAGTCCCTTCTCCCTCCCTCTCTTTTCTGCTGCTATCTTGCGACCTGTCGTTGCTGTTCCGACACCACTCTTGCGGCCGTCGTCTCCTGCTCCTGACTGCACGACCGTTGTCGTCGCTGCCGTTGTCGTTGTCGTCGATGTCAGAGAGGAGGTGGGGGGAGGAGGGAGAGAGGAAGCTGGTTTAGTCAATTTAGAAGATAGAACTTTGCAACAATCTTAATTAATTAGTAATAGTGATGTTGACATTTCCAGAAAAGGATTAAGATCAGCTAGACCAATCATTGGACTCGATTCGTCGACATCTGTATATAGAAGTGGAGCTTGTCATTTAGCTTTAAAATCTCCAATATTTTTTTTTTTTTTTTTTATGTTTTCTAATTGTCGGAAACAAATTTTAGATTGAAATTGGGTGACCATTAGATTTTGTTAAAGTCATATACGCTTAGTTTTAGAGTCTCGTATAATATTTAAAAATTTATATTTATGTCTTCTTCTTCTTCTTTTTATCCAAAGTCCATCGTCATGACGAAATCTAAATCATCTTTTGAAAAATATGAAGATATAATATACAGAGACCCTAAAACTAAATAATCTTTAATTATATCTTTGGAACAATCTTTTAGGACCAATTTTGGTTTATTGACTATTTAAATCTCCACCTCTTGCATCAATGAGTTCTTGCAATTCATTTAATATGCTTTTTCACTTATTTTAAACTAGTTATATCCATAAATATTTACATTTTTTTGCTTAGTTTGGATTGCAAACTGGTTAGTGTTTTTAAAATGTCCATTTGAGTTCCGAAATTAATTACTTCGTTTGAAAATATCCATCCGAAACAAATAAAAGAATAATAATAATAATAATAATAATAAATTGTTTCATGTATTACGTTTAGCAACACTTAATAAAATTTCTGATCAAATTGATGGTTTTCTATTGTGGAAGTTATTCGAATTCAAACACACATATTTTTCCTCGGAGAAGGTAATTTTATTATTAATTTCATCCCAGTCTGAAGACCTGCACATCTGACTCGAAGGTCCGCTCCAGCACACGACCCGCCAGCCTACGCCAGCACCCGGCCCACTCCGCCCTGCAATTTTATTACTAACCTCATCCCAGTCCGAAGGCCTGCACATCCGATTCGAAGGTCTGCTCCAGCACACGACCCGCCAGCCTGTGCCAGTACCCGGCCCACTCCGCACCGCACCACCTAATAATTTTCCATTGAAAAAAAAAAATATCACATGGATTGGAATCCGTCATAAATATACAGCTCCACGTCCGTGCACGGCACGACACGGCTAGGGCTCGCCTCAGTCCGGTCTGGCGAGCGAGCGTTGGTCGTCCCTCAAAACTTTAGGATTTTCATTCAGGTCCCTGAGTCAAACAAAGGTCGAACCAGATTGTTCATTCTCAATTAATGGGATCCATCAGAAAAATCATACCGAATATAAATTCTTTGGAAGTGGAGTGGAGTCCACATGCTTTTGTTTGCTTTCGGAGGATGTGCGATGTGACTTCTTTCGCGGTAAAAATAAATAAATAAATAAATAAATAAATAAATTGTGATTGAAAAGTGTTATGTATGAATGAATATAACGACAGAGACACACGGCCAAGATATTCTCCAAGTTCGGATGTCGGCTAAATCCAATTGCTTACAACCAACTTACAATCCAACCTCCCTCTCCCCCTGCCTTATCTAGGTCCCACCCTGCCCTTCTCTCCTCCAATAAATAGTCGTCACATGCCATTTCTGCCACCGGATCCTCCCTCTCCTCCCTCCCCCAATGGACGACCGTCACGTCATCGGTTGTAAGTAGAATGTAGTCATTTGGTTGTAGTGGTAGCATTGTCCACCTATGTATATATGCTTCGCTCATTGGTGCAAGTGCAAAAGTTGTTGGAAAAATATTATCTTTATTTTCTGTAAATAAAATGAACGAGGTTTAGTATTACCGGCCTATGGGGAAGTAGCGCACGACGAACTGCCCTAAGTGATTATTCGAGGTCTATGTGCAGACTTGTTCTCGAATCCTCCTAGTAGTAAAATCTTTGTGCTACCGCATTCTCGTCGTTACACATAGTTTCGAGAGAATGACCCGAACTTAGCTCTTGTCGAGAGAAAAAATTGAACAAAATCCACAAGCGAAGGAGCTGACAAGGCGATGCTATGTGCATTTGCACTATTGGACAAAAATAATGCAAATGACTTGAACTTTCATGGCGAGAGCTAAAGTAGAGATAAGAGGAGCTTTTCCAAGTGGTAATAAAGAAGAAGGAAGGGTGCTCTTTTAGAGTGAAGTTGTAGATTTATATAAGTTAATGCCTGCCATAGAATGAGGAAGTGTGGTTAGAAATGAGACAAGAAAGTAGGAGAAGTGGTTCTCCCGTTTGAATTGGTCCAACCAGAATGAGAGGAAAGTGTGAGGGAAGTTGGTTTTTCAAAAAAATATATAACAATTTCCTCCAAAAATCAAGTTCCGAAACAACATAGACGACAATTCAAGGAAATAAGAGTTGAGAATTTCTGAACAAATATATACTATGCGTAGATGAGATGTACTACAGCCTTGAATTTCACTTAGTGACTATTATCTTTGTCTGAAGAAGTGCTTGATGGACTATGCCTTGAATCAGACTTCTTGAACCATATTCGAAAAATAGCACACATAGTACGCTAGAAATTTTTGGGTCTATCATGTGACGCTTTTGATTGGCCATGCGCACTTTTTTTTATATTAATGAGAGTTGTCTGGGATCGCCCTATCGTATAGTCGCGCCCTTCACGACCTCTTATATTGGAAAGTCCTCAAAGGGTTGGTGATTGGTGTCAACCCTGCATAATCATGCTTGGACCTATTAAGAGTTCTTAAAATGCATCATAACCAAATCACACCGGAACAATGTCATCATAGGGATGGGGTATCATTGTACAACATCGTACAGCCGCTTGGACATTAATTTATAAAAATTTAATCTCAGGATCAGTGTTCCATATTAGTCACATGAGTCCAGCTTGTTTCTACCCATTGAACCGACTTCTTGGGATCTCCAGTCTGTCACTCCCTGTTCCCAATATACGTATTGGGGACGTATTATTCGCTGGCATGTTATTTATTTGGTTGCATGAGACTAGACTCATTCTTTGGTTTGTCATGGTTTGGTTTGGTCATGAGTTGAATCCATGGTCTAAACCTTAAATCCTACCTATATAACCCAACTTCTTTCTTTCTCCCTCTTCATTCTTTCTTTTTCTTCTCTCTCTTAGGTTTTTTTCCTCCCTCCACAGGCAAGTACACATTGCATGAAAAATGGAATTTTTTTTCCATATTATTGGTCTATTATGTTTATTGTGTGATTTTAAGCATGTTTAGAACTTGGTATTTCGGATTTAGTGGATGGAATGGTATAGATCTTAAATTTTATGAGTGTGGGTGTTCTTGAGTTATTTTTCTTAGTTTTGATCTTCAAAACTTGTTGTTTTCAAAACTTATTGTTCTATGTGATGCAGCACTTTATTTCGAGCAGTTTAGCTTTTGAACGACTTAATTTGGAGTTGAGATGTGAATTTTATGGCAAATATGGTCTTTTCGGATTCTTGGAGTTTTTTCATGGCCGAACTTGCTGTTCTGGAACGATGGAGTACCATGCGGCCCAGCAACATGCGCTCACCTTGTTGGACGCATGCCTGCTTGTGCATGCTTTCAAAAATCGGACGCATAGTACCTTGAACGCATGAAAATTCACTAAGGCCTGATTTTATGCGCCCATGGTCCATGCGTCCAGGAGATTATGTGGCTACGAGCCATGTGTCTCTTCTTTCGGGCGCATGCCTCTACACGATTTTTGAGTCTCTGCACGACTTTATGGTACTTTTGTCTTTTCTTGCTGACACTTATGCCTTGTCACATTAATCACCTTTATGTCACTTCCCTGATAGTTCATTTATTGTCCATCACTTCAGCACTTATCCCAAGCAATAAAATTTTGCCCGAGCATGCGTCCTGAAGGAGCATGCGGCCGGTTGGCTCATGCGACCCGACCTTCTTGTGTATGACTTAGATACGTATTATCCTTAGTAACTCCCTGTGTACACGTAGTACTTTCTTGTTGGGATCATTTATTTTATTTGAATATTTTTTATCATCCTCTATTATGGTTGATCCTGGTTATTGCTTGTGCTGTGATTCTAGGGGAGAATGGACTCAGAAATCTCGACCTTGTGCTAGAACTCGTGCTTATGATCTTGGTAATTGGACTCGAATACCGTATCTGTGTTGATACAATAATTGCATGATATTGTTCATGATCTGCGCACCGATGTGCGACATACGTGTTGTGTGTTAAGTGATTTATATTTGGGTTGTGCATCGAGAATGCCTCTAAATTTTTGAACTCGTGATATTATAAATATACTTTTCCTCCAGCATGGACATGATATTCGAGTCAAGTACCAAAGCGTGGGTAGGATATTGATTTATTGAATGTTGCATACACGCTCAGGTGAATCTAGATTGAACTTCCATGAATTAGTATCTAGCATGCCAGTACTTTGTACGACATCTTAAGAAAAATTCTTATGTGGCTACGTCTTGATATTTTAAAACAATATAGGGTTAATTAGGCAACTAAAAGTGGTAATAATATTGGGAGAAACAGTATCTCGAGATCATGCCAATGAACATTCCCACAGAGATTTATTCTAAGTGCACTGTGGGCTGGCCACCACAGATACTATATATCATCCGCCTTAGTGGAGTGCATGTCACGTCCCAGTCCTAAAATACGTAGGACTAAGTATATGTAAGCATTTCAGCCGTATGTATATGGCTACTCCAATATATGGAAACCATAACACATACGTACGTTGTATATGAATAATAATTCACAAGTGGTATATATAATTGTCATAAGTCACAGGGCATAACTAAATCTCATCCACAGACACAAGTCAATAAATAAACTAACCCAATAGATAAAAGTGATCAAGTCTGAATAATCCAAAATGATAGTCGGGTAGAGATAAATCCACTAACAAACTAGAATATGAAAGAAAATATAATAAATATATCATATAATGATCAGAGAGGCTCGAAAAAAAAACTTTCTCAAACGGGAAAGAAGTAGCAAATCCTGATCCGTGCTCCTACGAATAGTCATGATCGTCTATACCTGGAATGGACCAGGTCCTCAGAGGGACGTAACAAGATACATAGAAGCAAGGCATATAAACTGCAGTAAGTAAATAAATATGCAAATGGTGTTCTAACCATGTAATGTATAATTTAGAAGACAACCTTCGTGCGTATGAGTGGGATTGTTGGTGTAAACCCCCTTGACCAAATTTGAGTTTACTTAGCTTAGATAGAGAGATTAGGGTTAATTTGGAACAAATTAGAATTTATACACAGAGTTTTATTTATTGTGCAATATTTATATTAATTAGTGCATCTTACAGTTGCTTCGATATTTAGAGCACTACACTAGCTATTACCTTCAAACAAATTCCATACACTTTTCCTAGATATGCCAGCCTACTATTTTGATCCTTGTGTAACTTACAAATACTCTATCTTGTGCTTCATTTTAGTCGCACACAAATCTTTACAAACGTCCTTGCTTAAATTTAATTAATTCCAACTTTGCATTCTTTGTCCGTTCCAATCGAATTGGAGACACAACATCAACCCGTTTTGTCCAACCCAAATTATGACATTATTCTATTCTAAGTCTACTACGCCCATGATGTTTGTGTTCTACCCAATTTTAACCTCATGTATTTCCAATTAATTAAAGAACACATTGTGCATTAATTTTAATTAAATTAATGTAATGACCCAACCTCACTCAAAACTAGACCCAACTCTAACCCAAACCCACACTCATACCCCAAGACTCATACTAAATACCACACACCATTCTAGCCCACTACATAACACCAAACATGGTATTTTGCCACATCCAATCCCAAATTCCAATTATTATACAATTTCCCAATTGTTCAGGAATTTTTATGCAAATAAGCCATGAGGTGCCCCCCTCTCATTGGTCCAACCACATGAAGAATGAAACCCCCCCCTCTTTTGACCGGTCCACTTTGGGTTCCCTCCATTTTGTTGTACTCTACACAACTTTATGTAACAATATCTCCACCCTACATTTTAAACCCCTTAAATCCTAGCCACATGTTCACCATGTGGAGGCTTCCCTCAAACCTAGGAAACTATCCCAGCCAGCCCTAATCCCAAGGAGCACCCCCCCTCTCTCTCCTACAAATACTACCTACATCCTCTCTCTAAAACTCACACCAAAAACCAACTACACAAAGAGAAAATCCTAGAAAATACTAACACTATCACACCACCCTCACCACTCTCCCTCACCACCCGACCCGTTCCCTCGGCTCACCACCGCCACCTCCGCCTCCGGCCACCCCTGACCCCACTCCACCTCCGACCTCCCTCATCGACATCACCCCCTGCAGCCACCACCCGCCGCTGCTCCGCTGCCAGCAGCCACTATCACCCCCAACACCACCATCAACAACACCACCACCACCACTACCCGACCACGCCCCTGACAGACTCCCCTCCGCTCACTCCCGCCGCCTCAGCCATCCTCGGCCACCGCTACCATCGCCCCCGACCACCTACGACCCCTCCTCCGCCGGAGCTCGCCCTTGGCCACCGCCCCAGCCGCCGCTGCAGCCGCTGCAGCTGCTGCTGCAACCTCTGCTGCTGCTATCGTGTATTCTCCCCCCCCCCCCCCCCCCGTCGGAGCTTCGCCCCCCCCCCCTCGTCGACGACGACGCGTACGGCGGACACCCCCCTGGACACGACAGAGGTACACTCACCTCGTATTATACGAGTATATATATATATATATATATGTATATCCATGTATAATTGTATAAGTAGTTATATTTATATATAGTATGTATATGTTATATATTATATGTATATGTATTTAATTATATTATATGTATATGTTATAAATTATATTGTATGTATATGTTATTAATGTATATACGATTTTAATTTATTATGTGTATATATTATATAATGTATTATGTATAAATATATGTACTATATTGTGTTATGTATATATATACATGTGTATATTTAAAAATGTATACTTTATGTATATACATATTTATGTATGTATTTATGTACATATGTTGTTATTATATATATATATATATATATATATATATATATATATATATATATATATATATATGTATTTTATTATTATGTATATATATATGCTTATTTAAAAGATATATATATATATATATATATATATATATATATATATATATATATATATATATATATATATATATATATATATATATGTGTGTGTGTGTGTGTGTGTGTGTGTGTGTGTGTGTGTGTGTTTATTTAAATATATATATATGTACATATGTATTTTATTTATGTATTTATGATTATTATGTATTTATGTACATATATATGTATATATGTTATATATGTATATATGTACTATGTTATCCTAGTCAATTAAACAATAAAGGTGAATTACGTTTTCTTATGTAATAAATACTATTGTAGCGTATTCTCATAAAATGTTAGGAACTGTGTTTGGTGTACACGAAACTCGAGGAACGACACGTGTACGTTTAGCTACGTGCACACGTGATCCAGCTAGATGGACAGTTGTGACCCTGCGTCAGTTCGTTACTGCAACATAGTGTGTCATGATCGTACTATTGTAGTGACTGATGATAATATTATTATATTATATATATAGAGTCGCTGGACCGTACAGCGAGACTTCAGGAGCAGGATATTGGCACTCGCAGCTAGAGGACTCAGGCAAGTATACCTTGCTTGATTTACTGTTTAATTTAAATCATAAAATGTTGTATGATATCTTATTACAATATACATATAACTGTGCGCGTCCGAGATTGACTCGGGTGCAGTCGACGAATGCGTCGATGAGTAGTGTACTTGACCTAGTAGCTAGCAGACTCACCTACCACTGCGAGGATATTCTGATATCTTCCTAAACCGTGACACTTGTACACGCATCACGATAACAATTTCATATTGGGATGCGGGTCCGCGTACTCGACTAGCTATCGGTGCGTATGACATGCATCACGGTTTAGTACGTAATTAGGGTGATCTAGTTAGATGAGACTTGGCATATAGTTACGGGATATTCACGTCGTGTATTCGACTTGTATATCCGCATTGGACGGAGAGGACAACTGATAGGCGTATGGGATACACACATTGGACTCCGTAGTATCCAGAGGAGCCACGGATCCGATGACTTCCTTTATTCAGATACCGGTTCTTCGGAACGATACGGACGTATATATATTTGCAGATACCTCATTCTTCGGAATGATGGACGTTACATGGACAGATACCATGCTCTTTAGAGTGTGGACGTTATGCCTACACCTACCCATACGTACCCAGGTTGTCCTCATATTGCATTCACTTATATGGTTAGCACACCCCTTTTATTTTATTCAGTATTATATATGGCATGTATTTTTGTATCTTGTTACGTCCCTCTGAGGACCTGGTTCCCTTCCAGATTTGGACGAGGCATATTATCCTACTGTGTACGGACCTGGATTGGAGACGAGGTACGCTTCCGAGGAGGAGCTAGAGGTGCTACCGTCGGAGTTCCCTTGATCATCTGGTAGGCCTTCCACCTAGGACTGGAGTCTCCTTATCTAGATAGCTGATGCTCTGGTCGTACTCTCTTTATTCTGTCTTTAGTACTCTTATTCATCATTTGTAGTGGGTTTGTTCCCATCGGACATATTTGGTTTGTATTATGACATTTCAGACTCTACACTTATTTTCCAGTATTTATTTCAGTATTTCTTTTTGTATTATGAATGAGATTAGACACTGCCTGTTGTATGATAGTATTAGGCTTGTTAGTTTTAGGACAGCGTAGCACGCTTCGCTAGGATCCATTAAATTAGGATATCCTCGAAGACGTGTCAGCTGGCCAATGCCACGTGGCCTGGTCCCGTGTATTTTGGGACTGGGACGTGACAGTTGGCTTCTCATCCAATACATATACTGCAACACAGTCGTATGCTCTAAACATCTGTAACATCCAGCGACGTCAGAGGGTATCTAATATAATAATCACCAAAGTTTTATCCGGATACTAAGGCCACCGATTTGCCTATCTCATACGCATAATGACTGTCTTCTCCCTCTTCCCACACTGACCAAGTCGTATATACAACATGTCCAGTGTTGTAACTGTATTAGTCTCTAATACACTAATCATAACAGTTACGTTCTAACCGTCACACGTTTCTTACGTATAGATAGCAAATCGAATACGCAGTCCATGCCCTATAATAAAATATCGTGTCATGTGGGTGTCATGGTCCAATAAGATAAAAAAAATATCTCACAATTAGGAGGTAGTTCGCTAAAACTAAGTCAACATGTATATAAATAATAAAAGCTACGAAAGACGACGAACACCGTCGTTTGCACCCAAGTCAAGCTTAGAAGCACAGTTTATATAAAAATAATTTATGCAACAATAAAATAAAATACTGAAATAAAAATAAACTAACAGTAAATATAGCAAGGTATCTTGCCTGGTGTCCGAGCAAAGTTTAGGCAAAGTTATGGCTGCAAACACGTCAAGTCAACAGTAGCACAAAGAGAGGAAGATGTACGAACGTCTCTGGATGCTAAAATAAATATCACCAATGTTCCCAAAATAAACGAGATAGTCATAAAATACAATCCTTTCGTCCAATTTGGACACATGGGCAAAACGGTAGTTTCCGGGTCAAAACGGGTCCATTTGTGATCCATTTTGCACCCAAAAATGTGCCAAGGTAAAAGGTCCCTAAATAGGATAAATTATAGGTCAAACAAATCCTAAACGACGATACGAACTCAACGGTATATCCAATTTTGGATTCCGGTGAGCCGATCACAAAATCGCTCGTCAAGTCGAATCGTGGTGCCCACGAAACGGTGATCCGTCGACTGACTCAGAATCGGAAAAAACTTGGATCACAGGACAAGTCAGCCGTTGCAAGTCCAATGACACAAGTTACGTGGCGATCCGACAAGCACACACAAACTAATAGGAAAATTTGTAAAACATCGATACGGAAACTTTTTTACGGATACGGGTTGATTCCGGCGTGCACACGTCCAAATTAACTTCCACGAAATCTCACACGTTAAAAATATCATACGCGCCTTTTGGTGCAACTGGTACACGATAAAGTGATTCCGTTTTGTGGGGCACACTCCATATCATAAAATTTTAATGTTTTAAAAATATTTTTTTTGAGATTTCTACCTGATTTATCTATGGTTCTATCACAAAATAAAATAAAATAATTAAGAAAAAATAATCTTGGTTATATAAGCTTTACACAACAAAAAGTAGATTTCAATTTGGATATCTAGGTTGAAAGATATTAGCCTTGAAATATAGGTAGTTGGGACAGTTTTATGACAATTTAAAAACGTGGCTTTTTCTCAACTTGGCTTCGATTTCTACTTAGTTTTCAGGGCTAGTTGTGAAAATCTATTTACTGGGTATGGAAGAGAAGAGGGTCAAGTAGGCTTTACGTAGGAATTTACGGATCATAATTTTGTCATGTGTGCAAAGAGATACGAGGGTATGAAGTTTGGTACCTTGATTGATACTTAAAACATAGTCCCTCTATTTTCGGCGGGAATTCGATGGTTCCGTCGACTCGGCGGTGGCTTCGCGGTGGTTCAGCAGTTGAGGGTGGTCGTCGAAGGTTGGGGGTTCAACGAGGCTCTGGGGTCCTCTGGATTTGTTAGAAATGAATCGGATATGGGTGCAGCCATGGGAAGGAGGATTTAGGTTTCGAAGTTCAAATATATAGATAGATTTTAATCCGATTTTGAATAAATTTTCTCTTTGATTTAAATTAAGATTTGAACCAAGATTAGGCTTAATCGAAGGAGGATCGATTAGAGATTTCATAGGAAGAGATTTGGTCCAAATTGGTTGGATTTTGGATAAGATATGATTGGGTGAATAGGGGGGGTTCCATATGTGTTTGAACACCCATAGCCGGGTTCCGGGGGGGGGGGGGGGGTGGCTCGGGCTGGGAAGATGAACAATGTGCACAAGTGTTTTTTTTTCATTTCATTTCATTTCTTTTTACTTTAATTAATAATATATATATATATATATATATATATATTAGATTATAAAAAAATCCTAAAAAATTATATCTGTACAGAAATAATTTCTAGAAAATTTTATAATAATTTATTAATAAAATTTACATCCAAAAATATATATTTGTGAGATTATTAAATAAATAAATAAACATAAATATACAAGCTATTTAACTTAGAAAATTACTTTTCTAATTAAAAAAGTAGATAATAAAAAATTGCTCAGGGGTACTTTTTGAGATTAACCTATGTATCCTCTGCCGCAACAACTACTAGATCTGCTCCCGATTTGTACTCCTCGGGGTAGACATGCTCACTTAAACCTGAAAAATGGACTAGGTCCTTACATGGACGTAACAATATCATAACAACATACCAAAAGTAAAATGGATACATAAATAACACTATCAAGGGTTAGAGCACTAGAACTAATTTAAGTTAATATGTAATTGGGGACAACGTTTGCACGTATGGCCTCTCCAGGTAGAGGGGTAAATAATTACCGTAGTGCTCCTCCAAGACATTATTAGCAATCCACATGTAGAATAACAACCACCATAGCGTGCATACGAGAGACTAATGGCAAAAAGTAAGAATAACGTGCATAGTAGTCCAAATGTTTTTAACTTTCCTCTCCACTCCAATGATAATGATACGACATCGAACACGTCCAACCAATATCCAATATATATAACTAATTCATGGGTAGCCCACAAATCTATGAATAATTAAATGAGAAATCCTACTCATTTCAAATAAAACATTATAATTGATACATATCATACATCATGATCTTCACAATGACGAGTTGGGTACATGGTATATAACCTAACATGAATGTAATATACAACCATATTCTCGGACAGTTATAACAAGATATCAACACTTTCTACATATAGTATCTACCTAGATCAACATCAACACCGATGAGCGTTCGTACTCGAGTTTGACTCGAACGTCCGAGTATCAATCAAGGAATCATAATCACAAAATTATAAAAGAGAGACTATTATATACAAATATAAATACATTTGATAATGTATATATTTTTTTATTTTGCATTTGAGAATAGTCGATGTGTCAGTGTCAGAGATACTGAAAGATATCGCTATTCAAATTCCAATTCGAAAGCACTAACGAGTCCAGATATCCACAATAATCACTGCTTATAATTCAAACGTCCAAATGTAGTCTATGTTTCAAAAATGATTCTCGAAATTGAAATTGAAGATCACGCGGGCCTGTAAGATGCAAAAAATGGAAACTGAGTTATAACGATACTAAATAAATAAATATGTTATGCTAAAAAGTACTAAAATGACGATACGAACTTGCAAGAGTTGACAAAATCGAATTCCAAACTACGAATTGACATGACCATGTAGAAGTTCTCGTTGGAAAACGAAACCCAAAAATATCGACATAACTCGACGAAATTTACATCGTAGAGAGAAATCAACGCTGCGAATCCAACATAATAGTTCCGTAAGATATCGATGACCGTACGTTCCGATACGAGCCCGTGTCCAGTATCAAAAATGGTATTTGAGTTTGGATTCAAACAAATGGTAGAGAGTGACGATGGCTTCGCGCTGGAGGTATCGGATAAAAGTATTTTGAGTTATTTATTTATTCTGAGCCCGAGGGAATAACGACCATCCCGTGGCGGCCCTCGTCTCGTGTGAGCGGTTTGGCGGAGCTGGAGTCGAACTCCAAGTCGACGGTCCCGAACAAGGCAATTCCGCTTACGAGGTGCTGGACGGGGCAGGGTAGACAAGGGTGTGCAAAAGTGATGATAATGCTGCATGTGGGAGATGTCCTTGTGTCGTGCGAGCGGGTTCCACACAAAGAGTCTGAGTACTGATGACTAACACATTATGAGCCCGCACACTTGAATAATTTTTTTTTTATTCAAATTTCTATAGTCGAATTGATAAAAAAAATATGGCTCCGACCCGATTTATCAGGTTCAGAGGCTAAAATTAGAACCGTAATGAAATCCGGGTCGAATTTCTGGTACAAATTTGGCAACAGAATTCTTTTTGACAGTACTAGACGCGTAGTAGCAAATCTCAAAATCCAAAGGCTTGTGATAAAGGCACTACAAAGTACACTCAGGACTAGTCTAGTATTAGGACTAGTCCAGTTATGAAGAAAATTTACTCAGGCTAGCCCAAATTTTACTAGTGCTGCCCACCCTCTTCACCTCCCTCCTCCTGCTCCCCCTCCCGCTCCTCCATCGCTCGTCGCTGCCCCCAACGCTCGCCGCCGCCCTCCGCACGCAGCAGTGGTCCCGTCCTCTACCGCTCGTCGTCGCCCCCACCACTCACCACCGTCCCCGCACGCAGCAGCGACCCCGTCCTCCACCGCTGCCCCCCGCGCGCAGCAACAGCCTCGTCCTCCACCGTGCGCGCTCCTCCGCCTCCTCTCCCGTCCTCCACCGCAGCCTCCTTCCCCTCCCGCTCCTCCGCCTCGTCCTCCCTTCCGGCCTCCACGCAGCTCAACCCTCGTGGTCACCTTGCGTAGCCCTCCCTTCTGGACTGCCAAAATTTTGACAGTCTTACCAATTGGAAGGGCTGTAAAAATTTTGACAGTCCTAAAAATCAACATATATTCTTATGACTGTAAAATTTTTGTTTTGACAGTCCTGATTATAAAAAAAATCAATTGGAAGTGAACAGTCCGGTGAATAACTTTTGGGAATGGCAAATTTGTTATTATCAATAGTAAAAATCTGGACTGCTCCGAGTGAATTTTATAATCCCTTTATCAAGAGCAAATCCAAAGTACCTATTCCCTTCACTATCGATACCTCTCTTCTTAAACCCTAACCCTAAAGTTCTCTTCTGGCAATGGCGTCTTCTCTGTTGGTGGACTTCTCTTCTTCTTCTTCTTCCGCGTCACGTCTTCCTCCTTTCCAGTGGAAGAAAATCCTAACCCTAACTCGCAGCCGGTCCGCCACCGTCCGCCCGGCCCCCCGGAGCTCGTTCGCATGTTCTCCAGGTAAAAATGGTTGATCCCCAATCCAAATTTACTAACAATAAACAGCAGCATCGAAATTTTTTCCATTATGAGGCTTGTAGAGAATTGCACTTTTATACTCCGGTTCCCAATTAAGCTATAGTAATTGAGTTAATAATAAGGCTGGAATTTATCAGTACATGTTTTATGGAGAAACTGTTCCACAAGTTCGTTTGCTTGTTCTAAGAAGTTGTCGAATGAAGTGTTATCCCCAAGGAGTCGAGGACTATCAGGAATACGGGGAAACGAGTATGAGATGGCAGAAAAAGTAAAAAATTGGCCTCAATTTGTTGGTCCAGAATTCTAGAATAGAATCTAAAGTTGTACAACACTATAGACCTGCTTTATTTAGTGAGGACGATTATAGATTACAGAACTATGATATGTAAAGCTTTAGTTGGGGGACTAAAGTTGGCTGCTAGGAGATCGTAGTGACTTGCACGTACCGTGAAATATGTTGGAGTGGACGGGATTTCCAACCAATGTGGAAAATACTTCGGAGTTGGATTCAGTATTCGTACATATAATATAAATATCTCAATATATTTGGATCGGGTATTCCTACATATATAGGAATGTGTCAATGGATTTAGATTTGGATTGGGTATTCCTATATATAATAGGAATACTAGTTTTGGGTTTGAGGCTATATATATTAGGTGTCTCCTAACCCTAATATATATCTCATATCTCAAAAAAAATATTGCAAAATGAGACAAGAGTGCTTTTACAACATTGGAATGAGAGCGAAAGAGATTGAAGGCTATTTCGAAGAGGAGATCAGTTTCAGGTAATTCTTTTCTCGTCACCTCCGTTTTTCATTTGTCTGTGATCTATTTTCTATTCCAAAGAGTTGTGGTGATCCGTTTGGATCAGTGGAAAGTTTGCAAGGAGTCGTGTATTTCTTATTCCATTAGTGAAGGCTTTTCAGTGTTGGATTCCGATCGTCCCGTGGTTTTTCCTATTTGAGTTTTCCACGTAAAAATTCATGTCTGCGATTTGTGTTTAGCGTTTTTGGTTTGTGTAATTTTGCTCGGTTCTCTCGCAGGGCTTCTTGGTTTGGAGAACGATTTTTTCGTTCCCAACAAAGTGGTATCAGAGCCAGGTTATGGAGTTCAGAGAGGTCAGGAGGAGAAGAGATGGACACGAAGCCGGTGCGCATGGTAAATCTGAGCGGTACCAACTATCATTATTGACGGAGCAAGATGAAGGATTTGTTGTTCGTCAAGAAGCTGCATCTTCCAGTATTTGCGTCCGAGAAGCTCAGTGACAAATCCGAAGAGGACTGGAAGTTCGAGCATATACATGTGTGTGGATGTATCAGGCAGTTCGTTGATGAGAACGTATACATCCACGTTGTCAATATTGAGCACGCAAAGACGCTGTGGGATAAGTTGGAATCTTTGTATGCGAAGAAGACCGGGGTAAACAAGTTCCTGATCCGAACGATGATGGATCTGCGGTACAAAGATGGTGCGTCTATTACGGATCACTTGAGTGAGTTCCAGGACGTGGTGGACCAACTATCCTCAATGTGAGTCAAGTTCGACGATGAGGTTAAGGGAATATGGCTGCTGTGTACATTGCCAGACTCGTGGAAAACCGTACGAGTGTCTATGATCGCTTCTGCTCCGGAAGGCGTGGTCAGTCTGGAGTTTGCCAAGAGCGGGGTACTGAATGAAGAGATATGGAGACGTTCTCAGGGCACTTCATCCACATTCCACTCAGAGACGCTAGTTTCAGAAAGCTGCAGAAGGAGCAAGAGCAGGGGTCCAGGTGGTGGCAGAGACGAGCAGGAGCAAGTTCAAGGGTCGGTACGAGGACTCGGAGTGTTACCATTGTGGCAAGAAGGGCCACATCAAGCGGAACTGTTTCGCTTGAAAGAGGGAGAAGAAGGACGATAAGGGAAAGCAAGGCGAGAACACTGCAGCGACGACCTCGGTACATGGAGGCGATGTAATCATTGTAGGTGATGGGGTTGTCATGAACCTCGTCTGCGATGACAATTCTTGGCTGGTGGACTCAGGTGCTTCAACACACGTATCTCAAAACATGACACTATTTGCTACTTACACAACATGCGACTGTGGAGTGTTGAATATGGACAATGGAGATGTGTCGAAAGCTGCTGTTGTTGGAGATGTGCATTTGAGGACAAAGACGGGTGCAGTTATTGTTCCTAAAGATGTCCGCCATGTCCCTGATATCCGTTTCACTTTCAACCTGGTATCGGTTGCAAGGTTGGATGAAGAGGGTTTCTTCAACCTCTTCGGAACGGTCAGTAGAAGCTTTACAGAGCTTCGATGGTGATTGCCAGAGGAAGCAAGAAGTCCGGACTCTATTATATGGAAGGGAGCACACATGGGGCACAGGAGGTGAACACAGCTACTGATGCGTCTACTGAGTTATGACACAGGCAGCTCAGCCATATCAGCGAGAAGGGGATGAGCTACTTGGTGAACAGGAAGGTGATTCCAGGGCTAAAGTCTACAAAATTGGAGAGATGTACGCACTGTTTGGCGGGAAAGCAAAATATGGTGTCTTTCCAAAGTCACCCAAGTTCAAGAAAGTCAGCGTTCCTCGAGTTGATTCACTCGGATGTCTGGGATCCTATGAAGGTAAAGTCCATTGGTGGTGCTTCTTATTTTGTGACTTTTATTGATGATTGTTTCAGGAAGGTTTGGGTCTATGCCTTAAAGACCAAGGATCAGGTGCTGCCCACTTTCAAAGAGTTTCATGCCTCTGTTGAAAGGGAGACGGGCAAGAAGCTACTATGTGTTCGGTCCGACAACAGCGGCGAGTACATTGGTCCCTTTGATGTTTATTGCAGAGAGCAAGTGATACGACACCAGAAGACTCCGTCGAAGACACAACTCAATGGTGTAGCGGAGCGAATGAACATGACGTTGATGGAGAGGGTACAATGTTTGCTGTCAGAAGCAAACTTGTCGAGCATCTATTGAGGTGAGGCACTTTACACATCTGCTTATGTTATTAATTTATCTCCTAGTGCTCCTTTGCAGGGTGATGTGCATGACAAAGTATGGTACGACAAAGAGCCGTCATACAATCACCTGCGGGTGTTTGGTTGTAAGGCCTTCGTGCATGTACCGAAGGACGAAAGATCCAAACTTGAGCCGAAGACGAGACAGTGCGTCTTTGTCGGCTACGGTTGGGATGAGTTTGGCTATAGACTCTACGATCCGGTGGGAAGAAAGCTCTACAGAAGCAGGGACGTGGTTTTCGTCGAGGATCAGACCATGACCAACACTCAGAATTTTGAGATGCCTTCTGAGACTGAGGAATTGCCTGAGTTAGAGTCATTTCACTTTGAGCAGCTTCCAGAGGGCATCGCAGAAGATCCAGTTATGGGGGAGCCAATACATGAAGTTGTTCCCAACCTTGATCATCAGCCTGATGATGGTGGTCAGGATGACCCTCAGAAGGATGAGCATGCCGAGGACGTAGTTCCTGAAGGGGAGGAGGCTGTTGATATACAGCCAACACCAGTGGTTCCGTTGAGGATGAGCGATAGAGAGCGTCGACCATCTACAAGATACTCACTGAGTGAGTATGTGCTACTGACTGAAGGGGGAGAGCCTGAAAGTTTTGCAGAGGCTATGGAAGACGAACACAGGCAGGAGTGGATGGAGGCTATGCAGGAGGAGATGAGTTCCTTACATGCCAACTCCACTTATGATCTGGTACGGTTGCCAAAGGGCAAGAAGGCTTTGAAAAATCGATGGATGTTCAGAGTGAAGCAGACAGATGATGCTACTCGCCCTCGATACAAAGCGATGCTGGTAGTTAAAGGGTACGGTCAGCGGAATGACGTAGATTATGATGAGATCTTTTCGCCAGTCGTCAAGTAGTCGTCTATTCGGGTAGTGCTAGCATTGGCAGCATGTTTCAACTTGGAGGTCGAGCAGATGGACGTAAAGACGGCATTCCTCCACGGTGATCTTGAGGAGTTGTACATGAAGCAGCTAGAGGGATTCTGTGAGAAGGACAAGTCACACTTGGTCTGCCGGTTAAGGAATAGCTTGTATGGTCTAAAGCAGGTTCCGAGGCAGTGGTACAGAAAGTTCGAGTCGTTTATGGGAAAGCATGGTTATGCACGAACGACGTCGGACCACTGTGTATTTGTGAGGTATTTTGTCGAGGATGATTTCATCATTTTAGTGCTCTATGTTGATGATATGCTACTGGTGGGTCGGAATGCCATTAGGATAGCGGAGTTGAAGTGCCAACTGGACAATTCCTTCTCTATGAAGGATTTGGGCCCAGCGAAGACTATTCTTGGGATGGAGATCAGCCGAAAGAGAGAGACAAAGTCTAAGCTGCTACACTTGTCCCAACAGAAGTACATTCACCGGGTACTTCAGCGTTTCGGG
This sequence comes from Iris macrosiphon, assembly GCA_036927795.1. Classification (NCBI taxonomy): domain Eukaryota; kingdom Viridiplantae; phylum Streptophyta; class Magnoliopsida; order Asparagales; family Iridaceae; genus Iris; species Iris macrosiphon. The sequence goes on from JAYESA010000019.1 coordinate 26,813,172, forward strand.
ATGGACGGGTTGAAGAAAATGAGTAACCCCCTTGCGGCTCACTTTAAGTTCACTGAGGAGCAGTGTCCATCAACCGAGGATGAGAAGGAAGATATGGAGCTGGTTCCATATGCCTCAGCTGTGGGGAGTCTCATGTATGCTATGGTGTGTACGAGATCTGACATCGCTCACGCAGTTGGCACAGTTAGCAGGTATACTTCCAATCCTGGAAGGGTTAATTGGAGTGCGGTCAAGTGGATTCTACGATACATTCAGGGCACTGCCGATTGGAGACTTTCTTTTGGTGGTGACGAGCCGATACTGGTTGGGTATACCAATGCTGATATGGCTGGAGATGTAGACACGAGACGATCGACTTCGGGCTATGTGATGATGTTTGCCGGTGGAACGGTATCGTGGCAGTCGCGGTTGCAGAAGTGCGTTGCCTTGTCGGCGACAGAGACATAGTACATTGCGACGATGGAGGCTTGCAAGGAGTTGCTGTGGATGAATTAGCTGCTGCAGGAAATAGGGCTAAAGCAAGAGCAGTACCCTTTGCTTTGCGATAGTCCGAGTGCAATTCACCTTGTGAAGAACTAGACATTTCATAGCCGGTCCAAGTACATTGATACCTGGTATCATTGGATACGGTATGTGGTTGAAAAGAAGCAAGCGACACTTGAGAAGGTTCATACGGATGACAACGGAGCAGACTTGTTGACAAAAATTCTTCCAAGGAAAAAATTTGAGTACTGCAGGCGGATCGTCGGGATGACGACCCCCTCCACGTAGTTGTGAAGGGGGAGATTTGTTGGAGTGAGTGGGGTTCCAATCTATGTGAAAAATATCCCGGAGTTGAATTGAGTATACCTACATATAATAGGAATATGTCAATGGATTTAGATTTGGATTGGATATTTCTACATATATAGGAATATGTCAATGGATTTGGATTTGAATTATGTATTCCTATATATAATAGGAATACTAGTTTTTGGTGTGAGGCTATATATATTAGGTGTCTTCTAGCCCTAATATATATCTCACATCTCAAAAAAATATTGCAAAAGGAGGCAATGGTGCTTTTACAATATTGGAAGGAGAGAGGAAGAGATTGAAGGTTATTTTGATGAGGAGATCGGTTTCAGATAAAAAAAATTTTGTCATCTCCGTTCTTCGTTTGTCTATGATCTATTTTCTATTCCAAAGAGTTGTGGTGATCCGTTTGGATCGGTGAGAAATTTGTAAGGAGTCGGTGTATTTCTTATTCCATTAGTGGAGGCTTTTCAGTGTTGGACTCCGATCGTCTCATGATTTTTTCTATTTGGATTTTTCACGTAAAAAACTCTGTCTGCGATTTGTGTTTACATTTTTGATTTGTGTGCTTTTGCTCGGTTCTCTTGTAGGACTTCTTGGTTTGGGGAACGGTTTTCCCGCTTTCGTTCCCAACAAAATAATTGTTCAATCTCCTTAATGCGTGGATAGTTGTGACGATAGAGAGCATGGGTCATTGTTGAGGTGGTATGGCAATTAACAGACCCAGAACACTATTTACGTTGGGTTTTACAATGCTTTCCACTTGGATGCGTTATCTCAAAATTACATGCCAGATGGGTGTGATTAAAAGTATCAATCTTATCATTATTGAAGTATGATAAATAATTATATTTTGTGAAGTTACACTGAATGACGGCTGTCGGTGGGGGCTTGAGAGAGAGGAAACATTTTGGTAAAATATGCTCTCTTTTTTTATTTAAACTTTAGAAGCCATGACCCATTAATGAGCCAAGGTTATGTGTTTTCCTACCAAAATATTTTGAATAGCCTCATTAAGGCTTTTAAATCTATATGGAAAAATCAAGAATAAACCAAAATGTTCCTAACGTTAATGAATCAATTCGACAATCCAGTGGAAATAATTTTGGTGTACAATGCTAACCTCTATCCTTCTTTGAATATGTAGCACTCACACACACATTGAGAGACAAACATTCACCATCACACTACTGAGTTTCTTTTAATTTATATAAGCATAAAATTGACAGCTGGGGAGGAGGGGGTGCTTCTCGCTACTGCAGTCACAGTTGTTGTTGCCACCAATAGCCGAGAAATATGTGGGTGAGACAACTAGAAGGGAAGCGAGACAGACACACAGAGGAGAGATGGGGCCATAGGGGTGTCTCTTCCAATTTGAATTAATTTTAAGACATGTAAATTTAAAATGGATACGATCCTAGGGATAAAAGAGAAGTACTATGAAAATTAGAAAAGCTGGAATTAAAGAATTAGCCAGGTATGTGTGTTTCCATTTACTATTATTCTCATCATTCTGTGATCACCATTTTATCCGTGTCTGAGAAGAAAAAGGAAGAAAAAGATCTTATCGAGCTCACGTGTTTGTCCCGATGTTCATTCTTTAAATTGGCCTCTTATTTTCCTATAGTTACTTACTGCACCATCGACAGAGACAGATCCAATTGGTAGGAATAGCATCATAGAGGGTATTAGTAATTACTGTGAATTTTAGTGACATTTTCTGGTCTGGAGCATGAGATATAAAATGATCTGATATATTTACCGATTACTTTTTGATTTGATTCTCCAAAAATTTAAAACTGGTACAAAAACTTAAACAAATATTTTCTTCCTTAAATCTTGAATAGTTTAGCCTAACCTTAACCTAACCTTAGCTTGGGTATCTCATCTTCTCTGCTCATGGAGTTGACTTCTTCTACGACTCGTATTCTTCTTTTCCCATGGAAGAAAGTCGAAGGACTACTGTTGGACCAATTCGGAGTTCATCCTCCATCTTTCCAAGTAGAAATGGCTCATCTCCAAGTAAAATACACCACTTGGTATGAGAGCTACGTTATTTTAGTTCTAGTTGTTAATTTTAGTTGAGTAGAACATGAACCCCTATCATGTTTTTATGGACAATCATTGTCTGAAATGTTGGTCAACAATGCCAAAATATCGCTTGAGATGTTAGGAGCAACATAAAAACTATACCACTATGATCTAAAGTCAATTGTGTTGGTTTAAGGTCAATACCGATGTTTTACTGGGCCAAAGCTGATATATTCTTTCATATCCAATATGCTTATAGATATGGTAAATATCAGATTATTTGGATTTGGGTTGAATTAATGGGTGGCAAAAACCCTAATTCACTCTGTTAACCAGTTTTTGATATCAAAAGAACCTAAATGAGTAAACTTTGGCAATAGATTGAAAATAGGATAATAATGAGCGTATTCGTGGGAAGTTTGAGGGGTCTCAGGTGTTTGGATGTGTGCAACGGTGACCAATAGATTCTCCCGTACGGAGTAGCATAATATATAGTTAATGGTGCCGCTAGGACTAGAGGTAGGCCTAGAAGAAGAAGTTTTAAGGAAGGATGTGGTTTTTTTTAGTGTTTCAGGGACCCTTAGTAGAGCCGAATGGAAAAATGGGATTCAAACAGTCGACCCCAAAAGTTTGGAAGAAGATTCAAGTCGTGAACACGGTATGTCCGTGACTTGTTTCAGCACTCTTTTTTGTTACTCCTAATCTCGGCTTTAAAAATTCGACTTTCTTTCCTTTTCTACCCAGCTTGAAGTAAGGGCATATCCGTTAGTCTAATGTCATGAAAGACTATAGCAGAATACCAAAATCTGGGAAGGAGTAAGCTTTCAAGCCTAGACCCTTCCATGGTTTCAATTCCTTTCCACTGCCTCTGACTTTGGACTAATCGCTTCTAGGAGGCATTCTATTCTGGCGGGGGAAGCAAAGCCCTTCTGGCGAAGCTTATGGGGCTCTTTTTTTCCATCTGATGTCATTCACTTTATTCTTGATCGGCATTCCTTGATCTTTCAATGGTGTGAATGACGCGCCTCTTTGAACGATTCTAGAATAGACAGACAAAAGGGAGACTCTTCGACTTCGGAAACTCATTCGCTCAAGGGAAAAAAGGACCTCTTGGAGTGTCAGTACTATATTTGTCCGATTGAAGGTCTGATACTAGTAGATGGTTTCAGTAAGAGTAAGGATAAGGGTGGGGCAATAAGCCTAATTGAATCCATAACTGTATCGGCTTAGTATGTTCATGCTTCCTAGGCGTTCTTCAGTGCACCAGGACAAATCCTGGCTTGGAATCTCATCTAAGAGCAGCTTATAACTGTTGGCACCTAGGAGAGGCACAGCCTTCAATGTCTCTATTGGAGGCACTCATTCTTCTCTTGTGACAAGTTTTTCTTGTAGCAGATACCGAGTTAATAACAGGTCCCAGTCTATTTTCCTTTCTCCTTCTTTTGCTATGTATTGGAGAGGAGTGTGAGTTGAGAGATCAGATCATAATTTGGGATTATCCTCGTAGAAATTATTCGAACTTGATTCTATTGTGGAAAAGGTTCTTGCTTCAAACCAGTTTTCTGTTGTTAATAAATCTCCCTCCTGATTACCACCACTTGAGCATCTCATCTCTCTTGTTTTAAGTAATGGGGAAGATGGGGTCAAGGTTCCAGCATCTCCAACATGGGATTCCCCTATCATCAGGTGAATCTGAATCAAACATGCTTCTAGAAAACATATCTTGCTGAACTTATTGTATCACAAATTTGAAGTTTAGGACAATTGTCGTGAATCCTTTTATGATTTCTGTTTTCTAGTATTGGTGTCCAAATTATTTTGTAGTTAAAAACTGTGATTATCCAATAAATGATTGTGCTTGGCACAGTTTTCTTTATAGAGGGAGATAATGAAATGTCTAGTATAACTTCCATATGGTAGCTATTTTTAAATTGTTTTTCAAGAGACTTTTAAATCAGCTAGATCAATTGCATATGCAGATTTGTTCCTCTACACATGCTCTATGAGCATTTTGCTCACAGTTATTGTTATGTTGATTTGCTGTTACAGTGGCAATGGCGGCCAACACATCTGCTAAGATTATAGATGGAAAGATGATTGCTAAGCAAATAAGAGAAGAAATTGCTGGTGAAGTAGCAAGTATGAAGAATGAGATTGGTATTGTTCCAGGATTGGCAGTCATTTTAGTAGGTTCAAGGAAAGATTCTCAAACATATGTTCGCAACAAGAAGAAGGCTTGTGAAGCTGTGGGTATTATATCATATGAAGTTAATTTGCCTGGAGACAGCACAGAGGAAGAAGTGCTCAAGCATATCTCAGGCTTTAATAGTGACCCGTCTGTTCACGGGATCTTGGTTCAGCTGCCTCTTCCTCGAGTATGTTCTATTAGGTCCTGTTTGGCTTTTTACCACTTTGATAACTTATTCCAGATTTAACTGTCCCATGGTCAAACTTGTTCTTAATATTACCCTATACTTGTTTTTCATGAATTTCTTAGTGGCTTGAAACCCCAACTTATGGCTGTCTTGGATTTTTTCTTTTCTTTCGTAAATTCCTTTGTATATTTTCTGTCAAGATACATTACCACCTTGGTGGGTCTCTATAGGTCGTCTTAGTTCACTTATCATGCAATATTTTTTCTTAAGGTTATTCAGCTTTACTGTCTAGAAACCACTAAACAAGTTAATGTATGGCATGGTCTAGTGTAACTATGCTTGTAACGTAGTGTTGAATTCACCTCAATGACCTCATACTGTTGACACTTACGAAAGTTTTGATCTTTTCCTGGCAGCATATGAATGAGGAAAACATCCTTAATTCAATTAGTATTGAGAAAGATGTAGATGGTTTTCATCCATTGAATATTGGTCGTCTTGCCATGCAAGGAAGAGATCCCTTGTTCATTCCCTGTACTCCCAAAGGATGCATGGAGTTGTTGCACAGGTATGGCGTTGAGATCAAGGGAAAACGAGCTGTTGTAATTGGGCGGAGCAATATCGTTGGGATGCCTGCTGCATTGTTGTTACAGGTATAATAGTTTATAGTTTATTTGCATCATGCATCCATTATTTCTCACTTTGGATAAAAATTTATTGTTAGTTGTCATCTTCATCTTCCTTCATGAAGTCTATCCTCTGAGATAACACCAAACTCCTTGGTGAAATAGCGAGGGCGTGTTAGAGAGCTTCCGTACAATCTAGAAGACCAGTTGGAGGATAAGGAACTTACTTCTATGGATTAAGGCCTTGCAGTATAAGCTCATGGTAGAAACCCTCATTTTTGCTACTAGAGAGTGGGGACGGGGAATGACTAGTTGGTTTTTAAGGAGTGTTGTCAGATTCATCTTGTTGTTGTTGGACTATAAAAAGGACTGCAAATATTGATGTGTTTTTGTTCACGGTACTGTTGTATGGACATACTGCTGTTATCTATATATTGACTATCAATGCTAATGACAGGTTTGGATATTTTTGACAGAGAGAGAATGCTACCATCAGCATGGTACACTCGTATACTACGAATCCTGAGGAAATAACAAGGCAAGCAGACATTGTTATCTCAGCAGTTGGAGTTGCAAACTTAGTGAGAGGCAGCTGGCTAAAGCCTGGTGCAGTTGTGATTGATGTTGGGATCAATCCAATTAATGTAAGATATCTCCTCGCGAATTCCTTTAGAAACTTGTCTCTTTTAAAAATGACATAATAATCTGTATAGGTTTCTAATTTAGTGTTTATGAAGTCGCACATATATAGGGAAAATGGTTTCTTATGTCATCTAGGGAGATTTGCTAAAAGGAGCTATTCAGAACAACAGCTAGTTAAATTCCCTCGGCAAGTATTCCATGAGATGTCACACTTGAGAAAACTCTGCTCCTTTATTACTAAAATATCCGGCATTATTTTCTGACCAAAACGTCGGGCTCCACCTCTCCTACCCTGAGCCAGAGATTGTCCCCAATCCGAAATAAGCAAGAATAGTTTGGTTGCAAGGATATGCTGTAAAAGAATAAAAGGAAGAGGCGGCACCAGGAGGATGGACCCAAATTTAACTGTGATATCTATTGCTTAATACAGATAGATTCCCACCCTGAATAAACCAATATGGCAACATAACGAGTTGTTTAGAAGTATTTTGACATATCAAATTATACATGTTAATGACTTTATGATAACTCCTATGTTGTTAACTAACAGCATTTATAGAGGAATGTGAATTGCAATCAAGTAATTTTCAGAAGACTTCACCCATCTCGGAGATCCTATTTGGCTTTTGGGATCTGGCTCAAATTGTTGAGAATGTAGCAAAGTTATCTTATATTTGTCTAGTTTTTGGATTAGGAAAGTCGTCTTGTGCTTTTACATACCCTTTTAATATCGCTTAGTCTTGTGTTAGTGTTATTTGGTGTTTCACTATGACAAGGCTATTTCACACCTTGTCATGATATCCCTCTTGTCCCCCAAAATTTGGATATATTTCACAGCCTATTTTTGGATCATTGTTTTCACCGGAAGAATAATATTTGGTTGCGAGAAAATTGTTGTCCCCAATTTACTTTCCTCAATATAATTTTTTTTAACTTAAAAGTTGATGTCTTCATGTTCCAGGATGCGTAAAAACATTTAACAGCTATTAAGGTCTTGTTCATTTTGTTCAATATATTTTTTCCTTTTGTTCACAATATATATATATATAGCATAACTTTGTGTCTTCAAAATTAAAATATATGTTACATTGCAGTAAATATTGTTATATGGTTACTGAGAAAATCATGGTGTCCATTTCACTTTGTTGAATGTTTGCTGTTAACTTAAAAAGTAATATCTGTATGTTCCAGGATGCTGAAGACCCACGCGGCTATCGGCTAGTTGGTGATGTCTGCTATGAGGAAGCATGCGAGGTAGCTTCTGCCATAACACCAGTTCCCGGTGGAGTTGGGCCAATGACCATAGCCATGCTATTATCCAACACTCTCAGCTCAGCCAAAAGGATACACAAACTCGAGTGACAAACTTGAAATCGAACAGGGAAAATTGAGATACACTGATTTTATTTACTGCTGCTTTACTAACTATTTTTTGAGTAGGCTTGCTCAAACATCCCAAAAAATCTGGGATAAAGGCTTTGTTTTTTGCTCAAAACCATGTGATCCTGAGCCTGGCTGTCAGGACCTCTTGACTTAAATATTGCAAGAATGAGATAAAGTTGCCTCCATGGGTGATATAAGCAAATAATTTTGCCGAAATTGCATATTTACTTTCCTTTATTTATATTTATGCAATGTCAGTACATGTACACAATTTTTTAACCATATTTGAGAAAGCAATTCCATGGATATTTGTACTATATCAATGATATTGGTACTTTGCAGAGCACCAGAAATTCCACAAGTACAACAGTCTCATCTTATCCAGGATGAGTAATGGCTTGCAGTCACTGTTAGGTAACAGAGCATCCTCTGTTTCTTTGTCATCTTAAGTGATATACAAAGGCCTTTTTTTTTCATGTGAGATTGTTTTTTTTTTTTCATTATTAAAGCTCATGTTTATTTGCTGTGTAAAAGCTGCTGTGCTGTTGTGCAAATCATTGTACCCCGAACTTTTGTTGCTTACTGCCATTTCTGAGCTAATAAATTCTTTCTCAATTTTTTTTGAGTTGATTAGATATAGCCAACTCCAACATTTCGTCATAAAGACTTTTCCAGTTTTACATGAGTATCTTCCTAATTTTAGCAGTTATTAAGAAACGGTATATCAATGCAGTGTTATGGAATCATCATTGTTTAGAAACAAGTATTGCCTAAGATCTGTGTAGAAGCATTGAATAGATATTCAAGCAACTCAGATATGTTGGATTAATTTATCTCTCAGCTTAACATGGATTGCATGGGCTGTGTAGAAAAATGAAACAATTACATGTAGAAATGGAACCAGAGGATGGATAACTTGGTGATCAATTATTCAATCATGCTAAGATGATCAATGATTCAATCATGCTAGAAACATTGAAAGGCAAAACATCGATATAGATGGTAAGCTGGAACAATGGCTGTAAGTCACCGTTGTTCGTATAGTTGATACTGGTAACTTGGTCAAGAGCAGACTATTTTTTTATCAGGTGGGCACAGTAATTACTTGGTACAGTAGTTTTAGCAAGTGTTGCGGAAGGTAGCTACATGCCATTCTGTCTTTTAAATCTTATGAAGACGAACAGGATTTTGCATCCTGGTTCCCCATCTGCTGCATATCCTCTGGCGAAAGTATCTTAATGTACCACACATTATTCACAAAAACCCTGCATTAATATCCATACAACAAAATTTGTCAGTTTTAACCAGAAGATGCATAAGCAAAAAATTCAGTAACAAAAACTGATAACTTCACAGATTTCATTTGATCCGTGAAGATTTTAGCTTCATGGCTAGCTTCCAAGTTTAATCACATTCAACACCGGTATAAAACATTTTATGTAATGAATACATGACAGTATGAATATAAGACAGTTAGAAAGCTTGGTATCATGACTAATCCAGTATAAAACATAGTTAGAAAGCTTAGTGTCATGAATAATTTTCAGTTAGAATATGTATTGTGCACGTACTAGTATATATGAATGCGCTTTGCACGTATCTTGGAGTGGATGATGTTGATAAGTTGGTTTCAACCTGCTGCTTTTAATTATATAGTTTTAAGGATGAAACCCTTGAATTCCGTGGTAACAATTTAGAAGACTTAGCATTCGATTTCCGTAAAACATTAATGCATCTCTTAAATGGTTGTCAGTGGTATTTATTCTAAGTATTCTCTTTAATTGTCAAATATATTGAAGGGTATTTTTGTAAAAAAATTCCATGGTGAAACCTACTTTTCGCATTATATAGTACAATAAATACGAAGAAACATGGATCTCAAGTAGAATGTAACACCTAAAAGAGATCCTAGCAGTTGACCTCTTTATAAAGAGGAATGAATAAAGAGAATCAAACTCAATAGTAACTCTATTAATCTCTTTTTCTGATACATTATGTTTACCGCACTCGACCCCTTTGCTCAGGCTTACATGATAGACTCATAGACTCCAGGATTAGGATAACTATGTCATGTTCATCGAAATCCTAACTATCATTCATTGCTAAAAATATTCATATCCATCTAATACAAAAACTCCTAAGACTCCAATACTATCTGAACCTTTCCAATCCTGAAAAGCCTCCACTATTGGAATAAGAAAGTACACCGATTTCTTATCACCGATCTAAAACAGATCACCACAACTACTTAGATGCAGAAAACCGACTAATACTCTGAACAACAAATACGACGAGAAGAATTATTCGACACCGTCTTTCCTTTCAATGTAGCCGTCAATCCCTCTCCCTCTCCCTCTCCCAAAAGTTGTAAAACGTCAACTTGCATTAAACCCTTGCATGAATTATGGTTACCATATATTAGAAATCTATATATGGAAGTCCAATATATATGAAAAGTCCAATATATTCAATCATAAATTTATGGTCAAAGTCAAAGATATGAAAATTCAATCATATATTGGCTTGCCATATATTGGAAGTCCAATTATATGAAAAGTCAATATATGAAAGATCCAATCATAAACATATGGTCAAAGTCAAATATATGAAAATCCAATCATATATTTGCTTACCATATATGTTCCAATATACGGTGCTCGTCGCACTCCCCAAGATTCTCCGACATACGGATGGCGCTCACATAGGTTGGGAACCCCACCCAACTCCAACAAGGTGTTCCATTAAAACTGCAAAGATATCAACATACAACTACACTACCACTTTATTCAATTTTTGGTCAAGGATTCAGATGACCTTTTCCAACTAAGATGCTTTCATAAATCTTTGAAGATTGCTCACCATGTACTCTGATACAACCATGTACTCTGATACAAGATTCGGGTTAAGGGAGGATGTTGAAAGTAACCAAATACAACTGAGTGATTAGCACTGGTTCAGTTAATATTTCAAGTCATTACATAAACGAGAGTTATAGTTGTAATGACGAGTATTACTTTAGCATGGTTGCATAAACCTCTGGTTTGGAATCATTGATATCACACTATATATGTGTTCAGTGTCAGGTGGTTGGTTAGCATATGCAAAGAGGGGGGGTGGGGTGCGGGTTTGGAAGAAGAGGTATAGAAAGGTGGTCTCACAAAGAGATGGTCTGTAGAAAGGCTTCAGGCTGTAGCACAAGAGAGGTCTTAGTTGTAGGTCTTAGTTGTGGATAATAACCACCGTAGCAGAGTTTTATTTTACTTCTTACTATATCAATTTGTTCCTATGTATTATTATCTTAAACCTTTCAAATTCTGGGGGAAAATATGATTGCAAGTATTAAGACTTAGCCCACTAGAGTCTAAAGCTCGTCCTTTAAGTATCTAATAGCAAGGTTAACATTCCAGAGACTTGAAACAAGCTTTCTGACAATCAAGTTTACTGAACATTATCCAGGCAACAACACTCATTAAGTATATTCATCCAACAATCTTATATCAGCTTTCTATGGTTAAGAATGTTAGGGTGTAAGCCTAATATACACCTATTGAGCAGTGCTAAGAGTAATTCTGATGGTGAATGGAAGAAAATTTAAAGGATTAGGAGGGTCAGTATCTGAATATAGACTATACATGCACAAAGATGTAAACTAAACTTGGAAGAACGCATTCTAAACAACATACAGAAAAAAGCAGAATTGCGACCAGCAGCTTCTATTACTGTGAACTAAAAAAATTGCTAAAGCTTGGAAACTTACTCCCATGGGTCGTCTCCAAGGAGAAGCATTTCGTTCTCCCTGTCGACAAATACAAGCTGCCAGCCTGATCTAAGAGGATCTTCCAATAAACCCTCAATACCAAACATCTGACCCAGCTCCTCATGAAGCTCATGGTAGTTGTTAAACCGGGTGATGTCCAGTATCCTCCCAACTGATCCAGATTTGTAAACCTGCAAAGTATTACATTAAAAAATGTCATATTGATTTAAAGATAAGAGCAAAATCAAAGAATTCTTGCTTGCTACCGGACCTTCACAAAAGTTCTTGTAGTTGGATCAACATCTCCTGCATTTTGTAATGTACCAGGTGACTCCTCGAGACAGCCATACAGAGAGTTTTGAAGATACGAGGCCACATACGGTGTTGTGGATACATCAATCTCATTTGCAGTTGAACTTACAAGACTAGGCACAGTACTGTTCAGGAAGGTGGATGAATCTATGTTCGCACCAAACAAGGTGTGGTGCTGCATATCTGCACTATAATTATCTGTTTCCTCAGAACCATATTTGCAATGAAATGGTGGGATTGAAGTGGCATTACTCAAAGGGTTGACCTGTGGGCTTATAAACTTTGATTCCCATGGTTGTTGACTCTGGTTACTCATCATGGACTGACCAAGATTTGAAAAGTCCAATATATTAGAACCACCCTCTTGGTAAGGATAACCTGACATATTTTGAGCACAGCTAGATGTTAAGACTGGTGTATAGTTTGGGCTCAGATCAGAAAAACCTAACTTCTGGCCTAGAGTTGGGGATAAGGGCAATTGCTGCTGCGCTATGGGATTGCTAGAAATATGAAATGTTTCTGGATAACCATGTGGCTGTTGAGCTTTCTGTTTCTGCTGGTCATCACGAGAATGCTGAAAATGCTGAGTTCGCACATTATGTGTCTGACTCTCTGATACACACTGTGATTGAGAGCTTATCATCTGTTGTCGGTGTGCTTGCTGAGCAATTTGGTTCTGCAACAACGGGTTGCTTATGCAGGATTGTTGAGGAAATTGGAAAGGTGGTTGGAATTGTATAAATTTTTGCTTCAAAGAATCTGCACCTCCCATGTCCTGCAGAGCTGCAGCAGCCATCGCTCGGTACTGATCATGACTACTGCCAAGTTGTAGGGGTTCAAGCCTCTGTTGAACCCAGGGGCTAATAACAGATGACTGGAAATTCAAGGGGCGCAGACCTCCTGCTGCAGCATTGCCCCTTAACCACATGAAGGCATTGCTCCCTTCCTTGTAATCTGGTATAGTCATAGGAATGACAGACAGAAACAATAATATGAGCACTGATGACTGATAACAAAAAAACTTAAATTTGTCAAGGATCAGTTATAGGGTTCCATTTAAACAAAGTGAATCATTAAAGTATGGCCATCCATGACGACATTACAGTCAACTGGTGGCTGCAAAATTTACTACATCAGGATGGATCCATGTGAACAATCTAGGAATCAGACATGTTCCACTATTCAGTTAGAGTCAGACCACCAGACCACCACAATCCTGAATTTAGTGACCCGTATGACAGCAATAAATACTGAGTTTCCACTGGAAAATGTTATGCATAATCTTCGGGAGCTACTCCCATACAAGAGAATGTTCATTTGAGTTTCCTGAAATTACCACTTCTATTGCCAGAAAAATTAAACCAATATGCAAAGTGAAAAGTACACTGGTGACATCATTTTTCGTGAAACATCTGCCATAAGCACATACACTGAAGAAAGTTCTTGTATTTAACTTTATAATACGTAATTTTCCTGTTTAGCCATCTATATTTCCGTTGCTCCTTAGAAAGTTAAAGAAAGATATACAAGATATTATGTGATGAATATAAACAAATGTTTAATATATTGACCAAAGAACCAAAGGCCTCCATAATGTCAAGAGAAATACCTTGCAGTGAGGATACTCCAGGATACCAAGGTTGTCTAAACCTTAGAGGAAACAATGATGGATACATAGGAAATGTCGTTAGAGGCTCAATCTCCCATAGTGATACTCTAGGCTGTCTATCTCCAGCAGTTGATTCATCCCAACCAACCTGTGTTTATTGAAGTGACCCTTTAACATCATTATATATACTAGTATATACGCACATGCGTTGCACGTATTTCATATTACTTGAAAAAAAATAGTTTATTAAAAGAGCAAATGACAATTTCTTAATTTTATTGTAGGTGGAAATATAATAGGCAGGAGCTTGAAAGTTGGGAGAAATTAAATGACGGAAATAGGAAATGTTTCTCTTATCTCTTGGGCTCATGTGCCTACTTTGCATGCATGCTTTATTAACTTTTACTTTATTCTCCAAACTACCTACTTTGCATGCATGCATATCTTTGTTTTATTAACTATCATTTCCCAAGTTGCCTCCTTTGCATGCATGCATGGATGCATACATACATTTAATACGTATTTAATTTCTGTTTTTAATTACTTAGATATCCTTATCAACGTTAATACATATTAAAATGTAGTGAAGGGTATTTTTGGAACGAAAAACTTTCACCGTGAAGCCTAGTTTTGACATTATATAGTAGAATAGATATATATATATATAGAGAGAGAGAGAGAGAGAGTGAAGAAACTTGAAGGAACAAGAGCAAAACTGTGACATAAACTCTTAGCCATCATAGGAGGCATTAATGTACTAGTGAGTATAGACAACAGATATATGTTTAAACATCTTTCTTACTTACTTTGGTCAGTATGTAACAAACAACCCTTTTGTAGATATGCTTTTCTGCTAGATCTGCTACACAGTGGAAAATCACATAAGGTGCCTATGTGAGGTTGCATTTACCATTAAGGTCTTGTATAGTGAGAAAACTATATTCTTCCAGTTAGTTAGTACCTTTTCTTTGGTTTACTAAATCTGTAATATAAAGTAAACAGTATGGTGGCTTTCTCTTCCCACTAAGAGCATATATTTTCCATATTTATGTGTGTGAATATAGTTATACTAGCCATAAAATTGTGATCTGTTAAAAGTGAGCATACAACTCACGGCTACATCTCCGCTCCAGTCCCCAGACGTCCGACCTCTTCACTTGAAAAGCTTCATCCATGCATTGACCACACACTTGGCTTGTAATGCTGCGACAAACAAAGTCGAAATCTCCTCGATGCTGAGTAGCTTGGACCATGAACTCCTTCTCGTCCTTCACTGGCCAATTCTTCGCTCACGTCGCTAGTAGATAAAATCTCATCCTTCGCACACATCCAATGGAACCACCTTTGCAATCTTGTGATCTCATTGATGTACTTGTTGGTGATCGCAAACTTGAATAGGTGCTTCTTGTAATCTTTAACTGAACATCCTTCAGCAACCACCCTAGTTTGTACAACTTGGAAATATGCACTGAAAGTTCTAGTCCATCTTCCCTAATATCACTTCCTAGATCAAAATTGACGAAATCATGATCACCTAGATGATGTTGTTCTTCATCTGTATCTTCACATAAAAAGAGTTCCTTACCTCAAAAATGGATGTAATCTGGAAAAGGCTGTTAGTGAAATATTCTATACAAGTTCATCATTTAGTGGCAACTCCATTAAGTTTATTAATTAGTGTCAACTCCACGTTGATACCTTCTATGTAAATGTCTCAAATCCTCAGGATTAACTCGGGATAAAAGCGCCAACAAGTAACCCTGTCGTAATAAGTAGCCTTAGCATGTCCCTTACAACAAAATTCCTGGCAAAGGAGATCTCTATGGTCATTTCCTTAGCCTTCTCAATGTTGAGATTATCAATCTTATCTTACTTCAGCTTGTGGTTCTTCGCCTCAATTGCAATAGCCTTTTGGCTAGCCGCCTCGAGTTTATTGATATGAACAATCTGAGTGCTCTAACCACGAACAGTTTTGAGTTATTTGTAGATCACCTCGTGTAACAAAACACTTCATCAACGTAGGATAAATTATTTGTGGATTACTTCATAAATGTAGGATGGTCATCGATTGAGACTCCTAGCACACATGTTTATCTTGAAGAGCCTACTTCCGCTCCTATCACAATTAGTGATACATAATCAATTGGTTTTCTTCATGGCCGATTGGGTCATGGCCGTCTAATTGCTTCCCGACAAGGCTTGTGAAAGTCTTAAACTTCACCACTTTGTGACTCCTCATGTAAGAGTTTCACCACGTGAGGCATAAATTGAAAGATTTAACTAGACAAAACGCCTGTCTTGAAGATAGTGACATACGTCTCAAGTTAATCAATCTACAAATCTAATCTCTCCGCACCATCATAAGTGGACAAGTTTAGTCTTGTTTCCATTTGATGGTTGAAGCCAGAAGCGGGAGGGGGACTGGGGGAACACAACTACTTAGAAGAGTCTAAAGTTGGGAGCGTGATGGGAGCGTGCGCTAATAATTATTTATGTTTATTAATATCGTTATCAAAACTTATATATATATATATATATATATAAAGTTCAGTACAAGTTACGGAGATATCATTCGCATGTTAATTTTTTATGATGTCAAGATAAATAATATTTAGTTTCTTGGCACTTTGATAAACGGGTATTAAATTTTTTCTAACTTTCTTCCTAAAATTTATGTTCTCTTTTAAAATTATGGTTATATTATGGGAATCGCTCATATCGCCGGGGAAACAACCTCCCGTCGCATGAGAAACGAGCTCCTGTCATCCGGGAAACGAGCTCCCAAGTAAGAACCGCCGAATCGAGGTTCTTACTGAGATTCGTCGACTTCATAGGAGTTTCTAGCTTCTAAGGGTTGTACCACCTTGTTCTCGCATCTTCCTCTTCAGATCCATTCTCAGTCCTCAAACTATCTTTGTAGTCCTCTTTTGTACAGGTGCGGCCTTCGTTGTCGGCCAATTTGGATTGGTGAGTTAAAGGACTGGTTCTTGCAGAAGACACAGATGCCATCATCCCACAACTCAAGAAATAGTCTTCGCTGTCACCTTCTCTTCTTTTCAGAACATCCTTTTAAAGTCTTCTGATGCTTGGTTATTCGCGATGTTGGAGCATCTCCAGAGTGTAGATAACTCTTGCTAGTATGGACCTCACGATGAACTCCCCAAATCCAACGATAAAAAACTGGAGCTTCCCGTACCAATTTGAACCTAGTTTTTACCGAAGTAGGAAATGAATCCTTACAATCGATCGATAAAACATGGGTGATTGGAAGAGAGAGAGATAAAGCAGAAGCAACACAGGCACACATGGCTATAGAGGAAGACCTTATTCTCCCAAATACTTCTAAGTCTTCTACCCTTTTAGAATAAGAGTAAAGGCACAACAAGGAATAAGACTCATTGCCTACTTAGAAAGATCCTAAACATAGGTCCATTAACCTTCTTCTTGAAGGGATGCATTGGTTCGTAGTCAGGCACGGGAATCTGGACATCCTCGGATGACGTAAATATATGAAATAGGAATTCCACAAATTCCCCGAAGTTAGGCGTGAACACAGACTAGAATCCATGTCAACATGCCCAGGCTCGGCCATCTCTGATCAACATGTCAGCTAACCAGTCTGCTGACTGCAGTGTCATTTTTCATATTGTTGTTGTCTCCTGCTTATCCAAGTCTTCTTCCTTCACCTTTGTAGCTCTGCTAAGAGCCTTCCAGATCGATTTATCATTCCCCATATGGGACTGACATATATAACATCTCAATTTAGCTTCATATATATATATATATATATATATATATATGGATCCAAAGTTTTCATATATAGAAAAAGATGGGAACCCTAACGCCGCCGTTAGGGTTTGGTGATTAGCCAACACCCGCGATTGCTTGAGATCCAGGGAGGGAACCCGACCGGGGGAGCACCCGGAGGTGATGGGGGGCTGGCACGACTAGGGAGGAAGGCAGAGGAAGGTGACTGGACAACAGTTGTTCGGAGGAAGCGTCCGCAGTGGAGGACGATCAATCAGAGACCGCATGCGGCCATGGCGGCCAGTCGGACGGAGACGCGGTCGACGGTGGGGATCGGCGAGGCATGGCGTAGAAGGCGACGACAAACCAGTAATCAACCGCGGTAGGGGGTGTCGTTAACGGGGCTGACGGGACATGACAATCTGGAGAGCAATTCGAACCTGGGCAATGGGGATGCGTCTCCATGAGTGGATTCGAGACGTTCTACGGCGGCGGAGAAAGGAAAACAACCGGTGGATGGTCAGATACATGGTAAATCGTGGGCTTCGTTTTTTCGGAAGGACGACGCTCAGGTGTCGAGTCAGATGAGGTTTGTTGCCCCCAAATGTGTGGGGGATAAAGTCCGGACTGTGTTCACGGAGGCGCATCTGGCGGAGACGATAGAGTAATGGAAGAACACTGTGTTGTATGTCCTTGGCAACCGTCCGTTCTACGGGCAGATTCGTGCCTATGCTGCCCGAGTATGAAGACCGAAGGGGAGCATGAAAATATTCTCGCGCGAGAATGGCTTCTTTTATGTTCGATTCAGGATGAAGGAAGACATGGACAGAATCCTAAGGGAGGTCCGTGGACGTTTGATGGAAGACTAATCATCATGAAGGCCTGGAGCCAAGAATCAAAGTGCAAAAGGGAAGTATTGAAGTCGGTTCCAGTCTGGATCCGACTTCCTGAATGGCCGATCAACTATTGGAGCATAAACATGATGATGCTGGTGGTAAGTATAGTTGGCTCACCTATTAAGGCGGATGAAGCGACTAAGAAGAGAGCCGACTGGATTATGCTCGATTTTTTGTTGAGAATGAGGCAGGGAGGGTTCTGCCACAGACCGTCGAGTATGAGCTACCTTCGGAGAGGTGTGCCTGCAGTGGTTTTAGTATGAATAGGTCCCGCCGGTTTGCCAGCATTGCAAGTGTTTTGGCAATCCAGCTAGAGACTGCAAAACGGTTGGAATGCATCAGCCAGGTGACGCTGCTGAGAACATCAACGGGAATGGACATGAGGGTATGGTGACAGACATCTCCGGGACAGGCACCTCTAGCAGTTATGGAAGAAATGTCCAGAGCAGCGATGCTGAAGTAGCAGAGGACGGCGATTACTACGTCGAACGTGCGGGAGATGAAAATCAAGATTGATATTGGGCTCGATAAAGCGTTGGCTCTGTCCAATGCTCGTCGTACATCTACCGAGGATAGCATGGATGGAGCAGGAGAAGGAGGGTCTAGAGGGATCAAAGCTTGATTGTGTTTCAGGCGCAAAATACTACACCGGACGGGTGTAGCGGGTTGGGGCGGAGGGAGGATGGAACCGATGAGGCACTATAGCAGAGGAGCTCAAAAGAACAGAAGTAGCAGCAGTCGATTGAAGGGGGGAGAAGGCAACGTCATTCTGGGTAATGAGAATAGAAAAAGACACGCAGGACCTTTGCGGAACAACACTGGACAGTGCACAGTATTCGCGGGGGGGGGGGGGGGTAGGTATTGTGCATTGACAACCCAAGATGGAAGGAAGTGCACCAGACAGCTATTGAGGCGGAGGTCGTTAATTACCCAGTTAACGACTCAGATGATATACATGGATCCAAATCACTGATTTAATGTCAGTGATCGCGTGGAACGTGAGGAAGACTTGCGTCCTAGGTAGATGGAAAGAGATCTGCGATGTGCTGAGAAAAAAAATTGTTGTATTAGCGCATTGCTGGAAACTAAAATCAAGACGGACATAATGCTGGCACAGAGGATACCTACCAACTGGAGTCAGGTCCATAACTTGCATCTTTGCGACATGGTCCGCATTTGGGTTAGGTGGGATTCTCGGAGTTGGGACGGACAAGTGTTGCACTTATTTGACCAATTGATTGCGGTATATTTTGCTAATAAGGGAGGCTTCAAGTTTAATAAGGGAGGCTTCAAGGGAGGGCTTCTGGCATAATCTTGGCTGGCTGAGCAGAATGGTGGATGTCCAATACGGACTTCCTCTGGTCGTTATGGAAGATTTTAACGCGTTGCTCTACATACATTAGAAGGTGTACGGTATAGTTGTTCCTGATTGTATCCACCAAGATTTTCAACACTATCTCCTTCAGTCTGGCTTAAAGCCTTTGGAGAGGACGGGGCATCTGTTGACGTGGCACAACAAGGGTGTTCGAAAGCGAGTAGCTTGTCAGCTAGATCGGGCTTTGGAAAACCGGAGTTGGTTCAGCAAGCATCCTGGTCTGAGGACAGAAGGGTTGATGGCAGGCACTTCGAACCACTCCCCGGTCTGCATACGACTTGTTGACCAACCGAGGTCCCATGCGAGACATTTTCGGTACAACAAGTGGGTGCTTCTCGAGGGATATAAGGAGGTAGTGCAACGGGGGCTACACGCAAATGTTAGAGGAAATCCCCAATTCCGGCTCATCAGCAAGCTGAAGAAGATGAAGACATGTCTAAAGACTTGGAACAGGCTGGTTCCGGCCCGGAAGCTCCAAGAGGAGCAGCAGCACCTCCGGGAGGTGCAACAACAGCTTCAAGAAGACATTTTGAATGAAGATATAACTGCAAAGGAAAGAAAACTAGTCCAAGATGTCGACGCTAGCAGGTTCCAGGAGCAGATAGAACTGGCACAGAGGACAAAGTTGTAACATTCATGTTAATTAGACAATTAAAATTAGTGCTTAGTAATTAAACATTTTAATCAAGAATTTAATTAGGTTAATCATATAAAAACAAAATCCATGAGAAGTCAAATTCAATTTGGATTATTCTTCATAAGAAGAGAAATCCAAATTGAATTGGTTAAGGACACAATGGTCAATTCACCATAATAATATCTTGACAACGCACCCTCCCTCTCACATGACCCTTGCATTCAACCCACACTCTTCTCCTCTATATAAACACCTTCCCACCTCCTTCACTCACCATCCATCCCACCTCAACCATAACACACACTTGGAGGATTTCTAGCTCTCCACTAAGGAAGTGCCGGGGGGGTGGGAGGTATTGTGCATTGACAACCCAAGATGGAAGGAAGTGCACCAGACAGCTATTGAGGCGGCAGTACAGGAGGATGGTCAGAACGAGGTCGTTAATTACCCAGTTAACAACTCAGATGATATACATGGATCCAAATCACTGATTTAATGTCAGTGATCGCGTGGAACGTGAGGGAGACTTGCGTCCTAGGTAGATGGAAAGAGATCTGCGATGTGCTGAGAAAAAAAAATTGTTGTATTAGCGCATTGCTGGAAACTAAAATCAAGACGGACATAATGCTGGCACAGAGGATACCTACCAACTGGAGTCAGGTCCATAACTTGCATCTTTGCGACATGGTCCGCATTTGGGTTAGGTGGGATTCTCGGAGTTGGGACGGACAAGTGTTGCACTTATTTGACCAATTGATTGCGGTATATTTTGCTAATAAGGGAGGCTTCAAGTTTAATAAGGGAGGCTTCAAGGGAGGGCTTCTGGCATAATCTTGGCTAGCTGAGCAGAATGGTGGATGCCCAATACGGACTTCCTCTGGTCGTTATGAAAGATTTTAACGCGTTGCTCTACATACATTAGAAGGTGTACGGAATAGTTGTTCCTGATTGTATCCACCAAGATTTTCAACGCTATCTCCTTCAGTATGGCTTAAAGCCTTTGGAGAGGACGGGGCATCTGTTGACGTGGCACAATAAGGGTGTTCGAAAGCGAGTAGCTTGTCAGCTAGATCGGGCTTTGGAAAACCGGAGTTGGTTCAGCAAGCATCCTGGTCTGAGGGCAGAAGGGTTGATGACAGGCACTTCGAACCACTCCCCGGTCTGCATACGACTTGTTGACCAACCGAGGTTCCATGCGAGACATTTTCGGTACAACAAGTGGGTGCTTCTCGAAGGATATAAGGAGGTAGTGCAACGGGGGCTACACGCAAATGTTAGAGGAAATCCCCAATTCCGGCTTATCAGTAAGCTGAAGAAGATGAAGACATGTCTAAAGACTTGGAACAGGTTGGTTCCGGCCCGGAAGCTCCAAGAGGAGCAGCAGCACCTCCGGGAGGTGCAACAACAGCTTCAAGAAGACATTTTGAATGAAGATATAACTGCAAAGCAAAGAAAACTAGTCCAAGATGTCGACGCTAGCAGGTTCCAGGAGCAGATAGAACTGGCACAGAGGACAAAGTTGTAACCTTCATGTTAATTAGACAATTAAAATTAGTGCTTAGTAGTTAAACATTTTAATCAAGAATTTAATTAGGTTAATCATATAAAAACAAAATCCATGAGAAGTCAAATTCAATTTGGATTGTTCTTCATAAGAAGAGA
Organism: Iris macrosiphon; assembly: GCA_036927795.1. Classification (NCBI taxonomy): domain Eukaryota; kingdom Viridiplantae; phylum Streptophyta; class Magnoliopsida; order Asparagales; family Iridaceae; genus Iris; species Iris macrosiphon. The sequence continues at coordinate 26,835,019 of JAYESA010000019.1, forward strand.
AATCCAAATTGAATTGGTTAAGGACACAATGGTCAATTCACCATAATAATATCTTGACAACGCACCCTCCCTCTCACATGACCCTTGCATTCAACCCACACTCTTCCCCTCTATATAAACACCTTCCCACCTCCTTCACTCACCATCCATCCCACCTCAACCATAACACACACTTGGAGGATTTCTAGCTCTCCACCAAGGTATGCCGTAACCCTTCTTATGTTCTAAAATTAGATATATGCATATAGAGATGTGTGTGGGGGGGGGGGGGGGGGGGGGGGGGTGTCAAGAAAAGGGAGAGGGGAAAGGGACTGCAGCAAGCAGCAGTAGAGCAGCAGCAGCAGCAACAACAAGCTATATGTATATATATTTGTATGTATGTATGTATATATATATATAGATACATGTACATACATATATATATATATATATATATATATATATATATATAGATATAGGTATACTATATATTATATTATATATGTTTACTATATACATAATTATATATATACTATATATGTATCTATATACATATGTAAACTATATTCTATATGATATACATAACTATATGTGTATCTATATATGTATGCTATATTGTATCTATGTGTGTATCTATATATCTTATATATATGCGTGTATCTACATATATGTGTGTGTGTGTATATATATATATATTATATATATATATATATATATATATATATACATTATTTTTTTATATTTAAATTTTTATATAGATATTTGTCTCATCTATAACCAGAAATAACATAAAATTGACCTAGAAATCTAGTGGGTTAAATCTACTTAATTATATTTCACCAATTAATGTGAATTATTCATGATATAGGTTATCTGGACCCCGTCACACTCTGACTTGTTTCACCCGCTTTGGACCCCAGACGAGTACAGTCTCTGATGGTCTTCTTACTGATAATTTCTATAACTTAAGTAGTATTGTTGTACTTGATTCCTGACACGAAGAAACACGGACTAGCATATCTTGTGTTTTTAGACCTTGATCTTGTGTAATACTTGATATTCGTGTGATTCATGTATGATAGTCGGGGCAAAAAAATGCTAGTTTATATGTGATCATACCCTTAAATCATGTGCAAATATAATTCTTGTGCAAAGGCTAACCATACACTTCACGTATGATTAGCCGGCTCCCATTGTGCAATCCTAAGACGATCACATAATCAAACTAGTATTTCAAAACACTTAGTGACTATAGATTTCCTTGATACATGACATTTTTCTGTTTATTCATTTTTCTTGTTCATTTCTTACCATGCCTTGATGTCAGTTTATTTATCCATCATGTACTACTTTTTCTATCACTGTTTTATATTCTTTATCATGTATTGAAACTACTATTAGAATTGTACTCGTTCAATCCTGACTAGATAATATTTCAGGTAGCACTTAGAAGGACCTGTATCCCATCTATTATGGATTTTTGGAAAATATCTTCGAGCCTGATTTTACCTCCTGGAGGATCGAGGAAGGCCGCAAGCGGAAGACCTAGTTATGACAATAGTTAAAGTTTGCAGACTTACTATAGTTGTATGATTTATGAATACAAAATTTTGTACTGTAACATTTATATACATATATATATATAGCATGTTTTCACCTACCTTAGTTTTGTGATTGAGTATAATATATGTTTCCTCTATATTATGATATGTTGGTTATACAGTACTAGTTCCAGACAGCGTTCTACCGCCGACACTGTGACATAGGCTGGACGTGCCCACGCACTCGTATCCGAACACCCGGGTGCGGGTCGTGACAGAAGTATTCGTGGTTGCAGGATGGCGATAGATGTTCGAAGTACTTTTACGACGTTGTGAGAGCACATCAGCATCACAACCATATCAAGCTTATTACTGGCGACGAAAAGGAGGTGGCGACCCCAAAGGACATTCAAGCGGAGGCAGTGAGGTATTACTCAAACTTGTACAATCAACAAAATTATTTAACCATGTTTCCTGAGTTGGTTCGCAAGCGTGTGGTCACACCATACGGTAATCATGTTCTATTGGCTCCGGTGACAATAGAAGAGGTGGAAAAGATTATCAAGAGGGCGGACCCAAACAAAGCACCGGGGCCTGACGGGTTTGGCAGCTGATTCTATCAGGTGCATTGGGAGGAGATTTAAGTTCGAAGTGCTGGAGGTGATCACAGATTTCTTTGAGAAGGACAGGCTTCTATGGAAGTTGAACCATACTTTCCTCACGCTTATTCTGAAGGAGGGTGCCAGTTCGCTCGCGGACTTCAGTCCCATCGCGTGTTGCAACTACCTCTACAAACTGATTATGCATTTGATGTGTCGGTGGATGAAGAAAATTATGTGGGAGCTGATTTGGGAGCTGATTTCTTCGTACCAGGCAATATTCATCAAAGGGAGGGATATTGCTGTCAACAACATTTGAGCTCATGAGATGGTACATCACTTTAATAAACCAGGAGGGGACAAGGTTTGCATCAAACTGGATCTTCGGAAGGCATATGACACCGTGAACCGGGAATCTCTGTCAGATCATGCTTACTATGGGCTTTGATAGCAGGTGGGTAGCCAGGGTTCGGGAGTGTTTCACAACCCCGACTTTCTCTGTGCTCATCCAGGGGCAGCCGCATTGATTTATTGGAAGCAACAGGGGATTGAGGCAGGGTGACCCACTGTCGCCTTATTTGATTACTCTGGTCATGAAATATTTCTCGTGTCTCATGGAGGCTGCGGTGCTCAGGAAGCAGATTATTCCGCTTCACATGAGGGTGACCCCTCATGTGTCGCACTTGATCTATACAGATGATCTACTGATTTTCTTGAAACCAAGGGGGTATGACTCAGCTGGCCTCTATCATGGAGATGTTCGGTTTATACTCAGGTCTACACATGAATCGGAACAAGAGCAAGGCTTACTTTAATAAGCACTGCCAGAATAAGGAGGAACTTACATCACTTCTGGAAGTAGAGCAGGATGAGCTTCTGGTCAAATACTTGGAGATCCCGTTATCAGTCAATTACGTCAGAGATATGGATTGCCAGTCTAGTTGAGTATACACAGAGGCGAGTTGAGGGATGACATGCCCAAAACCTATCTTTTGGAGGACGATTTGAGCTGGTTCGCGCAGTCATTACTGCAATTGCTCGCTTACGATTAATAGGATCGAAAATATTTGTCAACTTTGTTTGGAAATGGGGGATACATGTATAGGTAGGACACCCTCTGTGCTCCGGGATGTGGCTGGGTTGAAGCTTATTTGGAAGTTTCTTTCAAGAAACTCGCTATGGGTAGCTTGGATGGAGAACAGATACTTGAGGGGACAATTTTTGGAGTAGGTCTTCAAACAATAATGACTGTTGTTTTCAAAAGTATTATTTTATACCGCTCTCAATTGAAGCAGTTGATCTCGAGGGTCTTCAAAGATTGTGAGACCACAGACCTATGGTTTGATCCATGATGGATTGCACACCAAAGCTTGATAGAGCGAGGAGGGTAGTGTCGAAGGACTGGAAGAAGGGTACATGTGTCATTCTGAGAAATGGAGTCTAGCGTCCGGAGTTACATGGCGGCATGCGACAATTCTGGGAGATCATTCGGACGATAAGGGTGGACACATCACTTCAGACTGATACATGAATTTGGGATAATACTGAAGCGGAGCAGTTCGCACATAGTCATAGCTAATGCTGTCAGAGTCGCACACCCGGAGATGGAGTTGGCGGATGTGGTATTGGGCAAAGGTGTTGCTCGTAAAATACAGTTTTGTCTATACAAATTGTGCCTGGGAAGACTACTCACACTTGATAGGTTGCAGAGATTTAGACTGCAGCTGGAGGTCCATGGATGTATACTGTGCCGGCAGAGGGATGAATCCATGACACATTCTTCCAATGTCCGGTGGCATGGGATATTTGGCTAGACCAGCATGATAGGTTGGACTTATCTAGTAGGGAGATCCATGACTGGAGAGCAATCGTTGAGGTCATGAGAAGAGAGAAGCAGAAAGGTTTTGCTTGGTACAACGAGGCTTGGATCAGAATTGTTGCAGCGGTATGGCATGTCTTGAAGGAGCGGAACAATCGTATCTTTGAGGGGTCGGTAATTAGATTCAAGCCTCTGAGGATCTGCCGCATTCAATCCTGGTGGAACTACCGGGGGGACAAACAATTGAACAAGTGGTTGAGTACGAAAGTGTGCTCCCATCCTGCTCGACCTGTGGATGTTTTGGGCATACCAGGTCGGTGTGTAACGAGAAAGTAACGGAGAAAGACCCAGGGAGCCCAACTCCGGGAGGGTTTCACCCGGATAAAGAGGGAGGTAACCAATCTGAAGGGGAGGAGGATTCAGCTGATCACAACATGGAGGCGGCTACGACTGAGCAAGGTAATTCAGCCAAAGAAGGAAGGAACCAAACTGAAGGGAGTCGTCAGCAGGGGGAAGAGCCCAATAGCATCCTTGGTAAGAGAAGTAGAGAATCAAGCAGGAGAAAATATTCCACATCCTAGTGACCAAATCAAGGCTGCTACGCTAATTGATGAAATGGAAGACGACTGTTCTCAAATGGTAGTCTTCAAGGAGGCTACACAAATAGTTACTAGCACCCTCATTGATCAAGGATAAGCCCAGTCAAGCGGCAAAAGTAGTGCCAAGCATCAGCGAACTTCCAAGCCAGGTCCAGCAGGGTCTCTGCAAACTCAACCTCTGGGAGATCCTCAAGAATAAACCAGAATACTACGGAGGCTCAGTAGCTTACCATGGATAATCCTCGGTGGCTAGCCATCTCCCGGCAGGAATTCGATAGACGGTCAAGTGCAATTGAACAAGACGAGCTCTCCTTTTGCTCAATGGCCCGTATTTGGATCATGTGGGACTTGGCTATCTGGTCAGGGAAGGTTCGCTTCGAATCGGAGCAACTGGTGGTGGTTGAGCTTAAGAACCATGGTTGTCTTAACATTTTGTTGGGAGCTGTGTACGGGAGGAGATATAGCCTGTGGAAGGACATTAACCTGGTCAGCAATACCTGGGATCGGACACTTCAACGCAATTCTCTACGCTCACGATAAGAAAGGGGGACGGAGGGTTCCTGACTCCACCTTAGCAGACTTAAATTGCCTACTGATGTCGGGTTTGGCGTGTCTTCGTACCATGGGTCTCAACTAAACGTGGAGTAATCAAGCTATGACGAACCGTATATGGTGTAATCTGGATCGTGCGCTTGGGAATGAGAAATGGTTCGATAAATTCCCGGAAGTCGTCTCCTAAGGACTTCCTGCCGGTACTAGTGATCACTCTCCACTCTTGGTACGTATTCTCAGCCCCCCCCCCCCCCCCCCCCCCCCCCCCCTTTCACGAAATCGCCCATTCCGTTATAACAATGCTTGGCCACTGTGTGAAGGATATAATGACACTATGAAGGAGGGCCTTACCATAGTCGGTACAAACCAGTTCCGTCTGTGTTCTACTTTGAGAGGAATCAAACTGAAGCTCAAGGGATGGAACAAGAACCGCGGTCACTCCAACCTTCAGGAGAAGGAGCAAGCTCTGACTGAGGTCCAACGGGAGGTGCAATTGGGAGCTGAGGGTGAGGAGGTTCTCGGGCTAGAAAAATCCCTGCGGGAGGAAGTGAACAACCTGCAGATCCAAGAGGAAACCCATCTTCAACAACGAGCGAAGTGTAGCTGGCTCAAAGAAGGGGATAGATGCTCAAAAAATTTCTATGGAGTGATCCGAGCTCGTCAACATCGAAACCATATTACTCGACTTGTGGGGACAGACGGGAAGGAGGTTTCTTCAGATCAAAACATTGTAAAGAAAGCGATCGATTTCTACTCTGACTTGTACAACAATGTCCAAGAGAACAGATTTCCTAATATAGTGTGTAAGAGGCTGGTAACGGATGAAGGCAATGCAACACTGCGCCAACCGATCACAGCTAAGGAGATTGAGGGGCTTGTTATGGAGGCTGATACCAACAAGTCTCCGGGGCCGGACGGGTTTTCCGCAAAGTTCTTTCAAATCCACTGGAAGGAGCTAAAGCGCCCGGCCACTGCAGCAGTTAGGGAGTTTTTCTGTTCCGAAAAACTCCTAAAAGAGTTTAATCTGGTCCCCGAAGAAGGAAGGGACGTCGGCCTTGGTAAACTTCCGCCCTATAGCCTGTTGTAATTTTGTGTACAAAATAATCTATAGTATTTTGTGCAGCAGAATGCAGGGACTGATGGAGGGGCTTATTTCGCAAAACCAGACGACGTTTATCCGTGGGCGGCTTATCTCAGAGAATTACCTTCTGGCACATGAGTTAGTCTGGGAGTTCAACAAACCGGGTAGCTGCAAGTGTTGCATTAAATTAAACCCTCGGAATGCCTACGATACAGTGAACCGCAAATATCTGTGCCACCTCATGAGGGATATGGGTTTCGATGGATGATGGGTGTGTAGAGTTGAAGAATGCATCTCGTCTCCGACCTTTTCGATTCTCATCAAGGGCCAACCTCACGGATTTATCAGGAGCAATAGGGGTTTGAGACAGGGCGACCCTCTATCTCCGTATATATTCACTATAGTTATGAAGTACTTCACCGGTCTAATGGATATGGCTATCCACACCAAACAGATTGTGCCTATTTATAGTAGAATAAAGCTTGCGGTCTCCATCTTATATACGCCGACGATCTGCTGGCATTTATCCAACCTTCTGAGAGCAATATTCAAATGTTTACGACGGTACTTGTGGAGTTCGGACGGTTCTCCGGGCTAGAACTTAACAAAGATAAGAGCAAAGTCTTCTTCAACATATTATGTACCACTAAAACCCAGTGTCAGCACCTTCTTCAGATAGAGCAGGGAGACCTTCCTGTAAAGTACTTGGGCCTGCCTCTCACTATCTCGTATGCCCGAGCAATGGAATGCAACACTGCTGGAGGCGATCCAGGTACGCCTGGAGGGTTGGTAGGCAAAAACACCTTCTTTCGATGGACGGATCGAGCTTGTTAAGACTGTCATTGGAGCAGTGGTTTTGTTCTGGTTGCAAGCAATCATGGTCTCCTCTTCTACGTTGTAGAAAATAGTCTCATTGCCAACTTCATATGGCGGGGGGGCATTCACACTATTGATTGGAAGGACCTGTGTAAACCAAAACAGGAAGGGGGAGTTACTACGCTCCCTAAGCGCTTTACGAGAATGTACGAAGATGAAACTGGCATGGAGATACATTGAAGGAAACTTTCTATGGTCGAAATGGATGGCAGGTAAGTATGCTTCGGGTACGAACTTCTAGGAGTTGTCGCTACTCGGTTGTCTTGAAAACCATATTACACCAAAGACAGCGGAGTAATCCTTTCCTAACCAGGGTGGTGGTTGACGGGCGGTTGACGGATCTATGGCACGATCCATGGATAGGGCACCGCAGTGCTAAGGAGTGGGGGGTGACCAAGTCAGCGGCCAGGCGGGTCTCGGGTGGCAGGTTTCGACCATTTTGAGGCATGACCAGTGGCAACTAGATAGCAGGAGAATGGGTCAAACACTTAAGGATCTAATTCTGAGCATCCAAATCGATTGTACTAAAAGCAAAGATTGTTGGATCCTTGAGCTGGGCGAGTACTGGGCTTTGTCCTCAGAGCTATGTATGATGAGGTGAGAAGTAAATACCCCAAACAGGAATGGCTCGAACTTGTCTGGACCAAGGGGGCGGCTGTGAAGATGCAACTGAATATGTTTAAGGTGTTCCCCGGGCGCCTCCTCACGATGGATAGATTGCGCAGACTTGGTATCCTCTCCAACGGGCATCGGAGTCTCTTGTGTGGCGTGGAGGAGGAGAACTAAAGACATCTTTTCTTCAAATGTAACTTCAGTTCTTGTATCTGGCAAGCCCAGATAAGGAAAATGGGGATACTGTCTGACGTAGAGGAGGATCTGGAGGTGGGGGTCAGAACCATATTTGTTGCCCGTCATAAAGGTAAGAACTGGTACCGGGAGGCCAGAATACAACTCCATAGTAGGGTATGGCAATGGGAGGCCAGAATACGACTCCAGTGTATGGTATGGCAAATGGCAAATTTGGAAGGAGCGCAACAACAGAATCTTTGAAAACTTGGAGAGGTCTCCCTACGGAGTGTTGTTACCATAGAGCAGGATGTTTCGGCACTGGGTAACTCTGTATAGTTGGTTTACTACACCGCCTCCCCCTTCTCCTCCCCTCCATCCCCTTTTCCTTCTTTCTTATTATTACTGATGTATTGTGGTATTTTCCAGTATTAATAGAAGTTTACCCTTTCCAAATATATATATATATATATATATATATATATATATATATATATATATATATATATAAGGGCCTCATATTCTACCGCATTATTAGACAACTAGTTGAATAGTGAACAATTATGGCACTTACGAGTTCTCAGTCTTTTTCGGTCTCTTGACTTCTATAGCCTAGTCAGGAACTAAACTTCCCTATTTTCACTAAAGCCTAGATTAAGACTCCCCTCGAGACTTGAGATGGGTCATCTTTCTTTCCCGGAAGAGCCCTCCTCGCAACTAAAGTACTTCTTTCCCTAAACGACACACGCCTTATATTATAGGCTTAATTACATGTCATTAATCTAGTTCACTCCTTGGAATAAAGGCTTAACTCATAACTCCTCTAGTTCTCTCAAACCTTAATCCCTACCCGTTATGCCGGTCGAGATGGAGCTGGGAGCCAACCTATACTTTCCTTGGGCTCGCCCATACGCATTAACTATGGGACTTTTCATAGCGTTCAAGCTATCGAAAACATTGGACCCATCAGACTTTTGTTGAAAAAACCAACACCAAGTCTCTATAAGTCTCTTTGATCTTTTCGGGAGCAGAGCAGTCACAGAATGAAAATGAAAATGATGGAAGACTTATTTTTAACATTCGTTCTGGAAATACGAAATGAGAAAATAGACGATCTTCCAGATCTTCAGGAAAGAGTAAGAATCAGTGCTCAAAGGGGAATAAACATAGGGTAGGTGGTGCCAGTGATCGCTCGGATAATGAAAGAATGGATGGATGCACTCTCCTTCTTTCAAGCCGTAGTTTGCTTTTTCAAGAAGAAAGCCAATATTCCATACCGGGGCACGCTGGGTACCGCTGTAAGTAAGGTCTCGTTCTCCCTTCAACCCTTTGCTTTAAGCGATATATATATATATATATATAAGACAAGCACCTCTAGCTCAAGTGGCTAAGGTGGGAGTCATCCCCCCAAGAGATCTTCGGTTCAAGCCTTGAAAGAAGCATTTTAATTTCCAAGTGATAGAGAATTAAAGTGGGCAAGTCGGATGGGAGCTGCGGGCTAGGCGGACCATGTACAGGCAAGGTGGGCTGGGTGCGGGTAATGCGGGCCGGAAGCGGGCCGGCTTGTGGGCCTTTGGGCCTGGATGTGCCCTTCGGGCCAGGTTATAGGCCTTCGGGCAGAATTAGTAGGCCTTCGGGTCAACTTGTAGGCCTTCAAGTCATGTTTTTGGGCCATTCGGTGGTCATTCTGTAATACAATTACCATTTCCAAAGTGGTAGAAAAATTAAAGTGAGCATCCGGATGGAAGCTGCGGGCCAAGCGAACCATATACGGGCCAAGTGGGCTGGGTGCGGGTCAGGCGGACCGGAAGCGGGCCTGGTTGTGGGCCTTCAGGCTAGGTTGTGGCTTTCGGGCCGGGTTATAGGCATTAGGGCAAGATTAGTAGGCTTCGGGTCAGAGGGTTATAGGCCACTCGGTGGCCAATCTGTAATACAATTAACATATATATATATATATATATATATATATATATATATATAAGTTCAAAAAAATCAGTAGAAATAGGAAATTTATATGTAATATATTTTATGTAAAAATATGTTCATAACTGAATAGTAGGTATGAGCTTTGGTCTTTAAGAAAATTCAAGATTAAAAAATTGAATATTATATTGTTTACTAAAAGAGAGTATTTATAGTTTATTATATTAAATAAAAATAAATTCAGAAATCAGTTATAAATTTAGTGTAGTATGAAGGGTTAGGACGTGTGTTTGACATCCTAGTTTGGCCTTTGGGCCTGGATGTGCCCTTCGGGCCAGGTTATAGGCCTTCGGGCAGAATTAGTAGGCCTTCGGGTCAACTTGTAGGCCTTCAAGTCATGTTTTTGGGCCATTCGGTGGTCATTCTGTAATACAATTACCATTTCCAAAGTGGTAGAAAAATTAAAGTGAGCATCCGGATGGAAGCTGCGGGCCAAGCGAACCATATACGGGCCAAGTGGGCTGGGTGCGGGTCAGGCGGACCGGAAGCGGGCCTGGTTGTGGGCCTTCAGGCTAGGTTGTGGCTTTCGGGCCGGGTTATAGGCATTAGGGCAAGATTAGTAGGCTTCGGGTCAGAGGGTTATAGGCCACTCGGTGGCCAATCTGTAATACAATTAACATATATATATATATATATATATATATATATATATATATATAAGTTCAAAAAAATCAGTAGAAATAGGAAATTTATATGTAATATATTTTATGTAGAAATATGTTCATAACTGAATAGTAGGTATGAGCTTTGGTCTTTAAGAAAATTCAAGATTAAAAAATTGAATATTATATTGTTTACTAAAAGAGAGTATTTATAGTTTATTATATTAAATAAAAATAAATTCAGAAATCAGTTATAAATTTAGTGTAGTATGAAGGGTTAGGACGTGTGTTTGACATCCTAGTTTTACTTTAACAATTTCCACATTAGTTACATTACGAGAGGTCTACTTCAGCAGTTGTCAATGTTAGCGAACAAAGCAAGTACCTATAGCCTTGCTCACTTTCTTTTCTTTCATGGCATTGTTTCTTTAGCTATATGCATGATCATTATACTACATATTCCTACTCGTCACACCTAGTTCTTGTATGTTGTTCAATTCGTTAACACTTTTCTGCTTGTATGTGATATAATATGTAGAGACAAGAACATAATTGCTTAGTGGATTTATTAACAACTTTAACCCAGGATAATTAGGGAAAACATTATTATATACTTAACAGAAAATTTACTGTAGCGAAATAAATTTATATTAAATTATTATAAACGAAACAAGTTTGAGAAATTTGTAAAAAAAGTCATCGTCCGCCAACAGTGTTGGCGGAAAACACAATTGCTGTACACGTAAGCAGCAAAAAATTTAAAAAAATTAAAATGTGGGCCCCACGGCCAATTTCCGCCAACAGAGTTGGCTGAAATTGGGGGGGGGGCCAATTTCAGCCAACTCTGTTGGCGGAAATTGGCCCCGTGGGGCCCACGTTTTTTTCTTTTGGTTTTGTTTGGTTTGGTTTGGTTTGATTGGTTTTTTTCGTTGGTTTATTTTAATTAGTTATATTTCTGTTTTATTTATTTAGTTTAGTTTACTTTGGTAATTAGATTGAAGTAAAATTATTTTAACGAAATGAAATTAAAATAAATGAATTGGAAAGAAATATTTAGAAATATTTTTTTCGGAACTTTGTTTTTCAAGCATCAAAATTCGTATAAATTCCATCTAAAGCATAAAAGTTTAAAAAATTAGGAAAAAAATATCAATATGAATTGGACGTTTATATTTATAAATATTATATTTTTATCGTAAATTTTTTCGTCGTAAAATAATAATAAAAAAAATCTGTCGTAAGACTATTACGTCTGCCGTCGAGCAGACTTCGAGCGGCCATAAGTACTTGTTTTGAAATCGTTTTTTGTCAAATAATAAGTCGATTTGTATGTTTTCGACGAGAGTAACACAAATCATGTAGAAAAAAAATTTATCCGAAACAAGATGCATATGTTACAGGCAAAAATATAAATTTTAAAACTTTAAAGTATCATAACTTTTGACTGGGAGATCGAAACAAGCCCCAGTTTGTGCCAAAATGATCGTATGGAAAAGTACTACAGAATAAACAGTTTCACCGTTTGACGGACTTTGAAAATTTTTAGAATCGTCAAAAAACGATGTTTCGATCTCCAAATTTGACTTTCGGTAATCTTATTTTTGAATATTTAAAATTTACTGTAGGGAAATAAATTTATATTGGATGTGGGGGCCCATGGATTTAAACGATGTTTCGATCTACAAAAAAAATTTAGAAATATTTAAATTAATTTATGTTTGTTTAAAATTTTGAAATAAATTTATGTTTCGATATACAAATTTTGATGCTTTGAAAACAAAGTTCCGAAAAAAATATTTCTAAATTTTAATTTTCCAATTAATTTATTTTAATTTCATTTCGTTAAAATAATTTTACTTCAATCTAATTACAAAAGTAAACTAAACTAAATAAATAAAACAGAAATATAACTAATTAAAATAAACCAACGAAAAAAAAACCAATCAAACCAAACCAAACCAAACCAAACAAAAAAAAAATGTGGGCCCCACGGGGCCAATTTCCGCCAACAGAGTTGGCTGAAATTGGCCCCCCCCAATTTCAGCCAACTCTGTTGGCGGAAATTGGCCGTGGGGCCCACATTTTAATTTTTTTTAATTTTTTTGCTGCTTACGTGTACAGCAATTGTTTTCCGCCAACACTGTTGGCGGACGATGACTTTTTTTACAAATTTTTCATACTTGTTTCGTTTATAATAATTTAATATAAATTTATTTCGCTACAGTAAATTTTCTGTATACTTAATTAGCTTGATAGTCAGAAGTTCAGGGTCATTGCAACCAAATTGTCACCTTATTACCATCTAACAGGACATGTATCCAAGAATCCCATGTTGCTCATCAGTCCAGGGCATATGTGTGCAAGAACCCTGTGTTGCTCTTCAGTCATTTTGCGTAGAGGCAGATCGGACTTAGACACCGTCATCAGTGGTCGTGATTCCGGTCCTGCACAGGATAGCTATCAACTCTCATTTTTGTTCTGACATGACCATCTGGGTTGCCCCAATCGAGACTTGATGCATCGTACATGTAGTATGAATCTCGCGTATTCTAAGTACGCTTTGCCATGCATATTTCGTCCTCTTTTTCTACAGTAGATTTCATGAGAGATTTGTGGATCTATCCAACACACGGACCATTTAAAGATTTAATGATGTTGGCTGATGAATCGACTCTTTAGTCATATGTACGCTTGTTGTCTACTCGAAAAGCTGCAACTCCTTGCTTAGCTGATTAAGTTGTGAGTTCACCATCCAAATTATCATATAAATCCCAGAAGATTTGAACCAGAGTTCCCATAAAAAATGTTTGATGATTAGTGCATGTTGCTGGTATTAGAGTTGAACATAGGGTTCCCCATATTCACATCCAAAATGGCCTCAAATAAAAGTATGCGTTCAATCAATCGCAAGAACTTCTGTGATGCACACTCAACTTCCCGTTTTTGTGCAAGGATATACAATAGTACATGCAGAAATGTTGGTCCGCATGAGGCCCGTTCCCATCCAACCTTATTCGACGTTACAACTTGGCCTGCATGTTAACCAAGTCCCTGTCAAAGTCCACTCTCCAAACGATCGGATTAAGGAGGCTCTCGGAATTGCAAAGCTCGTATGGGACAATGTCAAAATTAGGAGTATCCAAAAGTATACTCACTTGACTTTAATGTACTTTTTTCCCTAACTTAGGTACATTTTTCCACTGGATTTTTGTCACCCTAAGAAGGTTTTAACGAGGCACCCACATCGCGTTGGTCATACCCCTATATATTTTCAAGTCATGAAACGAATCGACTTTGACTCACTTTTTTCCTAAGATTATGGTTTTCCCCACATAATTTTTCGAATCAAAATTTTGGTGAAGTCTACCTACATTGTATACATCCCCATAAAGTCGCATTAATTTGCTACATGAAAATTGATGATTATCATCCCTGAATACTTTTATGAAGATCGAAGTCGATCATCCCTGATGATTGATGCTGACCATTCTTGATGAAGATTGTATATTGAGTTGTGCACATTCAATGAGAAGTGTTGTAGTTAGTTATAACTACTAGATATGATTGTGCCGACCAACTATGGTTATAACTATCTCCTAGAGATATTGTTGTTATCTCTTGTAACAATCTTGACTTTGTATATAAACCTAGTTGCATACCCATTCAAGGGTTGCTTGCTCTTCTTAATAAACAAGAGGTTTTCTCTCTCCTCCATTACTCCTCTTCTCCATCTGATTGTACTTGAATATATATTCTTGACCATTGTGTCTTAAAGATTATTGACTCCATGATTGTAACATGGTATCAGAGCTTCTAATCCACAAAACTTCCTAGCCCAAAACCAAAATTCTCCAAACAATCTTCACATACTTTCCTACAAGATTGTCTATGGATTTTGTCTATGGATTTGCTTCCATCTTGAATTGTTCAAGAACATTTCTTGCATCTCTCTTTGTGAGAGAATAAGAAATCCCTTAGATTGAACTCTGAAGATTATAACTCCATGAACATATTGTCACCCTTGTCCATCATTTGAAAATTTTAAGGACCTCCGCAAAGGAAACAACAAACTGTTATCATCGTCAGGCCAATACAATGTTATCTACAAGTACTGATTGTGTTACAGTAAGGGGTAGTACTACACAAGCTGGGTCTCTCAAAATACACAGAATAGTCTTCATCAATTATCATGAACTCAAAAAGATAAGATGGCTTGATAAAATTCAGTAACTATCAATGAGTAATAAGGTCATAATTGACTTCTTTAGCTGCAAACATTATGCTCATAACAATAGAAATTTAGTAGAATGCTTGACTTATTTATTATTTACGTGGAGTTACATATATATAGGAGAGGCTAACTCCTCTCTCTACTACTCTACTCCATGTGGGCCTAAAAAATCCTTTAATACTCTCAACACTCCCCTTCAAGATGGACAATAGATATCAATCATCCCCATCTTGTCACATAGTTTAGAAAGACTCAATGACTTAAGACCCTTAGTAAGACAATCTGCGACTTGCTCTTCTGAGCGATCATGATCGAGCTTTAATATCCCTTTCTCTAGCTTCTCTTTGATGAAGAACCGATCGATTTCGATGTACTTTGTTATGTCATGCTGAACTGGATTGTTAGCTATACTTAGTGCAGCTTGACTGTCACTCAGAAGGCGCAATGGTGTTTCCTGCTCCAGCTTCAACTCTGTCAGCAGTGCTTTTACCCACAACAACTATAACACTCCAAGAGTCATAGCTCTATATTCTGCTTCAGCGGTCGATCGTGCTACCACAGACTGTTTCTTGCTTCTCCATGAGACTAGGTTACCCCCCACAAAGACACAGTAACCTGAGGTAGACCTTATGTCGTTCATGCAGCTTGCCTAATCTGCATCGCAGTACCCCTCAACACCCATGTGTCCGTTGTTCTTGAACCATAGCCCTCTTCTAGGAGCCCCCTTCAGATATCTCAGAATATGAAAAACTACATCCATGTGGCCCTTCCTTGGATCATGCATGTAGCGACTCACTACACTCACAACAAATGGGATATCAGGACGTGTGACCTAGATAAATCAATCTGCCTACAAGCCTCTGATATCTCTCACGATCAACTGGTTCTCCTGCATCTGGCCCCAACTTATTTTTCTAATCGATTGGAGCGACTGTCGATCGACATCCCAGCATACCAGTTTCTATGAGCAAGATCTAGTACATACTTCCTCTGAGAGAGAACGATCTCATCTCTTCCTCGAGCCACCTCGATCCCGAGAAATACCTCATCATTCTCAAGTCCTTTACTTCAAATTCCTTAACAAGTTTTGACTTCAGCTGGGTAATCTCCTCCTCCTCATCACCTGTGATCACTATACCATCTACATATACTATAAGTATGTTGACGTGGCCTCTCGCATGTCGGAAGAAGACCGTGTGATCTGCATTGATCTGGTTGTACCCCATGCCTGTGACAACCTTTCTGAATCTTTCAAACCAGGCCCGAGCAGATTGCTTGAGTCCATACAGTGATTTCTTCAGCTTACACACATTTCTTGTTGACTGCTTCGTGCAAAAAATCGGGAGCATCTTCATGTATACTTCTTCTTGTAGATCTCCATGAAAAAAAGGCATTCTTCACATCCAATTGATGAAGTTGCCATCCATATTTTGCTACAAGAAAAATCAGGGTTCGTACAGTGCTCATCTTTGCTACTGGAGCAAATGTCTCATCATAGTCGATGCCATAGGACTGAGTGAATTTCTTTGCAACCAATATTGCCGTGTATTGCTCCACCTTTCCTTCTGGCGTCTCTTTTACTGTGAAGACACATTTGCATCCAACTGCTCTTTCCTTAGATAATGGAACAAGTTTTCATGTCCCATTTCTTTCAAGTGCCCCAAGTTCCTACAACATTGCAGCTTTCCACCACGGATCTTCCTTCGCTTCCTGCCAACACTTAGGCAAAGAGGTGGTGTCATACTCATAACCATAACGATTAGGAAATCTTTTCCGCATTACTGCGAGAAGAACTCCTTAAGGGAATAGGAGAAGGACAATGAGAAGAAATTATACAATCCGAATCAGAGGGATCTACATTCGAATCAGAGGAATCCAATGCGGAAGGTTCTTCAGGAGTTGGGACAGGGTTAGGCGGGGGACATGGCACATGGCACAGTAGGGGTAATAGGCACAGTAGTGGACTGCTGCTTTCTCCTTCTGTAGACTTGGAGCTCTGTAGATTTTTCTGTAGTCTGTTCCTCCCCCTGTACTGCAGCATCACTTTATTCCTCCTCATTGTGAGCTTCCTCATCACTTTCCTCCCCCCTCGCTATCTCCCCCGTGTTCCCTTGGACCAACTTCCGTCATTGGGCATGGAACTGACCCGACAATCACGCTTGGGCCCATCTCTCCCTCACTCCTAACACCTGTGTTAGGTGTGTTACCAAATGCGAAACCTTCACCTGAACCATTGTGGTAGTATGGTTTCATCTCTCTGAATGTAACGTCCATGCTCACAAAGAGCCTTCGCTCCACAGGACTCCAGCAATAGTATCCCTTCTGAGTCCCTAGGTAGCCAACAAAGACGCACTTCACTGCCCGAGGGTCCTACTTTTCCACCGCAGGCCTACTATCCTTCACAAAACACACATCCAAATACCTTTTGGGGAACAATGTAGTTCTTACCTGTAAGCATCTCAAACGATGTCTTCCATCCTAACACCTGAGAGGACATCATGTTGATGAGATATGCAATAATCAACACGGCATGGCCCAACAAGTGTTTAAGAACATTCATAGCAAACATCATTGACCGTGCCACTTCTAACAAGTGTGTTCTTCCGCTCCGCCACGCCATTTTGAGCTGGTGTATAGACACATGAAGTCTAATGTTGTATCTCATGGGCTGATAAGTATTCTTCAATAGCCTTGTTGGTGTATTATGTCTCATTGTCAAATCTCAAAACCTTCACTTTAGCACCATATTGTATTATAACCCTGCGATAAAAATCTTCAAAGCATGCGAATACATCACTCTTACTCTTCATTAGATATAACCATGTGACACGAGTCTAGCAGTCAATAAAGGTAAAAAACCACTTAAAACCATTAACAGTAATTATAGGACAAGGTCCCACACATCAGAATGTATCATATCAAAAGCAGCTAAACTTCTATTTCCAGAACTCGCATATGAGCTTCTGGTATGTTTTCCAAGTTTACAAGCATCACAAACCAACTTTTGCTTATAAACCTTTTGATACATAAAGGGATACATCCGACTTAGTAGACTGAATGAAGAGTCTCATAAGCTGATGTTGGAATAATAAGTCTGCTTCTACAGTCCTTCGCGGCTTCTGTTGTTGTGCTTCATCTACCAGTGATGTCAGTGCTGCATCCAGCCCACCTGTCCAAGTAGCATAGCCCTTTATGCCAAGTGTCAGTTCCCAACCGACTTTCCGTTCCCTTCTGAAAAATTACCTTAGGAATGTCAAAGGAAACAACACAATTAAGTTGAAGAACAATGGCACTAATGGACAATAAATTAACAAAAAAAAGATGGAGAATGTAAGACATCAGTAAGAGTCATGGAAGGGGTGCATTCAACTGCCTTTACCCACAATGGGTCTAGCAGTACCATCAGCAGTCTGAATGCTTTCAGACGTTGCCATGTGAGGATAATCTTGGAACTCATCATGGGCACCCGTGACATGACGGGATGTTCCAGAGTCAATTATCTAATTTAGACTTCCTGGTCTGTGGGTAGATACAAGGGCATGAACAGGTATACATATGCATGTATGGACATAGTAGATGATATTACCCCCGGAGGTGGTTGGAGTCGATGCCACAATGGTGTTGGCTCGACTGTCGCTGGTTCCAAGCTTCATGCTCCACTTTTCTAGCATTTTCCTCTCACTAGGGGTCATATCGGAAGACTGACTCTCATTTCCTCCTTCTGTCAGGTTTGTCTTATGCCCTCCAGAATAATTACCTCTGCCTCCGCCATAGCCTCCTCTGGCACCCCTATGCCCTCCACGGCTACGTCCGTTGCCGCTGGACTGGCCTCTTAGAAGTTTCGTACAAAATCTGATGAAATGTCCAGGTTCTCCACAGTTATAGCACCCTCCCCCTCCAGAATGATTTGGGTTAAACATTGCTAAGCTGATTTTTTCTCCGGAGAGCTAGTGGTGTTAGGCATTAGCTTCAGTCGTACCTCTTCTTGTGCCATAGGAGTTATGTCCTCCTCCAGTGATGGTAGTTCGGATTGTGTAAGTAGGACATTCCTCCTCTGCTCGAATGCTGGATTGAGCCCCTTCAGGAACTTCATCATCCTCTATCACGAAACATACTCCGTGAACTTCTTATAATGTTTCGTAAATGCCGGTTCCACTTGCTCATCCTCCACGCCAATGGGATCATAGTGGTCGAGATCTGACCAATACTTCTTCAGCAGAACCGCATATTCAGATATGGTGTGATCTTCTTGGACCACCTTATCAAGTTCATCTTGTAGTTGGAAGACCCTCATAGGGTTGCCCGACCTTGAGTACGTCTCTCAGCGTCATCCAAATGTCACTAGCACCCTCCATTGCTTTCACGTTGTCTGACACTTGGTCGGTCAATAAGGCTGTCAACAATCCAACAACATTGTTGACGATTTCCTACACAGCAAACTCCCATGAGGAGTGATCTTCATGTGTCCTGGTTTGGCCATTCACATAGCCCACCAAGCCTCTTGCCTTCAGAGTCTGCATCGCCTGACGCGACCACTTCAAGTAGTTGGAAGTACCCTCCAACTTTATCTCCAATTTTTTCAACTTTTCCATTTTGTATGGTGAATGATTCGCATCTGCGTGTGCAACACTGGATCTAGTCTCAATCAGCCTCCTGGAGAAGTGATAGTCCACCAAATCCTTCATCTATTGGGTCGTCAACTTGCCGTAGATCGTCTACATCGTCTTCTTCGTGTTCTCTTCCATCAGCAAGACGGTGGCAGATATAGATCGTCTCCACCTTTGATCGTCGTTCTCTCCACGTCTATTGTTCCTCCTTCAGCGGCAGGGTGTCCCTGAGAGCCGTTGCTCATGTTCCGTGCACGGCTTCGACCCGAGACCGCATGACCTGACGAGAAGGAGGGGGAAGAAGTGACAGTTGTAATCGAGATCAGGAGTTCACACAAAAGTTCCCTCACTGATATACCTCGATCCAACTAGCAACTATGTAATTAATATTCCGATTACAACTTGCTCTACAAAAAACAATAATCAGAAAATTAAACTTCTCGTTCTTCCTTGCAATCGCAGTTGCATATGGACATAATCGAGTTACAACTCGCAGAAGAGAAGAAGAATCTTGCACTGGCGGCGATGGAGCGGGGGCGGGGGTCGGCGTGGAGAAAGGGGAGGAGGGGTGCTTGCCGGCGGATGCTTGCCTGCGGCTGCTGGTGGCGGAAGAGGAGGGCTGTGTAGGGGGTTAGGGTTTGGGAAAGGGAAGATTGGCTCTGATACCAAATAAAAATTTAGTAAAATACTTGACTTGTTTATTATTGATGTGGAGCTACATATATATAGGAGAGGCTAACCCCTCTCTCTACTACTCTACTCCATGTGGGACTAAAAAACCATTTAATACTCTCAACAATAACTATAAAAGATTTCTTCTTCGATTTCTTCTTCCAGTTTCATATATGGCAAGATTTACCCAACCATAACTTGTATATCATAAGTAACCAATGGCATTGTCAGAACAATGTGTAGCACACAACCAATGCAATATTTAGTAATCTATTTACCTTAACTGATCTCCAATGAGAGTTTGGCCAGCGTACAGGATCCAAGTCGCTTATGCCTGTTATTGTCCCCATATACCTGGATATGGCATCCCGTGAATTACAAAACTTTAAAAACTGAACATGAAAAACTAAACCCAAGACAAATTTCAACCTTTTAGCATCACTAATGATTTTACAAGCAGTTTTAATTCGTAACAAACCCTTATATGGTACTACATATCCTTTGATTGTGTTTGGTTGCTAAGTGAGGGAAAGGAAAAGAAGATGACCTTGATCCTATGTAAATGGGATCCCATGTTTACACAAAACACGTTCCTTCGCTTCCCTCACTTTCCACCAAACCAAACACAGGATTAATGTTCCTTCTTTAAATCTTACAATCCAATAATTAAGTAAACAAACTCGTTCAGAGACCAATGGTCAAAACACCACTACCTTACCTACGGACGCTTGACTCCTCGGTCTCAAATAGCATCCTAAATCGCATTCCAACTGATACGCGAGTGTGAAATACGGCCTTAACATATTTTGAAAGTGGTATCACAAACTCAGATGGACATGACCTACAAAAGGTGCAACGGTATAAAAGCTTAATAGTAACAAAAGACAAGTATGTAGCACTTATCCTACCTCGGGTTATAGAAGACAGTAAAACGACTATTGGTAGCAGCAGCATGAGCCGCTGCAGCAAGAAGTCCAATGTGCATGCTATCACTTGATAGAACTGAAGAAGGCATCACAGTTTGCGGTCGATTAGCATGTCGTATTCCCAACAAAAGCTGATTATTTTCGGTCCTAACTCATGACATAAGAAGAGACTAAGTCTTGAAAACAGTAGTAATGGCACATGACAAATATATTAAAAAAGTAGATAAATCTTACCATATAAACAAAACTGAATCTCCAGCAACAAGTTTTTTGGCGCTGACAAACACACTCCATCCTGTAGTAAGAAGATGCCTCTTGGGCTGGCCTGTGATCAAGACAGCAATAAAAATAATATTTACATCATTAGATATATTTTAGAGAAGTTTACTTCCATTCTAGTTCGTAGCATGAAATGTCCACATAGTAACATGTCAAATACCAAAGTTTTGGCGATCCAATGGTTGAGACATAGGGGCAGCTGAATTTTTTTTTTTTTTAAATTAACACAGGTCAAAAAAGAGCAGCTATTGACCAAGCAAGAAGAGAAAAATAACATCATACTCCAAAAAAATGAAAAATTTGCAGAGTTTGTATATCATTCCATTGCTTAAGAAGGCCTTTTAGGTGTTGTTTGGTTCAAGTTTTGGAGGCTTGGGAATGGGTTTTGGATTTCTTAACCATGTATGGTAAGTCTGGGATTGGGAATTTAAGGAATATGGGGGGCTTCAATTTTCCACAGATGTGGGAAAGTAAAACCAATGCCCCCCTTGAGAATATTTTTGATTTCCTGTTGGGTACATTAATTACAATTTTTTTGGACGGTAATAACCTCAATGACACCAGCTTAATTTAAGTAACAGTAGCATCATGAAATTAATGAAAAAAGATTTGTGAAAAATTAAACAAATTAAGATTCACATCCTTGTCTGAAACAAACATGGAATGTGAATATTGAATTTTTATGACTGCATATTCCCAACCTAACCAAACATGGATATAGAAATGTTGAATTCATTTCCCGTGGAAAAGCAATGGGAAAGTGGATTCCTAAGAATACCAAACCTTCGTCCAAACGCCACCTGTGTATCAAATCAAACATACCAAGCATAAGATGCTATAAAATCTCAAATTCGAAAAGAGTATATTGTGATAAAAATCTTGCATGAGATACTATAAAACATGCTAGTTACAAGAAAACTAAACAAGCGAGAACCCTTGTTAAATCCTACAAGGTGAAGTCTAGAATCATATAAGGCAAAAGTGTAGCAATGGATGTTTTAGGATTTAGATTTGTAGGCTTGAACAGCATGGAAGCTGAAAGGAAGGTTTCAAGTACCGGCCAAAACCGATACTGAAGCTGCAGAAAGTGCTGAAATCAACCAATTCAAAACAACAGAAACTGCCGGAAACTGATACTCGTGGGAAGGATTGGAAACCTGTCCTATAGTGCGAGGCCTGGATGAAAGAGAGAGGATTGCAGAAAGAAATCTGGATGAAAGAGAGAGGATTGCAGAAAGAAATCTGTTTCTATCTGCATTCACCTCAAAACAAAACCTTCACAAATGTGAAATACATAAACCCAATTACAGCTTCCCAGAATCAGACATACGCTCTACTGCAAAAGAAGTCTGGTTTCTGTGTCACAAATTACACAAGCAAAAAGTTTCAAATTTATGACCTGGCATACCGTTTTGGTGTGGTTCGTTTTAGAAATCCAACCTGAATGTTTTGGTTATGAAAAGGCTTTCCATTTTTTTCTGAAAGAGAATCAGGAATTGTGCCAGAAACTTCTGGCTCTTCGACTGGGCTTCACTACACGGACACTTTCAATTCTCTTCCAGTCCTGTGGGCCTAGTTTCTCCAATGCCCTCCACCCAGACACACACACACACAAGAAAAGCATAGATACTTTTCAGGCTGAACTTTCCTACAAGATTTTGATCTTCAAGAACATATCACCAAGTTGTTGATACAAAGATTTGAATCTACAAAGGAGTGTCCTTTTATACGAAGAGATGTATTGTATGATTCTTGTCATGAGCAAACAAAGAAAAAAAAACTTAATTTTGTTCCCTTCCTCTCTCCTCCTCCATTGCCCACCACCTAAAAATATTTCTTTGTTCACTCACATCATCGGTAATATCAGGGCATGTAAGTTAGAGCTAAAAAAAATTGCATGTTTAGTTGGCAAGAAAAAAATATCATTTAAGGGTTCACAATTTTGAAAGAAACAATTTCAATCAATGTGGAAGTACACAAATCTTGCCAATTAGCACTCAATTTTCTTCTTCTCTTTCAGTAGATCAAGTATATACTCTCACCAAAATATGAAGATACCTTCACTGGAGGGAGCTATCTTTGCACCTGAAAATAGCATTGGTCGTCCAATACCTAATTATAAACATCTTAAGACCAAGAGAACTTTCATGTACTTAAGTTCTATATGACCATTTTCATTGTCAACTATAGCTTCAATGTAGACAGAAAAGTGTAACCCCCTACCCCAACTTGCCAAAGAAAATGTGGTGTGTGTTATTTGTGGGTACCCAAACTGATGTAATGCACCACAAAGTAAAACATGTTCTTCGATACTGATCCAATTTTCAACCCATAGGCTTTTCAAAGTCAGGACTGAGTATAGTTCTCCACTTACATCCATTACAAGTGATGATTCCTGCACATATCTTAATGCAAAAGACTTTTCAAGTACGCATTTAAAAAAAAATATCTACCACCAAAGAGTAGCACCTTAATTGTAATAAAGCTTATATATAATCCATAGGTCGTATAAATACTTCCCCTATCAAACTCGCCTTGTGCTAACTGTAAATACTTGTTTACCCCCAACAGGTATCTTTCCGTTTCTTGTTCAACAGGTTCCCAAGTAACATTTCTATCGAGTGCCCCATTTCTTTTACCATTGCTTGTTCACATTTTGGGTAATTGTTCCACCCCTGAAAGCCTAGAGGGAATAGAAGAAACACCAGAAAACAGAGGTAAATTTGGTGAGAAACGAGAACAACAGCCTGTAGTAGGATGAATTGCAATAAGAACAAACCTAGAAAGTAAGTTTTGTAGTTCATTCATGAATCGGAACATCAAGATCAATATTGTTATGTCAAGGATCAAGTTTCTTCTGGGTTGTAAGGCCATACGCCTATGTTCTTCTTGTTGTAAGGGCTATTGCCCTATCCTTTATCCCTAATCCGATAAGCCTTTCATTCAGCGCCTATGATGTTTAAGCCCTACCTCCCCTATATGAAGGGGATTGTGGTGGAGTACCTCGGAGGACCAAACTGACCGGAATGGAGGAGTTTCTAAACATGTCCAATCTAATTGTGGGCTTATAAATGCCAAGGCGTAGCTGGTGCAGCATCAGAACCGGTTGTCAAAATTGTCCTGCTCTGTTGTCTGGGGAGCGTTGAAAATTTTCTTCTCCAAACTTTTCTAGGTCAACAATACGACGACCTGTCCTTAATAGAACTGATCAGAACAACACGAATTTTGTGCTTCTGTCTCATAAGAATAAGTGATAACACAAACACACCAGCACACACAATGAAACATCTCCTGGTCGGAATAAGGATAGAAACTAGAGTCTACCAAAGCCTCTATGGTGGCGTTTGGTTCAAGTTTTTGAGGCTTGGGAATGGGTTTTAGATTCCTTATCCTTGTTTGGTATGTGTAGGATTGAAAATTATGAGGGAATATGAGGGGTTTCATATTCCCATGATTTTTGGAAAGTAATTCCCAATGCCCCCATTGGGAATAGTTTTGTTTTCCTAGAAATGTTGTTGAATATTCTGTTTGAACAATGACGCCCTCACTTTACTTTCAAAATTTCAACTTCTATCCCAAACATGTCCATTTAGGTAATAGAAACATGAAAAGATATTTATGGAAAACTAAATAAATTAAGATTCATTTATCATATTCCCAACCTAATATAACTAAACATGGGTATGGAAATGTTAAATTCCTTTCCCATGGGAATGAAATGAAAAATAATTTCCTAGGATTACAAAACCTTCATCCAAACGCCACATATATGTCATTTTTTAGATCATAAGTTCTGTCGTAAGAACCTAGTGTGACCAATGTGATTTCACACTATGGATCCAAAATAAGGGCCATTTGTTCAATGATGCCAACAGATTACATCAAGGTAACCCTCTCTTGCACCAACTCTTTGTTTTGGTTAATATACACGCACACATCCTTTGGAACGCAAGTTTCAAAGGCACAATATGAATAATTTGTGTGCTTCTCACTTGTGAGATATGCTCATAACTATCACATTAACCTTCCAAAACATGACAAGGTTTATGCAAACATAATACTATATTACTTGAGTTGTACCAGAGTTTTAAAAGGCGAAGGCGTTTAGACACCACCACCCCCCTTGGGGCGAGACGTAAGTCCCAAGGCATACGTTTTAGGGTAGAATTTTTTTAATCTAAATATTAAAATATATTTTACAATACTAAAAATTAGTGAAAATTATTATAATAAAACATAAGCTACAAATATGATCAAAATTTCAAAGAGAAATTATCAAACATATTATAGATTATTCTTTGAGAACCACAAAAGTCCAAGACAAAAGCATTTCGGCAATAAAAAAGTAAAAAAAATAGCAACTAATTGCTTATCAAAAAACAAAAAAGATGATAACTACCAAATCCAAAGTATTAGAACTTATTTGCAACTAAATACCGTAAACTTTCTTCGATTTGTAAATTGCTACCCTAAACTATCAAATTTAACAAGTTGCCACCCTAAAATATTATTAGCAACAAAATACCTTGAACTTGAATATATTTACAACTTGCTACCCTACATCGATAAAATAGGGTATCAATAAGAAAATATGAAGGGTATTATCGTTAACGGTGCAGGGGTTGGGGAAAAAGAGGAAGATTGTGACTTGGAATCAACACGGTCACCGAGGTTGGTTGTGTGTGTGTGGGTTGGGGGGGGGGATGTTGGAGTCGATACTGGAAAATGAAGAGGTTGGTATCCGTCATTAGGCAATCAAGGTGGTCAGGAATGGTTGATGGACGACAAATGTCGACACAATCTTAGAGTACGCGATTGACTTCTGTGAGAGAAATCTTAAATTTGGGGATTAGGTTACAAATTAATTTGTCAGAGAGATCGATTTTGTAACCGACCTCGGTTGTGTAAACATGTCGGATTTGGGACCTTGGGCTTCTTTTCAATACAAAGAAAAACAAAAATCAGCAGAGATAGTCCAAGCGCACGACTAGGCGCTTCATTACTTCATCCTAGGTGCACACCTAGGCCTCGCTTCTCATGTTTGAGCGTGCTTCTTATGAAGCAATGTACAGAGCTACGTCTTGCATGCTTTTGATAACTATGGACGAAAACATAGTATGTGAAATATAACTTTAACCAGAAGTCAAAAGTGAAATGAAGAAGGGGGTACATATAAGATGGATGAAAGAGAACCATGAGCGATACCTTTTCAATATTGAGGATCAATTACTTTATCATGATGGAGAGACTAAGAAGGATGTCATGACATGATGGTTGAAAGAGTATAAAAGAGTATTTTGGGATCACAAAATACATTTGAGGTTGAAAAAAAAAATCTACAAAGACTACTATAGGACTAGTCATGTTTTATGGAACCATGTGTAGGGAAATTAACAAACAAATTTTCCGAAAAAATGAAAATTATGTGCTGAGTATTTTGTGATCACAAAATACCTTTGAGGTTGAAAAAAATCTACAAAGACTACTATAGGACTAGTCATGTTTTATGGAACCATGTGTAGGGAAATTAACAAACAAATTTTCCGAAAAAATGAAAAATTAGCATAAACAAAATGATATCCTAAGATGGATTAGTACAACACATAGAAAGATAGGATAAGAAATGAGTATATTCGTGGAAAGTAAGAGTTAGCACAAATTGAGGATAAGATAAGAAAAAACCGTCTTAGGTATTATAGACGTGCATCTTCGACCAATAGAGGCTCCGGTGAGGAGCGATCCTAGTTAAAGGAGTCACTAGGGTTTGACCTAGGCTTGAATGAACATAAATTGAAGTTCTAAAGAAGGGCATGAGTTTTGTTAGTGTTACATGGGACATGGCTCTTCTCATATCTAAATGGAAGAAATGATTCAAACAGCCAACACACAAAAATTTGAATAAGAAGGATTTGTTCTTGTTGTTGTACACCAAAAAATTTGGAATAAAAAAAGATTTGTTCTTGTTGTTGTACATGAATCCACTTCCTCTTTTAACACTATCAAGGATAATCCTCTGAGCAAAGCAGGCCTTGTACCTTGTCAGCATCTTATCATTGATTCTAACTATTGTATCTGTTTATCTTCCATTTTACAAAAAGATCATCTCAAATGACTTATCAAAATCTTTCAACAATAAATGCTACCTCAAATGGCCTACTGATAAACTATTTTTTTGTCCAGCTTCTCTAGTACCACTCATCCATCTCGATATTCTTATTGCAACATATAGTTTTGGACAAGTTGTTCGAATGCCCAACTCCAACATCCACGGAGCAACGCTAGTCTTATGACTCTTATTGTTGTCTAATAAATGTTCCCTTTGGTTTCAAGCAAAGGTATCTTACAAGTAGATAAAAAGCCATAAGCACTCTAGTACAACAATCTTGCATCGAATCTATGAATATTGAATACTAATCCTAAAAAACAAAACTTGACTCTCTTTTGGTATATGGTAGCTGTCAATATCAATTATTCTCTCGTCACTTTTCCTAGTGTTGCTAAAATTTCCACTTGATAGATTATTGTTTTTTCTTCTATTAAATTTGATTCTTTAATCTCTAAATGGTCTCCGTTATAAACCTAAAAGTTGACACTTCTCTAGTATCCTCAGTTAAGACAATATCCTCATCAAAGACAGAGAAACCTAATGTTCCACTTTTCTAGTATGTTCACTCATAAAACCAAATGCATTTACCTAAAGGGACTTTTGACTTTTGCATACTCATTTATGAGGGGAAAAGGCAAGCTATATATGATCACAATGACCAAAAGTTCTATCCTTAGCAGGAGAAATTATTGGGTGTCCCGGGTGCAATGCACCCTTCATATGCCAACCGTTAGGATTACCATGGGGATGTGTGCATGCACACATCCCTATGCAATCTAACGGTTTGGGAGGGATCGGGTGCACTGCGTCCGGCCCATAAGATTACCATGGGAATATGTGCATGCACACATCCCTATGCAATTTAACGGTTTTGGAGGGATCGGATGCACTGCGCCCGGCCCATACAATAACAGTAAAGAATCCTGCAAGTAGTTGCAAATTTTAATAATTAAATTAAAATTGAAACAAAATTGCAGGTCAAGTTGGAATGTGCAAGTTAATCGTCAACATAACAATTTTTGTACAAATTTTTGGCTCTTATGACAGCTACATTTAACAAAATGCTCCATCCAATTTTGTCCAAGTTTTTTTTTTGTTTTGCATTTTTACTTCGGTAATATACGTAGCTTTCTGATTTCCTTATTAAAGCATGGCTATTGTCATTGACACAGTCAAATTAGTATTAGATTTACCAAGTTGTGAACTACATGCATTTTCTGTTGGGGTTTTCCAAATTGGCCTCTAGAAATGGTCTCACATCTATGTGGCAATCCTAATTGTGTATTTCAATATAAGATTCCTCTCTTATTAACTTGTACACATGGTAAGTGGAGGGGTAGCCCATGTGGTTGGTATAATGGGACGTTTTACTGGAGGGCAGGGTTCAAGACCTCTAAAAACGTTTGTATTTTTGTCATCCATTTCTTGAAAATTTCTCTTAGAAGCTAGGTTCCGAAGGGACCTACCTAACAACTCGGGCTCGGAAGCGCAAAGTGGCACTTTGATGGCGCACTTCGCACGGAGGCTACTCCCACGGAACTTAGGTTCCCGCGGAGAGTCAGCTCCCACAAAACCTATGTTCCCGCTGGACTGTTTTCTTGCAGGATTGAATATGTTGTTCTCGCGTGACTGTCTTCCCGCGAGATTGTTGTTCCCGCATGACTGAACTTGTTGTTCTCGCGTGAATGTCTTCCCGCAGTACTGATGTTTGTACGCTTCGTGGATGTAACTGCCCATTTAGTGGAGGTTATTGTTGTAACCGCTCACTTAATTGGGAGTTACTCTCCACATTTACTCCCATTATGAGGGTAGTGGTTGTTAGGGGGTTGGCTTCCATTATATATTTCTCTAAGTCTTTTCTTTTGGAGTTGGAGACTAAAAAATATATGCTACGAGAGAAGAGTTAGCAGCAGTCAAAAGAAGTCACGAAATGTTGTCCGTTCGTCCAAGTGTGAGGTTCATTCCAAGGGTGACAATGAGCGTTTCAGAAGTTTATTTCTTTGAGCTTGCTGGTTACTGGGAGCAGATCGACGAAAATGATCGAATCTAACTTTGAGCAACGGTGATATTAATCACTACATCAAGAGTTTCTGAATGCAGTTTTCATATTTTGGTTCTTGTTGTAGCAATTGTGTTGCAAGTTTTATAAGCTTTACATTTTCATAAGTTGTAATCTCATTTTATTGTTTGTTGTTGTAATTATTGTATTTTGGTTCTGAACGCACTTTTATACGATCTTTGTAATTCGGCAGTAACAATCTCAAAGCAAGATACGAACAACAAAGATAAAAAAATCGTACAAGTCTCCAGGACACAAGTTTTCACAAACTTGAGAAGTTCGATGGAGAGCATTTCAACAAATGGAAGAGAAAGATTAGTCTTAATCTTCAACTCGTCAAAGTTGATTACATGTTGACTAAACCAAAACCAATTCTTCTAGAGACTGGTGATATTCAAGCTCTTGCCAACCAATTACCTCGCAACAGAAATGAAGAAGAGAGAACAATTTGTGCAAATTGTTGATACTCAACTCCATGGATGATTTCATGGCAGAACCGTACAACAAGAAAGTGCTAGCGAGACGTATGGAAATCTCTTGAAAAACAGTATAAAGATAACGAGAAGATGTCCAAAATACATCTCGTCGACAAATTCACGAATATAAAGTTTGAAAATGAGAAGACTATGCTGCCACAAGTCAAAAAAATACTGAAGTTGCACTAAAAGCTAGAGAAGGAGGAAATGTCTCTAACAGACAAGTTCATGGTGGGAGCGATTATCTCCAAGCTCCCTACTAGTTGGGATTGATTTGCTACCGACATATACTACAAGAAGATGGAGATCTTACTAGAAGTCCTTCTACACTTCATTCGGATTGAAGACGAAATGAGAAGCCAAATCAAAGTCGACACCTTGTCCAAGCAATTTTCCAACACAAACATGGTACAATCTAGAGATTCCAAGGAGAAAAGCTATAGAAGGCTTCCTACAACAACAAAAAAAATTTCAACCATTTGCAGGTGAAGCCAGCTTGTTTCAAGCCCAAATCTAATAATGACGGGGCTTGCTTCAACTGTGACAAAAAGGGCTACTTCAAGAAGTACGGCAGGTCCAAGTCCAAACCAAAGCTAAAAGAGCAATATGAGCTTAACTTAGTTACTATGATTGCGCAAGTTGACCCATTTATTGTAGACTCGAATTGATGGGTGGGCACGGATGCAGCTTGCCACGTGTCTTCTAAGAAGTAATTGTTCACGACTTACGAACCTACTTCTGAGAAGGTTTCAACGACAAACAAATCCCAAACTAAAGTTCTAGGGATCAGGTCAGTGGTGTTGAAAGTGACTTCGGAGAAGTCACTTACCTTGGAGATCGTAGAGCATGTATATGTTATTGTCAAGAATCTGATCTCTGGAAGCCTGTTGTATAACACAGACTTGAGGATGGACATTAATGTTGGCCAGATTGTAATGTCCTACAAAGGAGCATACTTCGAAAAAAACTTTTTATACCGAAAGAATATTCAAATTGCAAGTTGTAACAAGCTGAATATATTAATGAAGTGTCTGTTTCTGGTTACCCTTGAGTTATAGCACAATAAGACATGTTCATTGTAAAAGAATAAACAAAATGTCTACTTTAGGCCTTATCTCTAAATGTAGGTAAGAAAGTGGAGAAATGTGAAGTCTGTGCGCACACTAAAATTGTAAATAAATCGTTCAGGCGGGTGAACCGAAATACAAATCTTCTAGAATTTGTGTACTCAGATATCTGTGACTTCAAGCATTTCTCCACAAAGGCCGGAATAAAGTATTTTATTACCTACATCGACGACTTCTCGAAGTGCTCGTTCGTCTATCTTCTCAATCGAAAGATAAAACGTTCGAGAAGTTAAAAAGACTTCAAGGCTAAAGATGGACATCAAACAGGACAACTCAAGAGACTCAGAAATGATCGACGGAGAGTATTGTTCTCTTGCATTCACATAGTTCTGTAAAGAACATGGAATTATCAATAAATCGACTATTCCGTACTCCCCAAATCTAATAAAGTAGCAAAAAGAAAGAACCGTACCTGGACAAAGATGATGAACTCTATGATGTTAATTGCTTGTCTTCTAAACTGCTTCGGGGAAGAAACTACGCTGTCACTTTTATTCTCAATAGTGTTATCTGCTCAATGAGACAACTTCTCATGAACTATGGTTCAAGCCACAAGTCATCCCCGTATTTTGCCACATACGTGGGTTAAGTCAAACCCAACTTGAATAACATTCGAGTGTAAAGGTGTATGGCTTATGTGAAGCTTCCTGACATCAAGATTCAGAAACTGGAAACGAGGACTATGAAGACTATATTCCTGGGTTATGTCGAGAAGAGTGATGCTCGTAGGTTCCTTGATCTTGAATCAAATCATTGAATCTCTAGGGGCTGAATTTTTCGAGGATACGTTTGCCACGCACAAGAACATTGTTCTTTCAGATTTTTCGGATAATACTGTAAGCACTGAGAAGGCCAATACTTTCAAAGAAAATGTAGTCAAAGAAGAAATTGCAACAAAAAATGCAATATTTGAACCATCACCAGTTGAGCCATCATCAAAGCGAGTGAGGGGACTATAGGAATTCGGGGAATACTTCGCCATCTATAGTGTGGAAGCAAGACCTCTTACCTATGATAAGGCTGTGAAGACCAGAAACATTTTTTGGAAGTAGACAACCAATGACAAGATTGACTCCATAATATCTAACAACACTTTGGTGTTAGCCAATCTATTTGAAGGGACAACTTATCGGATGCAAATAGATCTTCAAGAAAAAAGTCGACGGAACCATTGATAAGTTCAAGCAAGACCGGTGGCTAAAGAATTATCTCAGAAGCAGAAGATCGACTGCTTTGATACATATGCACTGGTTGTACGGATGACAACTATCAGGATGTTTATTGTTCTGGGTGAAATTCACAAACTGGTAATTAATCAAATGGATGTCAAAATAGTAGTCCTGAATGGAGATCTGACCGAAAAGATTTACATGAAACAACCAGAAGAAAAAATAATTTAAAGACTAAGTATGCAAGTTAGTGAAATCTATGTACGATCTAAAGCATGCTCCCAAGATGAGGCACGATAAATTTGATAAAATTATTAGATCAAACGGGTACAGGATGAGACAGATAAGTGTGTATACACAAATTTTATTGATAGTAGAGGGTTAATGTACGTCTTTATGTAGATAATAAGCTAATTCTAGGTACGAATCGAGAATGCGTCACAGAGACAAAGAAGTTCCTATCGTCTAAGTTCAGTATAAAGAACATGGGAGATGTTGATGTTATCATTGAGATAAATATCATCAGAACGTAAGCTTAGCTTGCTCTATCACAAGCTCACTACAAAGAAAAAAATGTTTACATGCTATGGATACGAGAATCTTCCTAGGATTGATACTCCTTATAGGTACAAAAAACTGAAATCATATCAAGGAGAAAATGTCAGGCAATTGAAGTACTCCGGTGTCATTGGAAGCTTAATGTATGTTATGAGTATCATTAGACCTGGCATTCCTTTCGTCGTACGGATGTTGAGTCGGTTCACGCGCAATCCATAAGTGAAACACTGAAAAGCTATAAAAAGAGTTATGAGATATTTCAAGAAAACTCAAAATTTTGTATTATACTACAACGATTACACGGCTGTGGTGGAAGGTTTCAATGATGCTAGTTGGTGCTCAAAAGAAGAGATCGAAAGGTTCACATGAAGATACATCTTCTCCATTTGTGGAGCTGTTGTATTGTGGAAATCGAAAAAGCAGACTTTGCTTTCTCACTCATCTATGGAGTCAAAGTTCTATGCTCGAACGATTACAGCAGATAAAGCAGAATGGCTTCGAAAGATCATGTGTAATCCTCCTCTGGTTGGGATGCAGATTCTGGCTATACCGAATCACCGATATACTGCGACAACAAGACGACTGAAGCAGTGGCATCCAATAATATCTTCAACGATAAGAAGGCTATGAAACTGTCACACAACATTGAATGTTAACATCAAAAATGATATCATTGCAGTAGTTGATGTTCGGAGTCAGCAAAATCTGGCATATCCGTTCACCAAAGGCCCAAAGTGTCAACTCGTTGAAAACAACAAAGAAAATAGGACAGTACTATGTTATTATTTCAAAAAAAATCTACTAGATACCTTGTTTTTGGTTGAAAGAAGGATCATTAACAAAAGAAATATCAGATAGAGGGGTTAGTCCTTGGAGACATTAGTAGGATTGCCTCCCGAAATCTCTATGATCTACTGTTTGCTCTTTATATAGAGCAAGTTATGTGAGAGGATGGCCTAATGCCTTCATGAGTTTTTGAGCATTTAGAATGTTCATTGTGCTTTACAGGAAGCACACGTAGATCATCACTACAAACGGGTAGTACCCTATGCTACAATAACGTGACACCACATAAGGTGGGACCTCGACTTCGGGCCATGTCACAGCGGCGTGGCACCGTATAAAGGCAGGTAGACTCATGCTGAAAGACAGTGTGGTAGTTCAGTACAAACTGTGACCTCATACTACAATGGTATGAGACCACCAAGAGGTTAGACCTAGGCTTTGGGTCATGTCTTAGCGACGTAGCACCGCAAGGAGATGAAAGACCTCATGTTAGAAAATTTAAACTCTCTCAAAACTTATTTATGTGTTGATATGTGTATGAACAGAGATGCATGTCGTCTCTTGAGGATAAACTTATCGACACCCAAAATACGTACACAGATACTAGGTCAGCACAACACAATTAATGTACGACCAGATGCACAGTTGATGTCATTGTGTGAGTGAAAAGGATAGCAATTATGATACCAATTCAAGATATAGTCAATTATGTACCATATTATTGTTTGACCCATACAAAAAAATTCGAGTCGTAAGCAATATCTATCCTAGTGCATGATGTACAATCACAGTGGAGAACGCCCAGTCCATATAATAAAATATGCGAGAAATTGTTGGAATTTTTGAAATTGGTCTCTAGAAATGGTCTCACATTCATATGTCAACCCCAAGTGTGTACTCCAATATAAGATTCTTATTTTATTGACTTGTACATATAGGGGAGTAATAGCTCATGTGGTTGGTATGGTGAGCTCTTTTACTATAGGACAAGGTTCAACAACTCCAAGAAACATGTGTTCTTGTCACTTAATTCTTGAAAAAAAAATATCTTTAGAAAGTAGGACCCGAAGGGGCCTAGCGACTCGGACTCGGACGAATGGCGCAAAGTCGTGCTTTAATGGCGCACTGCTCCCGCAAAACTTACGTTCCCGCAAGGAGTCAACTCCCGCAGAACCTAGATTCCTGCATGACTGTTGTTCCTGCGGGACTGAACCTGCTGCTCTCGTGTGTCTTCCTGGGGGACTGATGTTCGTGTTCTTCGTAGACTTAACTATCCACTTAGTAGAAGCGTTTTATTGTAACCGTCCACTTAAAAGGGAGTTACTCTCCAGGTTTATTGTCCATTGTGGGGGTAGTAGCTGTTAGGGATTGACTTCCCTTATATATTCCTCAAGTCTTTCTCTTTTGGAGTTGGAGACTTATAAATATATGCAACGAGAGAAGAGTTGTCAACGGCCAGAAGAAGCCACAAAGTGTTGTCCGTTCGTCCAAGTGCGAGTTCATTCCAAGGGTAACAAGGAGCGTTGCAGAAGCTTGTTTCTTTCAGCTTCTTAGTTCTTGGAAGCAGATAGACGAAAATGATCGAATTT
Organism: Iris macrosiphon; assembly: GCA_036927795.1. Classification (NCBI taxonomy): domain Eukaryota; kingdom Viridiplantae; phylum Streptophyta; class Magnoliopsida; order Asparagales; family Iridaceae; genus Iris; species Iris macrosiphon. The sequence continues at coordinate 26,870,021 of JAYESA010000019.1, forward strand.
TGATTTGAACAACGGTGATCTTAATCACTCCAGCAAAAGTTTCTGCAAACTGATTTCATCTTTTGTTTGTGTTGCAAGTTTTATAAGTTTTACATTTCCAGAAGTTATAATCTCATTCTATTGTTAGTTGTTGTAATTGTTGTGTTATCAGTTTCAACGTACTTTTGTACTGTCTTTGTCTTTGCACTAACATTTTCTAGATAGTAAAGTAAAAGGCAATTGTTGAAGAGCCAATAGAGGCTTGATCTTCAATTGCACTTGTTCTTCATGACCAGTCTTGCGATTACCTCGGAAAATGTGCCTGAACTTCCAATCAACCCCATGAATATCCCGAGCAATAAGCTCCTGAGCAGGGGGCTGCTGGGAGAAGTCCTACAACAACAAAACAGTGAAAGCAGCATTATATCATCTTCATAGGCAATGTCCGTCAAGAAAATGCAACTAGACATGACCAGCATTCCAAAGGATGGTCGTACCAGCAGAGGGAACACTTTCTCTGCCGCACGACGGGGGACGGAGAACCCTCCGTGCGTGCTCGTGTCGCTCGCAGTCAGCGTCTTGCAGAAATAGTTCGTGGGCTGCTTGCTCGGTAAACCCATCTCTGCAGGAAGGTACGCTTCCTTCTGCTCCTGCTGCAGCAACCACAACCACAAATAACAATGCTAACTCACCCCCAACAACAAGGGGAAACAAGCATAACATATACAAAACAAATGATACCAGGTTCAACGGTTGCAACATCATCTGCGCACACACTTCGTCCGTCTCCGAATCTGCCTGAAAATTTTCGCCAAGAAGCAACAAAATTAAAACTTTCAAAACTTAAAAGACTCCACAAAACCCGAACAACCGTCCGACGAGACCTACGTGCATTGTGATTTCGTGGAGCTGGCAGACTAGCTGCGGCGGCAGGTCGGGATAGTTGGGGATGTGGCCATCCACCCCCTTGTTCGTGGAAACGACAACCTTAATTACAACATTCCAACATAAAATTCCACACTAAAAATAAAAATAAAAATAAATCACACAAGGAAAGAAGAGCTCTCTCGTGTTTTCACCTGCTCGCTGTGTCCCTGTGGGAAGTAGACGACGCGAGTGCTGACGTCCGGCAAGCACACGAGAGGACCGGCGCACGCGTGCCACAGCTCGGAGTTCAGCAACTTCTTCTCTCCCCCTGAAAATTATTCCCCACAAAAAATTAGTAAATTCTCCAAACAATATACATAAATAAACAGCACAGAGAAACTCGATCACCTTCTTCTTCCTGTACTCCTTCCGAAGCTCGCGGCGAGTGATTCATCTTCGAAACCCTAATCTCCAGCAACCAGCAAAAACAAAGAAATCGAACTACTTCGCACTCGGCAGGAAGAACGAAGGATCTAGTCGAGCGAGGGACCTCAGCCGAAGTCCAAGAAGCTCGAGACCGCCATGAGAGCGCTCCGCTCCGAGCTCACCAAGAAAATATCTAGAGGGAAGAAGAAGGACAGAGAGTGTGAGTGTGTGTGTGTGTGTGTGTGTGAGAGAGAGAGAGAGAGAGAGAGACCGATCATATAATTTTGGAGATTTTAATCGGAGTATTTTTGTAAAAATGAATCGGTAGAGGGGGTTTTCTGGAGAAGTCCCCAGAGCGATCGGCGCGTACGGAAACGCTCTTGCGCGGTACGATTTTGGCCGTCGGATGGGGAGATCAGATGGCGGAGAGGAAATCGAGTCGGAAAATAGATTTAGGGTCCCAAAAAGTGGCCTTCGTCTGATTCCGCAAGTAGAAAAAACAGGTCCGGGTCAGGTGGATTAAATATGGGTGTGGGTGTAGGTCACTTTTAGGTTAGGCCAACTTTTGATACAATTTAAGCCCACTTTATAGGTGTCTTTCTCAAATTATCACTAGTCCGAGTAGACATCAAATATTTTTGGACTAATATAGTACTCTATTTTTAAATATATCTCATGAAATCGTCGTTCTCAAACTTATACCGTGACATTCTTTCAAATCGAGTATATGTGAAGTTGAAAAGTCGATTTCGAGGCTAACATACTGCATCTGTGTGTGATGTGATGGTGAGTGAGGTGAACTAAATCGTATTGTTCTAGATTTCACTAGTTAAATTGCATTTGAATCTACAATATCAAAAAGATAAATTATTTTGTTATATATATAAGAAAGTGAATTGTTGTTTTCCATCAAAATATTAAAGTTAAAAAAAAAATCATAATTAATAGAGGTATATTAAATTGCTACGAATATAATAACATGTGAATATTTCAATAAGTTTAAAAAGTACCATTTTTATTTAAAAATATTCTTTCAATACAAATAATGTACAATATATATCAACAGAAATTTTCTCACACAGGAAAGAAGTTTCATGTATTAGCGGGTCAGAAAAAAAAGGTTCATCTAATTACAAATAAGGGGGCAGAACGTCAATATTTTTGTCGGATCAGCACTTTCTTGGAGAAGACGGCAATAACATTGACGGGTTGAGGGGGGGTTGACAAACAATACGACAATAATATTGCCGGGTGCTATGGAAGAGGAAGAACACGACAATAATATTCTCGAGTTGATGGGGGTTAAGGAACACGTCAATATTATTGACGTGCTATGGCTAACGTTCTACTACCAACGTTCTTCCAGCAAGTGAACGTTGGCATTCATAATGACTAGTAACTCACCAATATATTTGACGAGTTACATCAATCGTTCACCTATTTAAACCGCAGAGGCTCCGACCTCACTCTCATTCTCACTCAACATCAACCTCACACTCATTCACTCAACAGAACATCACTCTCATTCTCTCACACAATCTACCACTCTGTACCTCTCATTCCTCCCACAAAACTCACAGCCTCCAGCATAAGTAATTTAAGCCACTAGCAAAAATTATTCTCAGCAAGTAGCAGTACAACCCTTCATGGATCATAACGTAAGAATAGTATGCTCGCACGGAGGTACACTAAACGGATTAGATTACGAAGGAGGAGAACTCAAATTTTTTCTACTTATCAGAATATTACTTTTGAAAATTTGCGTAATCTTATTATTGAATGTTGTTCTGTTCGTTAAGAATTTATTCTAAAGTCTATTTCTGGTTCTAGATTTTTTTTTTTTAGATGGTGAAGATGCATAGAATTTTATTCTTTAGAATAATTCACAATCACGGTATATAAATATATACGTTATTCAAGTAGCACCAACATTAAATAATATAAATAACGAATATTTTTCTGAATACCATCATATTAGTACGGGTGCTAGTTCTTCTCAACAAATTATTTTATTTGTCCAAGAAAGCCATTCATCAGATGAATATGACCATGATGACGACGACGGCAATAGTGATGATTTAATTAAAAATATAGATTATGAGGTAGATGATGATGATGTTAATAATGTTAGCATTTCTAAATTATTCATCGGAAAAAAATTCTCTAACCGTTCTAAATTTAGAAATTTTATAAGTAATGTAGCAATTAAAGGCAATTTTAGTTGTTCAGATAGTACTATGAGCAATGCTCGTGGAATTATATATACTTTTGATCAACCGAATTGTAATTGGAGAGTATATGCCAAACCTATTGGAACTGGCAAAATAGTTAAGGTTGCTAAATTAGAAAGTCATCATTCTTGTTTAGCTAGACTTACAACAGTACGTCATAAACTAGCTACCGTTACATGAATTAAGACCTGTATAGTTGATATGATTAGAGATAATCAGTCATATAGTGCATCACAAATCGTTAAAGATATATTTAGGGAATATTGTATACATATTACTTATTACAAAGCCTAGAGGGCCCGAGAGATGGCGTTAGCTGAAATAAATGGTTGTTATGATGAGACATATGCTAGTCTTGAAGAGTATGATTTTAGAATTATGGAGACGAATCCAGATAGTAGATATTTCCTTAAGATTGCCGAAAATAATAGGTTTCAAAGAATTTTCATTTATTTTAAGGCTTGCATTGACAAATTTTTAAGGGGTTGTCTACCGTTTATTAGTACTGATACTACATTTTTTTTCATCTAAATATCAATATATCTTATTTATTGTTTATGCTCACGATCCTAACTATAAATTATATCTTACTGCTTATGTTATTACTGAAGGTGAAAATAGTGATTCTTGGTCTTGGTTTTTAAACTCTCTTAGAATATATTTTGAAAGTTTCATTAATGATTGGAGTAGAATTTTATTTATATCTGATAAGCAAAAAAGATTAATACATGCTATGCGTGTTATTTTTCCAGAATTTCCTTTTTTTTTATTCATCATTTTAAAAAAAATATGAAAAAAAATGTGAAAGAATGAACATTTAATTAAAAACTTGTTAGATTCGCTTGCTTGATCTTACAATCAAACAGATGCAGAGAATTTATTTAAAATAATTAAAGTCTAGAACATAACAATGTACTATTGGCTTATTGGTGTAAATGATGAAAATCGACGTTTTGAACATTGGATTACTGCGTATGCTTCTTATCCTAGATTATTTATTAACACTTCTAATCTTGATAAATGTTTTAACAACTGGATTAAGAATTTAAGAGATAAACAAATAACTACACTTCTCGATGGTATTAGAACCAAGATTATAACACTTCATGACAAGAACAAAAATATTGTTGAAAATATATATACAGATTATTGTCCGAAGATGTTAAAGACTATGGCCTGTATTATCAAAGAAAAGCATCATCTATAAATATTAGGTATTGATAGTTATTCGTTTGAAGTAATAGATCGTGCAAGCAGTATAATATATATTGTACGATTAGACGATAGATCTTGTACATGTTTTAGGTGATACCATACTTATATACCATGTATACATGTATGTTTTGTGTGTAGATATTGTAATATAAGTATTGATAGTTTTTATCTTGTAATATTTTCTTCGGAGAAGTTAAAAAGTGTATATGAACTAAAGATGGAACAAATTCCATTTCCCTACAAGATTCAAGCTCATTTGGTTAGAGGAGAAATTGGAGTATCGGATATAAGATGCAAAGTCGGAAGACCGAGAAGAACCACATCAAATCCCAGAAATCGTCGACAAGGGAACTTCGTTGCAGTAATTATGGTACGATGGGACACAACAGAAGAAGATGTACTAGTCAGCCAAGAGAATAAAGTAGAATTATTTAGGACTGTTATAACTTCCAAATATTATACTTCCAAATAAAAAAAGTTGACAATCATTTCTAATTTAAAATTTAAAATTGTTCTTCATTCCAAACATTGTTACAAATCATACTTGCAAATAAGAAAATCTTTCATCTACCAAGAAAAAGCTTTCCTCCTCCTCCTCCTCCCCCCCCCCCCCTCCTCCTCCTCGTCATCCTCCTCCTCTTGAGTCTGGTTAGGCACCGGTGCTGATGGAGTTAAAAAAAAGTTGTGTATAGTTGTCACTCCACGTTTTCGATATACGTATTTGGGACGTATTATTTTTTTTTTTGCATATTTATTAGGTTGCATGGAGACTAGACCCATTATTTGGTTTAATGTGGTTCATGGTTTATTTGTTTGGGTTAGCTTGGTCATGAGTTGAATCCATGGTCTAAACCTCAAGCCCTAGCTATATAAGCCAATCTCTTTCTCTCTTCCCTCAATTCTTCTCATTTCTTTTATTCAGGCAAGTACACCTTGCATGATATGGAAAAACACTTAGATTTTATTCTTGCTCTTTTCTTGTATTTTAATCTTCTACTATGTGTACCTTATGATTCTAAACACTTTTAATACTTGGAGTTTTCGGTTTTGATGGGTAGATGTGAGTAGATCTATATTTTAAGTTTAGAGTTGTACGAGTTTCATGTGTTTTTTATGGTTTTGATCTTTTGAAATGTGGTATCCTTGAAAACTAGTTGTTCCACGTGATGAAGCACTTTATTTCGAGTATTTTGGCTTTTGGTTCACCTGATTTGGAATTAAAATAATTTTTTTATAAAGGAAACAACTTTCGGTCTTGAAATTTTTCGCCATGGCTGAACTTGTTGTCTGGAGAAGACGAAGTTCTCATGCAGCCAACATCTAAGCGACTGAGAGTTCTATGCGGCCTAATCTTTATGCGGCCTAGACTCTTTGCCGCATATGCCTTCCATCATGCGTCCATCTTGTTGGATGCATGACTGATTGTTACACAAATTATTCTGGAGCTAAGTACTTGGGAAAGTCCTAAGTGACATAACTCCTTGTGTTTCACTCGCTGAATGAATGAGAAATTTACTAAGTCCGAGAAATATCTATGCGACCGAGTGACCCATGCGGCCAGCATAGCATGCGACCACGAGCTATGTGCCTCTTCTTTTTAGACGCATGACACTGCATCACATTGGCGCATCTTTTCATACTTGTCTTTTCTCTGACACACTTTGTGGCTTTTCACATCCATAACTTCAGTTAATGTCATCCCAATCAAATGGTGATCTACACTTTCTTTCGTATAGTGCCTCGAAATGTGTCATTCGAATATTGGCATGATAACTATTGTTATACGAAAATTCCACCAAGTAAAGGTGATTCTCCCAAGATCCACCAAGGTCCAGGGTAAAGGCTCGTAGCATATCCTCCAAAGTCTGGATAGTTCTCTCTGATTGTCTGTCACACCTTAATCCCAAATTACGTAGGAGTAGGAATACGTAACATGTCAGCCGCCATATTTATAGGGGAGGGAGGGAGGGAGGGAGGGAATGGAGAGTGAATCTGATAAAAAGAGAGGGGAGAAGGGGGGGAGGGTGGTCTTCGATGTAGTCAGAGAGGGGAGGGGGGGCTTCGAGGGGGTCGGGGAGTTTTCGAGGGGATCAGAGAGGAGGGGAGGGTTCTAGGGTTGCATGAAAGAGGAGGTAGCCTGCCAAATTAGTTGACGTAGGTTTCGGGAACAGAGGGGGAGAGCCCGCCATCAGGTGGCGAGCCTTGACTTTTTTCCCTACCCGTCATGTCAGTTGACAGATGTTCCATTGCCTGCAAATTATTTCTGTCTCGGCCAACTCATTTGGTGAGTCTTTTTATTCTTTGATTTTTTTTGAATTTTTTTTCTTATTAGATAAAATTTTGTTTTTTTTTTTAAAAAAAAATCCGTTACATATTCTATACCACCACCACCGTTACACTGGTGAAATGCAGTGGGAAGGTTTGGCCATGCATGCTTGCTTGCACAAGAGCTTGCCCCCATGCCATGCTTGACCATCATCTTCTGAGAGTTTAATCTAAAGTTTAATCTAAAATTATTGGCGATAGATTGATAGCAACGTTGGAACCCAATGCTGAAAGTCCCTTTTATTGCATCAGCAGTTCTACACAGACCGCAGCAGCAAATCGCAGCAGAGACTGCACCACGTGTTACGTGTTGATTGGCTGAATGTTTTTGGCTTATGTCGACAGGGAAACTAAGGTCATCGATTTTTTTCCCGGTCAATCAGTACTTGACATGTGGTATTTTGATTTGTTTTCTCGATATATTTCTGGATGTGTAGAGTTTTTCTCATCAAAGCTGACACAGGCCAAAAAAATTCGGCCAACCAGCATGCGACACGGTGGTGCGGCTTCGGACTCGGTTTCCTGCGGTATGTCTAGAGATGCTGGTTAGAACATCAATAGTAGTTAGGACTCTCTAATATAATTTGGAATTCAAAATTTTAATAAAAAAATAAATATAAAATGTGTTGGGTTTGAATAAGAATAGTAGGAAATAATAAAGTGAGTTCCGGTCTCAAAGATTGTGAGATCAAAAATTGATGTGAGAAAAAAATAATGTAAAATCTAGAATTTAGAAAGTTTGACTCCAAATTGGGACTTACTATTCTTCAAAATGGGTTCCTACAATCTAGAATCTAGAAATTGGGAGACCTGATCTATAGCTCCCGTGGGTGGAATGAGACTCAAAATTTAGAAATTAAAATTTGGAATGAGACTTACTATTCTACAAAATAAGCTTATATATTTTAAATTTAGAATCGAGAATACGTTACTAATGATGCTCTTAGAGCCCAAGGTGTGTATTGGGCCGGTCCGGACCCGACTCAATCCGAAGAGAGCGGCGGACCGGCCCGACCCGGTCAACAAATAATCCGACCAAGTCCGTCAGGGTAGGGTCGGACCGGTCCACTGTCGAGCTGGACCAGCGATTATATATATTTTTTGGACTGGTCCAATTCAAATTTTTTATTTATTTTAATATATATATATATATATTAAAATAAATAAAAATTTTGGGTCGTCACACCCAATCCGGAACCCACAAAGTTATACACCGGGCGGATTCCAGACCGCCAGTTCATG